>BLSH010066460.1:271369-291069 GCA_018402905.1 Glandirana rugosa | reverse complement strand
GGTATGTGACACACATATACACATATATATATATATATATATATATATATATATATATATATATATATATATATATATATACACATATACACACAGTGTATGGAGTGTGCACTATATATCGGTGCATTTGGGGGTATACGGTATATAGCACACTACTTGGCGTGTTGTCTTCAAATATATCCAGTCTAGTGTATACAGATATACACGCAGTGTATTGAGAGTAAACTATATATCGGTGCATTAGGGGGTGTACGTTATATAGTACTTTGTAGTGTGGTGCTAAAAAAAAAAAAACATCATGTCAGGAAGGCCTCAAAGGAGAGGCAGACGCTCCCAGGCCACTAAAAGAGGGCAAGCAGCCTCTGTGTCTTCAGTTAAAAGTGGTGGTGGTGGACGCGGGGTATCCTCTGCAGGCAGGTCACGCGTGTCCTTTTTTTCTGCTGTTGGACATGCTATTGAGCCACAACATGCAGAAGAGTTGGTGGAGTGGATAACAAAGCCGTCCTCATCCCCCTCATTTTCTGTCATCCAGGCTCGTACAAGTTTGCCTTCCAATGCATCTGGCAAAGCGGTCTCTTCCACTGGATCCTTGTCCACAGTTACTCCTTCTGTAGCCCCACCATCATGCACGGAGAAGTCACATGAGTTGTTCGATAGTGTCAGTTACATGCTCATGGAGGATGCTCAGCAGTTTGAAGGCTCCGATGTTGGTTCCCAGGTTGAGGAAGGGAGTAGCATGAGCCTAGAAACAGGGGGTGCCACAAAAGGACAAGAAACTAGCAGTCATGTTCTCCCAGCTGCAGCATACTGCTCCAGTGACGAGGAGGGAGGGGATAATGAGGACACGGACTGCACTTGGGTGCCTGAGAGAAGAGAGGAGGAAAGTGAGGAGGAGGAGGCCCAACTCCAACAAGGCAGGATGTCCTCCAGGGGCCAGCTTAAGAGCAGCCACCCAATTGCATCAGCCCCCAGAGCTCCATAGGTGCAGGGAGCTGCTGCCTCCCCGCCGACTTCCACAATTTCTTTGGTGTGGGCATTTTTTCGCACATGTGCAGTAGATTGCACCGTTGCCATGTGCAATCTATGTCTGAAGCGGGTCAAGCGCAGCCAGGACTCCAATCGCTTGGGCACTACTGTCTTGCTAAGACATATGACGACCAGCCATGCAGTGCCACACCAGAAAACAATGCGGACTCCTCCTTGCCCCTTGTCTACAGTCCTCTCCAAAACCTGCACTGAGAGGAATGAAGGTGTAGCAATGCGTGCCACAACTAGTACTTGCAGCCAGCAATCTGTTAGCAGTACACCACCAGGTGAATTCAGCAGGCAAATATCACTACCCCAGTTGCTGAACCGTAAAAAGAAATACAGTCCCAGACATCCACATGCTCAGCGTCTTAATGCTAGCTTGGCCAAATTGCTAGCACTCCAACTGCTGCCTTTTCAGCTGGTAGACTCTGCGCCCTTTCGTGAATTTGTGTTATGTGCTGTCCCACAGTGGCGTGTTCCCAAAAGAGATTTATTTTCACGTAAGGCCATTCCAGCTCTCTACTGTGATGTGGAAGGTAATGTTTTGACCTCGTTGAACAGTGCGGTCAACAGCAGGGTTCATATTACCGCTGACTCATGGTCCAGCAGGCACGGTCAGGGATGTTACCTTTCCTTCACGGTGCACTGGGTAACTCTGCTGGCAGCTGGGAAGGATGCAGTACAGGGTTCAGTTTTGGAAATAGTTCCGCCACCACCCCTCCAAAAAGCTGGTGGTGATTTTTCCACATCCGTCTCCTCCTCCACCCCCTCCTCTTCTTCTACCTCTGTGGCCTCTTCTGCAGAATTGTCCTCTGAACCTGCAGTGCTCCCTAAGCGTTCAAGGGGCTATGCAAGCAGTCAGGCTAAACGATGCCACGCGGTGCTTGAGTTAGTCTGTCTTGGGGACAGGAGCCATACTGGGGAAAGATTCTTTCAGCTTTGTGGGGGCAGGCTCAGAGGTGGTTGACGCCAAGGCAGCTTGAGCCAGGAATGGTTGTATGCGACAATGGCACCAACCTTCTCTGTGCCCTCCGACTGGGACAATTGACACATGTTCCATGCTTGGCACACGTCTTGAATTTGGTGGTGCAGCGTTTCTTGACCAGGTACCTAGGCTTACCAGATATCCTGAGGCAGACCAGAAAAGTCTGTGGTCACTTCCTGCGTTCATACAATGCCAGTGGCCGGCTGGCTTACATCCAGCGGGAATTCAACCTGCCCAACAACCGCCTCATTTGTGACATGCCCACCAGGTGGAACTCAACATTGGCAATGCTGCAGCAACTCCACACACAGCAGAGGGCCATCAATGAGTACCTCTGTGAGCATGGCACCAGGACAGGCTCAGGGGAGCTTGGCTTTTTTTCGCCACATCAGTGGCTAATGATTAAGGATGCATGCACTGTCCTCTCACCATTTGAGGAGGCCACAAGGATGGTGAGCAGAGACAATGCATGCATCAGTGACACTGTCTCACTAATATTCCTTCTGGAGCACACGCTTCGGGGAATCATGGACAGGGCACTTGAGGCAGAACAGAGGGAGGAAGAGGAGGATTTCCTTTCCTCTCAAGGCCCCTTTATGCAGAGAGCATTCCTGCAGAGCCGCCAAACACACGGGAGGAGGAGGAGGAGGAGGAGGATTGTGTCAGCATGGATGTGGAGTATAATATGCAGCAGTCTTCTAGGGATCATGGCTTTCAGGCCCCAGAAACCCAAGGAGTTGTACGTGGCTGGGAGGAGGGAGTTCCTGATAATGTCATCCTCAGTGACCCAGAGGACACTCATGCCTCCTCAAACTTACACTGCATGGGCTCTCTGATTCTGAAAAGCCTGCGAAAAGACCCTAGGATTTGTGGTATCAAGGAGAGGGATCATTACTGGCTGGCAACCTTTCTTGATCCACGTTACAAGGGTAAAGTTGCAGAACTCATCCTGCCTGCGCAGAGGGTGCAGAGGATGAAACATCTTCAGGATACCTTGAAGAAAAGTTTGTGCAATGCCTTTCCAGACCCTGGGAGTTCACCATGTCCTGATGCTTCGGTCGTTCAGAGGCAGAGTGGTGGAGAAGGTGGCCGGCTGAGCGATGCCTTTAAAAAAATTTTCAGTCCTCAGCACCCAGGCCTGGTAGGTTCAAGCAACCATCGTCAGCGTCTACATTATACGGTGCAGGAATATATAGGGGCAAGAGCAGACTTGGAGACCTTTCCAACTGAGCATCCAGTTAGTTACTAGGTCTTGAGGATGGACCACTGGCCGGAACTTGCTCAATATGCAATTGAGCTACTGGCCTGTCCTGCATCCAGGCGTGCTCTCTGAACGGATATTTAGTGCTGCTGGAGGGTTCTTAACCGATCAAAGAGTGCGCCTGTCAACAGACTCGGTCAATAGGCCCACATTTATAAAAATTAATCAGTCCTGGATCAGCAGCGATCAAGCCCCTGATGATAATGCAACTGATAAAATTTGCTAGGGATCTGGGTTCCCTTGAAGACTGCCACTGCTCCTATTTCTCCTGTCCATAATCTAGAACTATATGTTGTATTTAGGGCACCACCAACACCCAAGGCCCAATTTTTCTGCACCTGATTTACAGGGGCATGCCATAATAATTTTTAAACTAATTTTCAACTTCAGGGCCAGTTCCTCCGTCCAACAAGAGTAACTGCAAGGGGTTACAGTGTGCTGGCACCGTCAACACACAAGGCCCAATTTTTGGCCACTTGTTTGACTGGGGGCTTTCGTCACAATTTGAAAATGAATTGACAACATCAGGCCCAGTTCCTCCATCCAACAAGAGTAACTGCAAGGGGTTACAGTGCTCAAAACTAATTGACAACATCAGGCCCAGTTCCTCCGTCCAACAAGAGTAACTGCAAGGGGTTACAGTGTTCTGGCACCACCAACACACAATGCCCAATTTTTGACCACCTGTTTGACTGGGGGCTTTCGTCACAATTTGAAAACTAATTGACAGAAGCAGGCCAAGTACCTCCATCCAACAAGAGTAACTGCAAGGGGTTACAGTGTTCTGGAACCGCCAACACACAAGGCACAATTTTTGGCCACTTGTTTGACTGGGGGCTTTCGTCACAGTTTGAAAACTAATTGACAACATCAGGCCCAGTTCCTCCGTCCAACAAGAGTAACTGCAAGGGGTTACAGTGTTCTGGCACCGCCAACACACAAGGCCCAATTTTTGGCCACCTGTTTGACTGGGTTATTTTATCACATTTTTTAAAGTAATTTACAACAGCATGGCCCGTGCAAACATTTTTAAAAAAATTACGTGCGTGTCCCCCCAAAATCCAAACCAGGCCCTTCAGGTCTGGTATGGTAATTAAGGGGAACCTCGTGCCAAAATGAGAAAAAAATGACGTGCAGTTCCCCCCAAAACCAAACCAGGCCCTTCAGGTCTGCTATGGAATTTAAGGGGAACCCCGCATCAAAATTTAAATAAAAATTATGTGGGGTCCCCCCCAAAATCCAAACCAGGCCCTTCAGGTCTGGTATGGATTTTAAGGGGAACCCCGTACCAATTTAAAAAAAAAAAAAAATCCAAACCAGACCCTTATCTGAGCATGCAGCCCTGGCATGGCCCCCCTCTGAACCATACCAGGCCACATGCCCTCAACATGGGAAGGATGCTTTGAGGTCCCCCCAAAGCACCTTGTCCCCATGTTGATGGGGAGAAGGGCCTCATCCCCACAACCCTGGCCGGTGGTTGTGGGGGTCTGCGGGCAGGGGGCTTATCAGAATCTGGAAGCCCCTTAAATAAGGGGGCTCCCAGATCCTGACCCCCCTATGTGAATAGGGTACTTTGTACCCCTACCTATTCCCCAAAAAAGAAGTGTAGTGTAAAAAAAAATAGGCAGTTTTTGACAAGTCCTTTATTTTGTATTATAGCACTTTCTTCTTTCTTCCTCCATCTTCTCCTGGCCCACTCCTTCTTCTGGTCTTCTTCTTCTTTTAGTCTTCTTGCTTCCTCTCTTCGTCTTCAATCTTCAGTCTTCATCTTCATCTTGATCTTCTTCCTTTTTTCCCCGCCGCCGCTCTCTCTGATGCAGCAGTCCGGCCCCTGCGTGTTTTGCCGAATGGGCGGTCTTCACGATGACAGTACTTTTACAAGAAGGGGCGGGGCCACCCAGTGACGTAACTGAGTGAACCCGCCCCCTTCTGACGCCATATGATGTCAGAGGGTGCGGGTCACCCATTTACGTCACAGGTGGCCCCGCCCCTTCTTATAAAAGAACTGTCACCGTGAAGACCGCCCATTCGGGGAGATGCTGCAGGGGCCGGACTGCAGCAGTGGAGAGCGTGGCGGCAGAGAAAGAAGAAAGAAGATGAAGATGAAGATCCGCATGCCCTTTTTTGACAACAGCTTACCCATTAGACTTGAAAATGGCCAGAATATAGTATTAAGGCTAAATTTGGGTTCTGTGGATAACTATAAAGATTTTGAGGAACTGGGCAGATTCATTCTTACTTACTATCTGGTTTTGGTGGCCTCAGTTGTTTGCAATTAATATATTTTTGGGGTGCTTGTTCTACTTTCTTTAGTAGCCTGCATTTAATTTTTAACTGTTGTTAATCTGACTTTTCGTCTGCCCTTTAACTGATATGTCATTTTAATAACTTTGTAAAAAATATTGGCAATTAGCTCAGAATATTTCTAGATGCCGACCATAAACAAAATAACGTAACATTGGAGGAAATGTTATAAAGCTTATACAGGTTGTAAGTTCTTAGGTATGAAGAAAGGGGAAGGGGGAAAAAGGGAATACGTGGAACTTTAAATGAGGCAAGACCTTGCCGTCTACCTCCATCCCTATTAATTGTATATCAAGAAGAACAAAAAAGGTGGGACTTTGAATGAAGCGCTCGATGGGTCAAAGTACTTGAGATATTGATTATATATGGACTCTATATTATAATCAAATGAGCTAAACCATAGCTTTGCATAAATTTGAAAATCATGTATAAACTCAAAAAGCAAGGGTACCTGCAAGTTATAAAACTAGGACAAACCTGATAGTAAAGAAGATGGAATAAAATGAATACCATAATTTATTTCAACATACATGGATACATTATCATCAGTGCTTGAGAATTAAAAATATAACATGATCAATAAAAATCGTAACATGTCAAAAATTCATATAAAGGTGAAATGATTTAAAATACAAAGGCAGACTTCACAGTAAGTTGATAGATGAGTAGATACATGATTGGTTAAGGAACACAACATCTATTAGCTCAACGCGTTTCGTGACTTATTGTCACTCATCAGGAGCAAGCTTGTATAAGAAGTGGTATCTCTGCAAAAACATATATGAATTCTTAATTAATTTGGTCTAAGCATATATTATAAAACTGACAAGGGAGATGTCCTGTGTGTTACTTACAGGGAATCTGTATAGGCGATATGATATCATGGGGCACAAGCACCCCCTCCAATCAGGGAACACCCCCCTAGGGAGCTGAGATGGCGAAGTCCACGGCAAACACCCAAGAAGGACGCGTCCCAGATGGCTCAACACAATGGCTATAGTTTGTGAATGAGTGATATAAAATCATGACCAAGTAAAAATTGAATAGCAACATAGTAAAGCCTCTTGGTGCTGTTGTGTCAAAAGTGGAACATGGAAGTGGGACTAGAAATAGTAGGAAAGAAAAGGGAAAAGAACTGCCATAGACAAGGCAAGATGAGAAGAGTGAGTGAGGAATAGCTAAAACCAGTAATCAAATGGAAAGGAAGGGAGAAAAGACAAGGCAGGATGAGAAGAGCGAATGAGGAATAGCTAAAACCAGTAGCCAAATGAAAGGAAGGGAGGTACTCACAAACTACCAGCCCAGTCAATACAGGTAAAAAAAAAAAAACACCTTACTAAAGAACAGGTAAAAGGGAAAGACTACTGCATTTCTCCCTGATTTTTGTTTCAGTATTAACATACAGTTTGCAAACCTGGACGCTTATTTATAAAGATTGTAAAAATGGAAATGATGTATCTTTAAAAAAAATGTATATACATAAAAGAAAAGAAACCCCATTGAAGAAGAATTAGGAACAAAAAAAATAGGTTTAAGGTGGAACTCCTTCAGAAGATTTTGTAAATGTGATGAATAAGGAATAAGGAATTTTTCCAAAGTTAGCATGGAAGATTAAAACAGAATGCTAACACGAAAAGGGGAAAGTACTTGGCAATAACAAACATAAAAAGGCTGCCAGGAGACTGGAATATTGAGAAGGATTACTGAAACCCTTGACACCTAAGGGAAGAAGAGGATGCAAAATGGGAAGATAAGACTTTTCTAGTATAGGTTAGAAAATTACACGGGTTATCATCATGTGCTTTGGGCAATGAAGACACTTCAGACATTTTTATGCATGGCGCCTTTAACATTATCAAGTCAAATATTTGGATGATTATTCCATAGCCTGCTTAACATAAAACATAAAAATGTGTTTCTGTGATAGCCTTAGTACAAGACTTGCTGTTTTGTGGTTACAGTATCGAGTATCTAAAGTGCACTAAAGCAGATATTATATTTAAAGAGAAGTTCCGCAGTTCTGTAGCTGCTGACTTTTAATATTAGGACACTTACATGCCCAAGGGTTCCCGCGATGGCGGCACCCCAGTCAATTTTCGGATCGGCTCTCGGGTTTTGCCACTGCTATTCATGTTAAGGGAAACTGGCAGTGAATCCTTTTGGCTTCACAGCCGGTTCCCTGCTGTGCATGCGGGAAGCACGCTGCGCTTTCTAATTGGCCCAATGCTGGAGGAAGGAGGAGGGGGCCGAACTTCCGAGGGACGGCGCCACGTTGCAGTCTCCCGGAAGTGGGGAGGGGAACCTGTCAAAAATAGGTACCCGTGCCCTTCTCCCCCCTGAAAGGTGTCAAATGTGGCACCGGAGGGGGGGGGGGGGGAAGCAGATACGTGGAGGTTCCACTTTTGCGTAGAACTCCACTTTAAGGTATAAGAAAAAAAAACAAAAAAAAACAAATGAACCCCCCCCCCAAAAAAAAAAAAAATAACTTTAGGTAAGTATATGCACTCACAGAGCTATATATAAAACATGTTCTGTAATTACAGGAAGTAAATGATTGCAGTTGAGTCATCACAGTCTCAGAATCTAGGCTAACTTAAGAAATAAAAAGGTTAGTAAAGAAAGAAAGAAAGGTCAGTTCCATCCTACCATACCTTCTTACCTAAATACAACATCACAAGACTTTAAAAAAGCATGAAAAGGCATTATAGGTAAATGTTATAAAAAGTAAACGTGTTAGGAGTGTCCCATAGACTTCTGCATTGCTGGCCTCTGTGTCCTTGCAGTTCACTCAGCCACTGTTTCACCCCCAGCCTGAGCATTTGTTGCTGGGCAATGGGCTGTGGTAGTTGGTGGTGTCCCTTCCCTCAGGTGGGTTAGCTCCGTCTGCCTAGCCTTCTCTGTTTACATTGGCCAGTGGCAATATGGTGCTTTTTTAAAATGTTAACTTAGGTATCACACAGCCTTACAGGAATGCTGGGACTTGTATGCTGAAAGCAGGATTCTGCCATTCAAATTTGCAGGGACTGAACTACACAGCCCAGAGAGCTGGTAAGGGGGCAGGAGCATTTAAAAAATAGAAAGCCTGGGAATGTGGGAGTAGATAGGAGAGACGATGTTAAAGGCTGGACATGAGAGAGAGAGAAGAGTGGATCCATGCAGGCCCAAGCCATTAGTGAGCCGAGCATCCTGAGGAAGCAGATTAGTGGAACCTGCAGGCATCTGCACAGCCGTGGAGAACAATGGGCCCTCCCAACAAGGAGGTCATCGCTACATCCTGCTGCGCCAATAGACTGGGTGGGAGGGTTCTTAACCCATACAATGCTGCCATAGTTTCCAGTGGGTTTGCAGTTCCCAGTTACTCAGGTCCAGGAAAGTCACCAGCACAGGCCTACACCTTCAAGCACAAGCACTACAGCTCATCCAGTGCTGCATCTTACCACATTCAACTGCTTTACCAACCTTGTCTGCAGGGTACCAAACCATGTCTTTTACTATGCCTGCCAGGAATCCTGCACTCATTTCATCCCAGGTTCCAGCTATCCAAGGAAGAGATTAGCTTTCCAAGTTTAGCTCTCCAGTTAAAGGGACATACTTCTACTAAATCATATTTGCTCCCCCTCCCCCCATTCTTTTCTGTTCCTTTTCAGCGTGTTCCTTTTCAGTTGTCCTTAAAGAGACCCTACGCAAATGCCCCCCCCCCCCCATTCCTATTACTGGAGATCTCTGTTAGCTACTTTACCATCCTTTGGGTAACTCTGTGTCTTCTCGAAGAGACTTCACCTTTACTGTGCACCACCATATGAATTATGACTAAACAGCAGAAGAGCTTTTCACATACTCACGGGACTTTGTGGGGTATATGTTTGTCAAAATTCCTGAAAGCTGAATCCTGTCACTGGGACAAAAGCAATATTCCCCCCACACACATTAAGAAACCATTCAAGAAACCAGCTATTCAATAGTGCTGGGTGCTGCAATGGCCACAGGCTGGAAACCGTGGATGATCAAAGTGAAGGAATGTCATCAGCACACCGAGGCTTCCTCAGAAGGGTCCAAAGCTCTATTTTTGTGGTCACATAATAAACATACATAACCATACAGCAATGTTTCAGAGCCAAACGGGAATGGGGGTGGGGGGTTGCTATATGTGAAGTACACTAGCCAGCTATAGTCTTTGACTGCTGTTAGGTTGAGCGTTAAAAAATGACTACAATTTTGAGAATATTTTTTAGGAATTCTGATAATATTGCAGTACTGTAAACTTTGACATGATAATACATTACCTAAGGTCCATCAAGAGATCAAAATCCCTTGCCCCATTATAGCAAGTAGGAACCAATAGTCTATCCAGTTATATAGATGGCTTTTTTTAACCCATTGTTATTACAAAGCCTTTTTGTACTGCTTATAGAAACATAGAAACATAGAAAAGTGACGGCAGAAAAAGACTGAGTAGTCCATCGAGTCTGCCCCTTTTTATTTTTTTATTTTTTTTATTTTTTACATTAACCTTGTTGTCTGACTATGGATTTATGTTTATCCCAAGCATGTTTGAAGCCATTTACTGTTGACTGTCTCACAACCTCTGTTGGTAGTTTATTCCAATCATCAACCACCCTTTCAGTAAAATAATACTTTCTAAGATTAGTTTTGACCTTCCCCCCAGTTAGTTTGAGGTCATGTCCCCGTGTTCTTGATTTTGGTTTCATATTGAAAAGACTGCCCTCCTGAACCTTATTCACCCCCTTGAGGTATTTAAAGGTTTCAATCATGTCTCCCCTCTCCCTTCTTTCCTCCAGACTGTACATATTAAGTTCCTGAAGTCGCTCTTGATATGTTTTATCCCCCAGACCTTTCACCATTTTTGTTACCCGTCTCTGAACTTGTTCTATTTTATCAATATCTTTTTGTAAGTGAGGTCTCCAGAACTGGACACAGTATTCTAAGTGAGGTCTCACTAAAGATCTATATAGAGGAATCAGAACCTCCTTCCTCCTGCTGGTGATCCCTCTACTGATACATCCCAGAATTCTATTTGCTTTTCCCACTGCCTGGTTACACTGTTTGCTCATTTTGCAATCATCTGAAATAAGCACCCCCAAATCTTTTTCTTCTGTAGTGCTGGCTAACACTGTGCCCCCAATGCTGTACTCTCTAAGGGGATTCTTTTTCCCTAGATGCATTATTTTACATTTAGAAATATTGAACTGCAGTCTCCACTGCTTTGACCAATCTTCCAGCAATGCCAAATCATGTTCCATGTTACAGACACCTCCAGGGATATCAACCCTACTACACACCTTTGTATCATCAGCAAAGATTGTTTGCAATTTTACAGAACTTTTATTGGAAAGGTAGTGTAGCACCCTCTAATGTGCTACTAGTGTTAGTGCAGGCAAATTTATTCTATGCCTCATGGTTAGATTGTCAATTTGAAATTGGGTAAGGGTTTATTGTCAACCAGGCTGGATGACTCACAGAGGAAGGTATCTGGTACCTCCTGCTGGATCTGGAAGTTTGGAGAAACTTCTAGAATTTAGTAGGTGGAAGCCAGGAGGGCTCATCTGCATACTTGAGGGAACTCGGTCAATCACCAGACAGAATGTTCTGGCAGGGTGGCTGAATCAGCCCTTAAACATGTTGGAGCCATGCCAGCAGGAATAAAAGAGACAAAGCGAGTACATAAGCACACCCGGGAATTCACAGAGGGACAAGGAGGACAGCATTGTGCTTAACCCTTCCTATTCCTTGCCCTCGAGATCTTCAGAGCAGCCAGGTGGGCTGGTAGACAAGCAGCCAGGTGGGCTGGTAGTTCCTGCAGGCAGTGGGAGCAGTTTCTACTGAGGAGTTGGAGATACTCCTGAATGCAGCTTATAACGCACTATGCTATTTTATAAAAGGGACTGAGAGTTCCTAGTCCTCAAGTGGCTTTTGCTTTGATCACCATAGACTGTCAGTGTCCAAAAAGGAGTGCAGTTCAGTATCTTGTACATAGGAAGGAAGGTGTCTCCGTTTATTATTTTAGTCAAGCTGGGCATCCCATAATTCTTATTCCTTATCCAAGTTATCACCCCTAATAAAACAACATTACCAAGTTCAGTGACTGTTTCTTGTTGCCTGGAGTGCTGGAGTAGGGGAACCAGTTACCAGCAGCAGATAGTGCTACAGTAGTGTGACAGAGAGAGACCCTGGCACTGTGAAAATGGAGGAGAATATGACACACTATTTGCATTGTAGGTTAATATCTATTGTGTAGATATGTGTGTCCATTGTGCACCAACCTAAGGACCCTAACTAGCTGGCAGAAGAGTTCTTTATGTGTTTGGGATATCTGCTATAAAGCTACTTCCTAACTCTTCTCACGGAGAGCCTCAAGTAAGCTAGCCCAGAGTTTGTTCTTTCTCGTCTTTTTTGCTCAGTTGGGGAAAATCTTTCAGTTTGGGAGCTCAAGTTTAAATCTTTAATCCTGCAGGATGGGTGGTAGGAGTGGCTTAAAGTTGTACTGTATTGTGTTATATTGCCTTTTTGCTATTGGTGTTTTGTTGAAAGACTCGGCCAATTGTTTTTGTTTGCTTGTTTTGTCGCTTCTGTGACACTGATACAAGTTAAACATTTATCTTGTCAGTGTATATGTGTTAATCCTTTGTGTGACAACCAAGGAGTCAGCTGGCTAAGGTATTTTGATGTTGTCAGCAAGGGCAATACACTGCTCAGGGCTTAGTAGTGAACAGGATACCCAGAATACTCAGAGGCTCCTAAGGGGGTAGTACGAGACATGATACTCATAATCTCTTTATCTTAAAGATACCACACTCCAGCTCAATGCTAGTGGTTCCTAGTTATATAAAAACAGTTGCCTTTAACAAAGCTGGAAGAGAAGCAATTCTTTCAGCCAGTTCAGTAAAAGTTGAAAGGGACTATATATTATGTAAAGCCTTGACTGCTAAAATAAGAGTTTTTAATGATCAAATTCTGACTTCACAAGAAAAAGTTGAGATGGGAGAGTGAAATAAAAGACTGCAAAGTTTTTCTTAGCACACAGTATAATTCTATGTATCCTGCCATTTAATATATCATATTAATATAAAACATTATATATTTCCTGTAGGCTCCTTAGTTATGTAATATTCTTCCTGAGAAGCCAAATCTAGTATTCAGAAAACCTAGGCATGCAAGAATGAAATTGCTCCTAGCCATTTGAAAAATGTTAAAGGTCATTTCAGTAACACTAATACGTTTCTTGACCTTAAAGACTACTTTTTGTTTTACTCTCTTTGTTGTATACAGTTCAAAAGGTACACATAACCTCCTTTATGTAGGATGCATTGTATGGCAGTTTTGTTCACATTTTAGTCAGCACAGAAGTGTCTTGAAGGCAATTTAGATCAAGGTGTACAGAGATACCTTACACTACATCATAAGTAGAAAGTGAAAGGTGACACCTTATATATCATTCAAAAAATATAAATGGTTGCAGCATGTGGCAAAATAGTGTTAATGCTTGTGACACACAGCAACAAATTAAGGAGTTTATCAATGGTGTACATACTGTCTTGCAATAAAATATGGGCCTAACAGTCTGAAAGAAAGAATTCCCCCAAGCATTGGTATGAGTAGTGTCACTGGAAAGAAAAAAATGCCCCTGTGTCATTGGTGTCACTGGAAAGAAAAAATCCCCCTGTTTTCGGAGGTGTCACCAGAAGCAACAAATGCTGCTGTGTCTGTGTCAGTTGGAGGAAAAAAATGTCAGTATATGACAGAGTTGGGTACACACCGCTTGAAAGCTGCCTGCGAGATCCCTTTGAGCTGCTGTGAAGAAACTGGATGCCTGCCTCTTCCGCAACCAGAAAAGTCTAATGGAAGTGAAGAAAAGTGGCGGCACATCCAGGAATTAAAAGCAATATCTTTATTGCAATTCCATAAAAAGATGAAACATGAAATACAGATGATCCAAAGGTGCTCAGTAGACGCGTTTCACACAAATGTGTTTAATCATTACAGATTAATGATTAAGCACATTTGTGTGAAACACGTCTAGTGAACACCTTTCGATCATCTGTATTTCATGTTTCATCTCTTTATGGAATCTCAATACAGATATTGCTTTTAATTCCTGGATGTGTCGCCACTTTTCTTCACTTCCATTAAAAAATGTCAGTACTTTGGTGTCAGTGGGATTTAAAAAAACTGCTGCATCTGTGTCAATAGGAGTAAAAAATACTGCTGTGTCGGTGTCAGTGGAAGGGAAAAAATACTGCTGCATTGATCTCAGTGGGAGGGGGGGGGGCTGGGAAATGTTGTTGCATTGGTGTTAGTGGGAGAAGGGGGAAAGGAGGGGGATTCTGTTTGTTTACCTGCTTTGGCATCTGTGCCAGTGGTATGAAGGAGGGGAGCTCAGAGGCTTTGATGATGGGCTCTCTGGGGGTTCATTGAGCTAAGAGGCCCTGAGTAGCTCTGGGGAAGGAGAGGAGCTGATAGGCTCCTAGGGAGATAGAATAGCTAAGATAATCTTTGGGGGAGCTCTGAGTTGCTCTCCCCACCCTATGTGTCTTTACAATTCAGTGTTCAGTGCAGCGCCTACCCTGGAATGAAGGCAGCTTATTCTTCTTTCCCTCCCTGGCCACATGATAGGTCACATGACAATTGGGGGCAGGAAGAAGAGCGGTTCACTCTCACTCTCCAGAGGGCACCAATACTTAGAGTCTAGGCTGCCATTGGAGAGAGGAGAAAGCAGAATTCTCCGTCCAGTAGCAATCCTGGTCCCATCTTTGCCTAACAGGAGTGGTGCTGCAGCCCCTCCCCCCACCCCCACCCCTTGTCGCACCTGGAGAGACTGTAACTAAAAAGGAAAGCCCGAATCTCTGGCCGAAAGCCAGCAAGTTCCAAGGTATGTTTATCAGAAGTGGAAGGGTATAAGGTTGTATGCACAGGTTATATGCATCCAAAGACATTGTGGATTTTCATATTATGCATTAACTAAGAATTATAATATAATACTATTTTTGACTTGTTTTTATGATAACACATGTGTGGGCCACTCCTGAGTAGGGATGGGGGAATGTTTCAGCCTTTGCCTTTTGGCCGTTCGCTGAAAACCCGAATTTGAAGGGTGGTCGCCGGTTGTTCGCCCCGACAAACACCGCGCAGTGCAGTGAGCGCTGCACAGTGCATTCTGCGCCCTGATTGGGCAAAGCTTTGCCCAATCAGGACACAGTGTAAATTGGTTGTAAAGGTGTAGGGCTGGGAAACCGGCTGCAACGTCCTTAACAACCGATGAGTCATCAGCTGTCAAAGGGTTTCCCTGCTGACAGCTGAACAATTAAAAAAGGTCCCATAAAAAATTAAGGAAAACAATGGTGTGGGTTCCCCCCAGTCCATACCAGGCCCTTTAGATCTGGTATGGATTTGAAGGGGAACTCCATGCCGATTTTTTCTTTTAAAATGGCATAGGACCCCCCAAAATCCGTACCAGACCCTTATCTGGGCATGCAGCCTGGAGGGTCTGGAAAGGGGGGGAGCCCCTCCCCTCCTGAACCATACCAGGCCACATTCCTTCAACATGAGGGGGTGAGTGCTTTGGGATCGGGGGGCTCTGCCCCCCCAACCCAAAGCACCTTGTCCCCATGTTGATAGGGACAAGGGCCTTATCCCCACAACCGTGGCCAGTGGTTGTGGGGGTCTACATGTCTTCATCCCCTGGTTCTTCATCCTCTGTATATTTATTAATATGCACATTTAACAATATTTTTATATGATTTTGCATTATTTGCAGATTCACTTTATATTTATTGAGTTTATGCACATATGAAAATACACTGTAGGTTTATGTGTATTCACTCATTGTGCTGCTGTGAATTGATTGGAACTTACCAGTTATAGGTTTTCACCATTTGTATATCCACTTCCCGACCGCCTGCCGTGTTTTCATGGCGGCAGTCGGGTTGCTGTACACGAATCGCCGTAAAAAGACGGCAATCTGCGAATGGCTGCTAGGGGGCGCGCGCCCGCCGCACTCCTAAGGAGTATGCCCGCGGCTCGGGCGGACCCGATGTCCGCCGGCGAACCGTGATGAGCGGCCACAGGCAAAGAACGGGGAACCGCCGATGTAAACACGGCGGTTCCCCATTCTGTTAGTGCAGGCATGGGAGATCTACTGATCCCTGTTACTGGGATCAGTTAGATCTCTCATGCCCATGGTAGCCCAACCCCCCCACAGCAAGAACACACCCAGGGAACACATTTAACCCCTAGCTCCCCCCCCAGGTTAACCCCTTCAGTGCCAATGACATTTATACAGCAATCAGTGGACATTTAAATTTCTGATCGCTGAATAAATGTCATTGGTCCCAAAAAAGTGTCAAAAATATCCAACATGTCCGCTGCAATATCACAGTACCGCTAGATCACCGCCATTACTAGTAAAAAAAAATAAAAATAAATAAAAACCCCAGAAATGAATTCTCATCATCCGTAAACGCAGCCACTTTTGCTCAAAACCAATCAATAAATGCTGATTGTGATTTTTTTTATCACAAATATGAGGAAGAATATAAATCGGCCAAAACCGGTGAAAAAAAATGTTTTTTTATATTTTTTTTGGATTTGAATTTTACAAAAAGTAAGAAATTTGTTTTTTTTTTGCAAAATGGTCGCTCTTCTTTTGTTTATAGCGGCGATCATAAATGATGCACAGGCGATCAAATACCACCAAAAGAAAGCTCTATTTTTGGGAAAAAAAGACGCAAATTTTGTTTGGGTACAAAGTCGCACGACCACGCAATTGTCAGTTAAGTGCTCTGGGCCTAAAGCTGGAAAACCTTCCGGTTGGTAAGTGGATATATATTGTTGATAATAAGCAGCTGCATTCACGGTACTAATCTTTTATTTGATGTTTTTGGACTCTCAGCGCAGTGATTTCTAATTAATATTATACCATATCAACATATTTTTTTCTCACCCCTTCATCTCTGTGTATATATCTCCATCTTCATGTACAGTCCATTTGGATCTATATAACGATGTAGGACTTTTGCTTACATAGAGAGCCAGCCCCAATCTTAAAAGCTTCATGTGTGTTACTAATTACAAGTGCTATTAGACCAGATTATTCACTTAAGGCCTCATACACACGGATGTTTTTTGACGCCGTTTTCTGGCGTTTTTTGCAGCTCTCCATGTTAGTCAATGGCCCCACAAAAACACCAACGTTTTTGAGCTGTAGAGGGCATTGGCGTTAGTGAGCTGAAACTAGAACCCATGGCCAACGCGTTCTGAGGCTGTAACGTTTTGGCGTTTTTGGACGCCGTTGCCGCACAACGCTCACTAACGCCGCACCGTCGTTAACCGGCGTTTTAGACGCCAACGTTTTTAGGTTGGAAAATAGCAGAGGATTTTTTTTTTTTAAAAAAAGGCCTATTGACGCCGACGCTCACTAACGCCGATGCATAACGCCAAAGAAACGCCAATTTTTTTTCCTGACGTCGGGCCCGACGTTTTGTTTATTTTTTAAGATACGCCCACGTGTATGAGGCCTAACTGGTGAACACTCTCTGGTGAGTGTGTTCTCTTTGGGATAGCTGTGGTGGTGGATCTGAATATTACCTGTGGAAGGAACAATAGAACCTACACATTGTATTTATGCTTTAGAATTAATTACAATCTTGTACATCAGTGCTTTGATCTTTTCATTTCATTAACTTTTTTACATTTAAACTTTCCCACTGTGTGGAGGGGAGATGAATCATCTTATATTTCTGGATTTTCACAAACTTGTTTGCCTATTTGCACATTATAGCACTGTGCTTGCACATGATTAGATTCTATTGTACTAATTTTAGTGATATTTAGTATGATTGCTATTTGTTCATTATTATATTTATAGCTATATTTATATTGGTTGGTTGTTTTTATATTTGAGTTGATACCCACATAGCCAGAGTCTTTATCAATATCTCTTTACTATTTATTCTTAGGATAAGAGTCATTATTGCCATCTAGTGGTGGTCAATAGCACCGCAAAAGTACATGACTCCTATTTTCTCTGTTGCTATCATTCTACAAAGTGTCCTGGTTTGAAAATTTCATTAGTCTGAATCTTTTTTATCCTTTGCAATTCATCCAATATTTCTATAGATGTACACATGACCATTTGTATTTATATAATCATAATGACTTTTAATTTTCAAAGTTGTACAGCCTAGCTATAAATAACTATTGTGTATTTTGTTACAGATATATATATTTTTTATTTCTTATACTTTTTTTAATGTTTTTGTCAAGAGTATTCTCTGGTAAGTTTAGAGTTAATTACCGCCCAGCTAAATGACCCAGAACACGATATGAGTGTGTCCATAGCATGGTCTGAAGGCTTTGCTGCCGATCATGACGTGACCAGATATTAGGGTGCTTCGTAAGGGTTGGATGATGTTCAGCAGTGGATGGCATAGGAAAGAATGGAGAGAGGATGAGTCCTGCTTATTGCAGATATTTGCCTGCTGTTACCATATATCATCTTGGCCACATGCTTCTTCTAAATTTGTATCTATCAGTGCAATGGCTTTTGTTAAATTCTTTCTAAATAAACAAACTGAAGGTTAGTTTGTCAGTAATTTATATTACATTATATTGATTATCATAGCAGCAACCAATAAGCATAAGGTCAACTTGACTATTAGGGAAAATTGTTTTTCATACTTACCATAATTTTCCTTTCCTGGACCTCCTCATGTCAGCCTTCTATGGGTCAGCTCCGCCCCCTCTGACCCCTCCAGGAAAACCTCTTTCCCAGCCTATAAGAGGCTGCTGTCTGCCCATATGCAGTGTTCTTTTTTCGTCCTCGCTCCGGACACCTCTTAAGAAAAATAGATACATTCATACACACACGCAAGAAGAAGCACGGTAGGAAACTTACTGCGAAACCTTGTAATGTCCATGCGATCCTGCTCAGGTTCTTGCACTATCCTGAGTTCAGTAGACCCCCTGTCTGGGCTGTAAATATCCCTTTGTGGGGTACCCTTGGTGCTGGTAGGGTGACCACATTTCCAAACTGCCATTCAGGGACAATTTTTGCAAGGACCGGGGGGGGGGATCCAGGACGACCGGGGGGGGGGGGGGTGTTGGTGGCAGCGGGTGATTTATCAGGCGAATGGCTGGTGTTAGCACTTAAATCATCTCGACACCATTATATGGTGTCAGGATGATCAAATCACATTATTTATTTCTATTACTACTAATATATAATGAAATTGTTCAACTCACCATAATGCAGAATTAGTGGGAGCCCTGATCTTGTCACTTGCCACCGTCGCCTGCCACCAGACGCAGCGTGTCACTTGCCACCGTCGCCTGCCACCAGACGCAGCGTGTCACTTGCCACTGTCGCCTGCCACCGGACGCAGCGTGTCACTTGCCACCGTCCCCTGCCACCAGATGCAGCGTGTTACTTGCCACCGTCGCCTGCCACCAGCCGCAGCGTGTCACTTGCCACCCGCAGCCTGCCACTAGTCTGACACATCAGAGCCCTGGGAAGGTGAATGCCCCTCCTGCCGCTGGCTGCAGATGTCTCCTGCCAGTACAGCCCGGGAGTTGGGGACCCCTGCAGTAGAGCATGCTGGAACTGGCCCGGAGAAGATGGAGGAAGTGGGTGGTAGTGGTGTCACTAGGGTTGGTGTCACCCCCCTACCAAGTATAGTCCCACGTCAGAATAGACCCCCTTCACCAAGTATAGCCCCGCCTCAGTACAGACCCCCCACAAAGTACAGACTCTTACCCTCAGTATAGACCCCCCTCAATACAGACTCCCCTACCAGTATAGACCCCCCCACTAAGTATAGACCCCCCCCACTAAGTACCCCCCCCACTAAGTACAGAACCCCCACTAAGTACAGACCCCCCCCCCACTAAGTACAGAACCCCCCACTAAGTTACAGAACCCCCCACTAAGTACAGACCCCCCCACTAAGTACAGAACCCCCACTAAGTACAGACCCCCCCACTAAGTACAGAACCCCCCACTAAGTACAGAACCCCCACTAAGTACAGAACCCCCACTAAGTACAGACCCCCCCATTAAGTACAGAACCCCCACTAAGTAAAGACCCCCCCACTAAGTACAGACCGACC
>BLSH010066460.1:254779-271246 GCA_018402905.1 Glandirana rugosa | reverse complement strand
ATGAATCACCCCCCAGACATGAATCACCCCCCCCAGACATGAATCACCCCCCAGACATGAATCACCCCACCCCCACTAAGTACAGACCCCCCACTAAGTTCAGACCCCCCACTAAGTACAGAACCGATCCCTTGCTGCATGAGTATAGCCCCCCCTCCACTTGTGCTAGTAGAGAAGTAGGGGAGGGGTTGGATATGTGCTGGGGGCCTGGGGCGGGGGGGGGAGTTTTTCAGCAGCAACAGACCTCAGATGAGCGCGGAAAATGCAGAGAGAGCGGTGTCCCTCCTCCGGCTCCTGTGTAATGATGTACACAGCCGAGGAGGGGGAGGCGGCTTCAGTCCGCTCTGCTGTATGAGGCAGGGAGGGAGGGAGGGAGACAGCAGGAGCGGAGATCACAGAGACAGGAGTGTCGGAGCTGCTGCCCTTCTGACAGCCTCGTCCATGGAGTCTCAGCGCGGAGGAGGAGGAAGTGCATGGCTTTCTTGACGTCACTGCTAGGCGGCTCTAGCAACCAGTTCCCAGAGTCTCAGGACAAGGCAGAGTGAGCGCCTGCGCTAATGCAGGGTTTGCTCACTGACAGTTTCATTCCGGGACATTGTATTGTCCCGGAATGAAGGTGCCCGGGACCCGGGACAAGCCTGCCAGATGCGGGATTGTCCCGGGCAATCCGGGACACGTAGTCACCCTAGGTGCTGGGTCTCAGCAGTATAAATTACTGCATGTATACACCGGCCTCTAGAGAGTGGTTAAATACTGCTGGTTTGGGCTGTGTGGCAAATTGATGAAATAGCAGGCAGGCTGAGGCTTGTAGTTCCACAGGAACTCTCAGGAGCTTGCTGAGAGTGGCCACTTCCTGGTATGATAGGAACGCCCTCTCCCATGCTTGGGTTCCTGCTTCCCTGTTGTGATTACAACACCTGGAGCTCCAGCTGGTCTCATAATCACTGCCTCTGTGCTGAGTGATGTGGGATCTCAACATGGCTGCTGCCTTGAGTTGCTGGATAGATCTCTGGCTGTCTGTGTGTTTCCAGGTATCCTGGGTCCCCCTGCCTGCCTCTATAGCACTGAAGAACACATGGAAAGGTTTGCTATTTTTAATTTTTTTTTGTGTGTGTTTTTGTTTTTTGTTGTTTTTTTGTTTTTAAAAGAGTGCATTCTTCTCTACACTGAGAGAAGACCCAGATACGGGATAAATGCCCGCAGGGAAGTACTAAAGAGCCGCATCACCCGCAAAGAAAGAAGCGATCAAATCGTGATAAGTTGGGTCAGAGGAGTGGTCGGTGGCGGGATAAAATCTCTGTGCAACGCCACTCCAGATCACCCTCACCGGTGCCTCATTGTGGTGCCTTGAGCCCAGGCCAATTGCTGTTGCAACACCAGAAAGCGACCACTAAGTGCGAGCATGTGCATAGGCAAAGGCGCAGATCCTCTTCATCTTCTGGTAGGGCCACAGCCCGGGAAGAGGAGAAGGCCTGCTGGGCATGCGGGGCAAACCTCCTACCAGGGAGGTGTGTATACTTCACTTGTTTGAAGCACTCATCCACGTCAGAATCAGAGCCAGATATGACATATCGCTACAGTTCAGATTAACATTCAGAGGATTCTGAGTCAGATCTGTAACCAGACACTCATGCATTGGATTTTTCCTTGAATCCTTCTTTGGGCATGATTCGCACCTGTGCGTTTTTGGTTCATTTTGTTGATTTGCACTACAGTTTATTTGGCGTTGTTTCCCATGGAATACATTTTAGGGACACTGGAGATGCATGGGTGTGAGTCGAGCCTAAGTCCCCTTTTACTCTGAGGCGCTTTTCATGCGCTTTTCACTCTACAGGCACCTGAAAAGCTCAGAAGATCCTATTTGTTTTAAAATCAATGAATGCTCTCACTCTGGAGCAGTGCGCTGGCCGGATGGTGAAAATACACCTCTCTCAATTGAAATCAATGGAAAGCTCTTCAAAAGCGCCTAAAAAGCTCTTCAAAAGCGCTTAGTATTTTATGCAACGAGAATATTATCCGGACTTGAAAAGGTCACTCCTGTCCTTCCCATTATTTTTAATACAGGAAATAATGGAAGATGAATGGGCCCGATAAGAGATTGAACGTCCAACAGGGTCTCAAGCTTGTACCCTTTTTGCTCTAGGGATGCTAAGCTTTGGGAGGTCATGCCTAAGGCGGATGCCTCATTTCTGAGGCAAGCTGGGCACATTACCTTGCCTCTAGATGACTCAGTATCCTTCTAGATCTGATGGATCGTAGGATAGACACAGCTCTCAAAAGAATGTACACGGTAGCAGGAGCAGCCTGCAGGCCGGCTATAGCACTTACCTAAGTGGTGGCAGCCTTAAAGGTGTGCATTAAGGTGTTGGAGGCCGGTTCTTTGGGTTAAATGATAGGGGAAGAGGGTTCCCCCCTTTACAGTCTATTAGGATCAGGGTGTATTTTCCAGCACAAGTGCCCGTGGACCAGGTCAGGATAGCACTGAAATTGATGGCTCAGTCTATGACGGCACGCAGAGCCCTATGGCTGAAGCATTGGTCAGCGGATAGTGCTTCCAAGCACAGCCCCCACAACAAGTGTCTGGAGGGAACTCAGGGCTTATTCCGCAGAGAAGGAAAAGATTCCCCTCAGCCGTTCGTCCCTTCTGAGAGATCTAAAAAAGGTTTCGGGGAAGCTTCCGCGTACCAGCTGGGGTGACCGTTCTTTGGACAGTGGAAGGGGCAGAGTCCAGCCTTTCCCAAAGCGACCAAAGCCAGGGCGAACCAGCCAGCAAAAGCTTCAGACAAGCTCTTCTGGAGGGTTCCCCGTCCAGACTTCCCAAGTGGGAGCAGACTGTCTTACTTTGGAGAGGTCTGGGCGGAAGAAGTTTAAGATACCTGGGTCTTGGACATCATTCAAGGAAAGACCTCCCTAGTCTCATTCTGTGGAGACCCAAATTCGTACTTGTCCAGAGGAAAGGGCGTTGTTTTTTTAATGTATGCAAAGAATTTAGTGGCATCTCAAGCCATTCTGCCAGTTCTGAAGCACGAGAGGGGAGAAGGATTCTATTCTTTTCTGTTCTTGGTAACAAAATCCTCAGGAGGATTCAGGCCGGTCCTGGACTTAGAAGCCCCGAATACCTTCATGAAAGTCCCTCCATTCAGTATGGAGTCCTTACAAACCATCATTGTCCATGGTGAAGAAGGGAGATTTGATAGGGTCAATAGGCCTAGCAGATGCTTACCTACATGTGCCCATATGTGCATCACACCATCGCTTTCATCGCAGTTCCAAGAACATTTTCAGAAGTTTTGGCAGTGGTCGTCGCTATCTGAAGGATCAGAGGCATTCAAATTTTTCATTATCTGGACGACATTCTCCCTCAGGCCGTGTCAAAGTCCCACCTTCAACAGCACGGGCTGATAACCGGCAGCACGATCAGGCAGTTCGGTTTGTTAATCAACCGTCACAAAGAGTCTGTTGCAGCCAGCTCAAGTCCTAGAGTATCTAGGAATGCAATTTGACACAACCCAAGTTCGTGTATTATTGCCTCTTAGGAAGTTTGTGGAAGTTCAGACCAAGTCTGGAATAGTAATGACCAGGCAATTCCTGATGGCCAAGAAGTGTATGCAGTACCTGGGCCTGTTGTCATCCACAATCCAGGTAGTACCTTGGGCCAGATTACGGAAGGGGAGTTTTCAATACAATTTTCTCCATCAATGGGATCGCCACTCATTAGCCCGGAAGATTTACCATTCAGTACCAATAAAACGGTCTTTGAAATGGTGGAAGATATCTCAGAATCTATACCGCGGGGTGCCTCTCGAACCTCCAGTTCCAGTAGTGCGGACTACAGATGCCAGCCTAGTAGACCGGGAGCTCATTCCTTAGGCCAACAAGTACAGGGCAAATGAGAAGCATTTCTATCTCAGCGTTCAAACCTGTTAGAATTAGAGGCCGTTCAGCACGCTCTAGTAGCCTTACAATCGATGTTGCAAAGGGGGCAGTCAAAGTCTTTTCCAACAACGAACCATGGTAGCCTACGTGGCCCGGCAAGGGGGCATCAGGAGCCTTCCACTTCTCAGAGTAGCATGCCAGCTTGTTCCCTAAGCAGCAGCATACCTTCTGGGTCCACAAAACAAGCTGGTGGATCAACTGAGTCAGAGATCCTTGGATTTGAACGAACGGGGCTTGGATCCCAGATACCTGTTCAAGATCTTAGAAACATAGAAACATAGAAAAGTGACGGCAGAAAAAGACTGAGTAGTCCATCGAGTCTGCCCCTTTTTATTTATTTATTTATTTATTTATTTTTTTTTTTTTTTTTTACATTAACCTTGTCTTCATGGTCTGGGGGCCTCAATCATAGATTAGGTGACATTGGAGGAGAACTCTCAGATTACGTGTTACTTCTCCCAAAGGTGGCACTCGTAGGCCCTAGGCTAGGATGCTCTATCCATTCCATGGGACTTTCCCTTAGTCTGTGGTTCCTCCGCTCTTGCTAATCCTCAGAGTTATAATGAAGAACAGGAGCAGATAACAGCAATAGCAGTGTGGCCCTTCTGGCCCAGAAGACCATGGTGTTTACTAACATAGAAAATAAAGATGTGTCACCCCAATTCCTCTGCCTTCTCACAAAGACTTTCTGCTGCAGAACAAGCAGTTTAACCCGATGCCTGGGAAACTGAAGTTGATGGCGTGGAGGTTGGGAGGAGCTCTAGCATTTAGTCAAGAGAAGACTACCAATAATTCTTTATTATAGGATATATAAAGCCTGCTGTCACTTCTCTGCAGGAAAGAGCTGGGATCTGAGGTCACCCTCAGTCTCTAACATATTGGAATTTCTCCAGGAAGATCTGAGCAAGGGTTTAGCGTATAGCTCCTTAAAAGGTTCAAGTCTACCCTGTCAGCTATGTTGAACAAAGATGGGCCTTGGATCCTCTAGTGATGCACTCCTTAAAGGCAGCAATGAAGATCAGGTCTCCAATAAATCTTTTTCTGAAGATGGACCTGCCTTTAGTTCTGAAAGCCTTATGAACACCTTCTATTGGTCCGTTGTCTTCATGCTCTTTTTCTCAGTGCAATATTGTGATGACAATGGCATCAGCCAGATGGGTGTCTGAACTGTGTGCTTTATCAGCCAGGGAGCCATATTGCCTAATACTCCAAGATGAAATAGTACTCAGACCGGTCCCAAGCTTTCTTCCAAAAGTAGCATCAGCTTTGCATATGACTTGGGGATCAGTCTTATTGGCTTTCCTGGATACTGACTCGAAAGACGAATGGACTAGGCTGGATCTAGTGCAGGCCTTATCAATATACCTAGAGCAAACTAAGGATTTCTGGAAACAAGATCAGCTCTTCATCTTTCCTGGGGTCTCCAGGAAAGGCATGGCTATGCCACCTAAAATGGTGTCTTCATAGATCGTAAAGACTATCCAGATGGCATATAAAGAGTCAGGATATCCTCCATTGAAGGTCAAAGCGCATTCTATGAGAGGCAGGGCAGATTCCTGTGCATCATACACTAAGGTGTCAGCAGAAGCAGTGTGCAGGGCAGCTAGCTGGAGTGCAACTAATACTTTCATTCAGCACTACAGAGTGAATATAACTCTGATGGCATCTCAAGCTTTTGGGTCTACTGCTCTGTCGGCGGCTGTCGGCCATTAAAATAATTGATATCTGTTTATGATTCTGGCTATTTGTGTCTTTCTCTCCCCTTATGTGGTTGATTGCTTAATGACGTCCCATAGTAGGCTGACATGAGGAGGTCCAGGAATAGGGAAAATTGTTTTTCATACTTACCGTAATTTTCCTTTCCTGGATCCTCCACATGTCAGCTAAGGAACTCCCACCCAAAGTCCATCGTGAGGTGGGTAAACTGAACACTGCATATGGGCAGACAGCCGCCTCTTATAGGCTGTGAAAGAGGTTGTCCTGGAGGGGTCAGAGGGGGCGGAGCTGATCCATAGTAGGCTGACATGAGGAGGATCCAGGAAAGGAAAATTATGGTAAGTATGAAAAACAATTTTCCCTAATAGTCAAGTTGACCTTATGCTTATTGGTTGCTGCTATGATAATCAAACTATATTCATTATCATCGCTCTTTGTAAGGGATTTATTCACTAATCACAAATGATTTAAGATATAGTTGTTCAAGCTGAAAAAAGACAGATGTCCACAAATTTCTGTCCCATAGATTTCACTGCTCCTGCAGCCTGGCCTCGATAAAGGCAAAGTAAAATCCCCTGTGCCAAATTTAGTCAATTTATTCCTGACAGGAAAAAAATAAGTTCCTTTCTGACCCCATAAGGGCTGTTACATCAATCCCCTAAAAAAAAAATTTTCTCTTACCCTTTAGTAATTATATACATTTAGATATTAATCGTTTCAAGATAAGTATCTAGACCATTTTTAAATGGCATGGTCACTGCTTGATTAACCAATTACTGCCCATTGCCCATACAAAAGCATATCCCTGTATAAAATGTTGTTTAGTGCTGAAAAAGTGTTAAGCACAATGTCTAAGTTCAGGCCAGATTTCTTTCAAAGTATAAAAATCAAATACTTCTGAAGCTAATTTGTTTTTGTCCATGTTTCCTCTTTAAAAAAAATCTAGACCCTTAATTTAAATCTAACTTTTGTAAATATGCAAAGTCTTGGGGGCATAGCTTTTTGTCAAAATTAATATCTAAGATCATTTAAGCCAGATAAAAGATGGGATTTAGAGTCCCACAGAGGGTTTCATTTATTAAAGCAGATCACATGCGGTATTTAGGTGTCCGGGCACATTTCCCCTTAAATATCGCATGCGATCCTGAAACTGTCAATTCACTATTCCATTGTGCGGTATTTACTGCAAAAAACTGTAAACTCTCACCAAATACTGCATAATAAAGCGTTAAACTCAATTCACAGGAGAAAATAAATAATTAAGGCTGGATTCGCAACTATGTGAATTGAATGTGGCTTACACCGCATTCAATCCGCAGGACACTTGAAAACATGTTGTTTTCAATGTGTCCGGTTCACATATGTGCGGTGCATCCGCAGCCCTCATTGCACAGAAAATGTGCCTGTTTTCTGTGCTGTGCGGTGCGAATTACAGCCCCATTTTGTTCAATGGAAACACATCTAATTCGCAGATGTGTTTGCATTGAACAGGGATTCTTTCCCCCTCCTCCCTACACCCACAAGTTGCTCCAGGGTGTAGTACATGAGGTAAAGCTTTACTTTACAAAGAATACCCAATCACATGCAAAAAAAAAAAAAAAAACAGCTTTTTTGCTTGCACATGATTGAATGATGTAAGTCAGCAGAGATCCCTCTCATTTAAGTTCTGGAGCAACTTCACTTGCAAAGTGCTCAGTCTATGTGCCTTTAATAAATCCACCCCATTATATGTAGTAAAATACTTATTTTCTCCTACCATTTTGCCAGGTTTATAGAGACTTTTTTTGTGAATATACAAGCATATAAATCATTTTCTGCAAACCTCCCAATCACTCCAAACATAATGCAATGTACATGCATATCACAATGGTCTCATCCCTTGTTAGAACATATGTCTTATGTAGTGGGGATACTTTACTTTTTCACAATTATTTTTAGAGATATCTTCCCACTGACAAGTTCCCACTGATATCTTTTTTAGCTATCTATTAGGGGTAATTCTTCCCCAGGGATGGTCCCGATGTTCGAGTCGAACGTAAGCACAATGTACTGGCCAATCATGGCTCAGGGGCTAAGTCCACGCCCCACACTATATAAGGCTGCTTACACGGCAGCCATATGTAGTGTGTTGAAGTGGAGAACTGGCGCTAGATTAGGTAGGTTAGTTAGTGGATAGAGTGTGTAGTCAGTGTAGAATATATACAGAGTACAGGCAGTGTTTAATATATGCATTACAATGTAGTATATATCACAGTGCAGGCAGTGTAGAATATATACTACAGTGCAGGTAGTATACAGTATATAATACAGTGCAGGCGTTGTACAGTATATAATACAGTGCAGGTGGTGTACAGTATATAGTACAGTGCAGGCGGTGTACAGTATAAAATACAGTGCAGGCGGTGTCAACAGTATATAATACAGTGTATGCAGCATATAATACATTGTAGTCAGTGTACAGTATATAATACAGCGCAGTCCGTGTACAGTATATAATACAGTGCAGGTGGTGTACAGTATATAATACAGTGCAGGCGGTGTACAGAGTATATAATACAGTGTGCACAGTACATAATACAGTGCAGGAGGTGTACACAGTATATAATGCAGTGTGTACTGTATATAATATATTGCAGTCAGTGTACACTATATAATACAGTACAATCAGTGTACAGCAGTATATGGTTCAGTGCAGAGTATATAGTGCAGTGCAGAGTATAAAATACAATGTAGTGCGGTGTCAAAAAAACAAAATTCCCATCATGCCTGGAAGGCCACCAAGGAGAGGCAGACGCTCACAGGCCACTAAAAGAGGACAAGCAGCCTCTGTGTCTACAGTGAAAAGTGGTGGTCGCAGACATGGTGCTTCCTCTGCAGGTGGGGCACGCTTGTCCTTTTTTTCTGCTGCTGGCCGTGTTATTGAGCCACAGCATGCAGAAGAGTTGGTGGAGTGGATAACTAAGCTGTACTCATCTTCTGTCACCCAAGCTCATACTAGTTTGCCTTCCAATGCAGCTGCCAAAGCGGCCTATTCCACGGGCTCCTTGTCCACAGTTACTCCTTCCGTAGCCCCACCATTATGTGCAGAGGAGTCACCAGTATTATTCGACCATAGCGTTGGTTACATACTGCTAGAGAGGATTCACAGCAATTTGAATGCTCTGATGTTGGTTCCCAGGTTGAGGAAGGGACAAGAAGCTACCAGTCATGTTCCCTCCAGCTGCAGCATACTGCCAAGTTTGCTCCACTGACGAGGAGGGAGGGGGTGATGAGGTCACTGACTGTATTTGGGTGCCTAAGATAACAGAGGAGGAAAGTGAGGAGGAGGCACAACTCCAACAAGGCAGGATGTCCTCCAGGGGCTGGCTTAAGGGCAGCCACCCTATTGCATCACACCACAGAGCTCAACAGGTGCAGGGCACTGCTGACTCCCCGCAGACTTCCAAAAGTTCATTGGTGTGGGCTTTTTTCCACACATGTGTAGCAGACCGCAGTGTTGCTGTTTGCAATCTCTGTCTGAAGCAGATAAAGCATGGCCAGAACACCAGCCGCTTGGGCACCACATGCTTGACAAGACATGTGACGAACTGCCATGCAGTCCCTTGGCAACAGCACCTGAAAGACCCACATCATAAAAAAATGCAAACTTCTCCTTGCTCCTCATCTGGGATCTCAACCTCTACTATAGCTGAAGTCCTCTCAAAAACCTGCACTGAGAGTAATGAAGGTATAGCAATTAGAGTTGAGCGGACACCTGGATGTTCGGGTTCGGCAGGTCCTGCCGAACTTCGCAAAAAAGTTTGGGTTCGGTACCGAACTTGACCCGAACTTTACCCCGGACCCCAAACCCCATTGAAGTCAATGGGACCTGAACTTTTCGGCACAAAAATGGCTGTAAAAAAGTCCTGGCAAGTGCTAGAGGGCTGCAAAAGGAAGTAAAATGGGGGTAAGAGTAGGGCAAGTGCCCTACAAAAAAATGGGGATAGGGGAAATAACTTAAAATCAAATAAAAAAAAAAAAAATAGGAAGGGGGGTGGATGTGGAGTAGGAGCCTAGAGGTTGACTAGGCCGTGACTGTGGCAGTGTAGGTGGAAGTAGAACAATAATCTGTCCCTTACAGCAACAGCTGGAACCTGACCCTATAGGAGTAGGCGATGATTTTAGAACAATAATCTGTCCCTTACAGCACCAGCAGGAACCTCTCCCTTTAGAACTAGGAGATGATTGTATAACAATAATCTGTCCCTTACAGCACCAGCAGGAACCTGACACTATAGGAGTAGGCAATGATTTTAGAACAATAATCTGTCCCTTACAGCAACAGCAGGAACCTCTCCCTTTAGAACTAGGAGATATTTATAGAACAATAATCTGCCCCTTACAGTAACAGCAGGAACCTGACCCTATAGGAGTAGGCCATGATTTTAGAACAATAATCTGTCCCTTACAGCAACAGCAGGAACCTGACCCTGTAGAACTAGGAGATGATTTTAGAACAATAATCTGTCCCTTACAGCACCAGCAGGAACCTGACACTATAGGAGTAGGCAATGATTTTAGAACAATAATCTGTCCCTTACAGCAACAGCAGGAACCTGACCATATAGGAGTAGGCGATAATTTTAGAACAATAATCTGTCCCTTACAGCAACAGCAGGAACCTCTCCCTTTAGAACTAGGAGATATTTATAGAACAATAATCTGCCCCTTACAGTAACAGCAGGAACCTGACCCTATAGGAGTAGGCCATGATTTTAGAACAATAATCTGTCCCTTACAGCAACAGCAGGAACCTGACCCTATAGAACTAGGAGATGATTTTAGAACAATAATCTGTCCCTCAAAGCAGTAGACTCTACCTAGTCCAGAATCAAATTGTTCTGTAATGCAGGATGAGATCTGCAATCTGTCCCGCAAAGCAGTAGACTCTACCTAGTCCAGAATCAGATCATTCTGTAATGCAGGATGAGATCTGCAATCTGTCCCTCAAAGCAGTAGTAATAGTCTCTACCTAGTCCACAATCAGATTGTTCTATAATGCAGGATGAGATGTTATTAATATCTGCAATCTGTCCCGCACAGCGCCGGCAGCATCCTTTCCCTAGACTAGCCTGAGAGCATGTGACATGCAGCACTACGTGACTCCAGCTTATACAGAGGCTGGGTCACATGATGCACTGGCCAATCACAGCCATGCCATTAGTAGGCATGGTTGTGATGGCTTCTAAGGGCAAACCAGTGAAACGCTTGTTGATTGCCTGCCCTGCAGCTATTCAACATGCGTGATCAAATACCCGAACCCAGAACCCAAATCCGAACTTTTTTCAAAAGTTCGGTACGGAACTTTACAGTTTGGGTTCGCTCAACTCTAATAGCAATAGGTGCCTCAAGTACTTCCACCCAATCTGCTAGCAGTACACCCCCTGTTGATTTCACCAGGCAAATTTCACTACCCCAGTTGCTGAACCGTAAAAAAAAATACCGTCCCAGCCAGCCATTGCTAGCACTACAACTACTGCCTTTTCATCTGGTAGACTCTGCCCCCTTTTGTGAATTTGGGGAATGTGTTGTACCACACTGGCAGGTTCCAAAAAGAAATTTCTTTTCACGTAAGGCCATTCTAGCTCTGTACTGTCATGTGGAAGGCAATGTTTTGGCCTCGTTGGACAGGGCGGTCAGCAGCAAGGTTCACATTACCACTGGTTCATGGTCCACTAGGCATGGTCAGGGATGGACAGGGTTCAGTGTTGGAGCTTGTTCCACCACCATACCTCCAAAAAGCTGGTGGTGATTCTGCCACACCTGTCTGCTCCACCACCTCCTCTTCTTCTTCCTCTATGGCCTTTTCTGCTGAATTCTCCTCTGAACCAGCAGTGATCCCTAAGCATTCAAGGGGCTACGCAACAATCAGGCTAAAAAATACCATGCTGAAGTTCAGTTGGTCTGTCTAAGGGACAGGAGCCACAGTGGGGCAGAGATTCTGTCAGCTCTGCAGGGGCAGGCTCTAAGGTGGTTGATGCCATGTCAGCTTGAATCAGTAATGGCTGAGGCAGGCCAGAAAAGTCTGTGGGCATTTTCGACGGTCATACAATGCCAGTGCTCTGCCAGCTGACATTCAACGGGAATTCAACCTGCCCACCAACCGCCTCATTTGTGACATGCCCACCAAGTGGAACTCAACATTGGCAATGTTGCAGCAGCTCCACACACAGCAGAGGGCCATCAATGAGTACCTGTGTGTGTGTATGACACCAGGACAGGCTCAGGGGATCTTGGCTTCTTTTCGCCATGCCAGCTGCTTCTGATAAAGGATACATGTACTATCCTGTCACCATTTGAGGAGGCCCCAAGAATGGTGAGCAGCGACAATGCATGCATCAGTGACACTGTCCCTCTAGTTTTCCTGCTGGAGCATGCGCTTTGTGGAATCATGGACAGGGCACTTGAGACAGAACAGCGAGAGGAAGAGGAGGACTTCCTTTCCTCTCAAGGCCCCCTTCCATTCCTGCAGGGCCATCAAACACACAGGAGGAAAAGGAGGAGGAGGAGGAGGAGGATTGTGTCAGCTTGGATGTAGAGGATAATATGCAGCAGTCTTCAAGGTATGGTTTTCAGTCCCCAGAAATCCAAGGAGTTGTACGTGGCTGGGAGGAGGTAGTTCTTGACAATGTCATCCTTAATGACCCAGAGGACTCTCATGCCTCCTCAAATTTACGCTGCATGGGCTCCATGGTTCTGCAAAGCCTGCTAAAGGACCTGAGGATTCATGGTATCAAGGGGAGGGATCATTTCTGGCTGGCAAATCTTCTTGATCCAAGTTATAAGAGTATAGTTGCAGAGCTCATTCTGCCTTCGAGGAGGGAGCAGAGGATCAAACATCTTCAGGACACCTTGAAGAAAAATTTGTGTAACACCTTTCTAAACCCTGGGAGGTTACCATTTCCTGGACGTGTTTCTGAGGCTTCGTTCAGTCAGAGGAAGAGCAGTGGAGAAGGTGGCTGGCTGACCGAAGTAACCATCGGCAGCGTATGCATTATATGTTGCAGGATTATCTAGGGTCAAGAGCAGACTTGGAGACCTTTCCAACTGAGCATCCACTGGGTTACTGGGTCTTGACAATGGACCACTGGCCAGAACTTGCTCAATATGCAATCAAGCTACTGGCCTGTCCTGCATCCAGTGTGTTTTCTGAACAGACATTTAGTGCTGCTGGAGGGTTTGTCACGGATCAAAGAGTGTGCCTGTCCACAGACTCAGTTAATAGGTTGACAGTTATCAAAATGAATCAGTCCTGGATCAGCAGCTATCAAGCCCCCTGATGCTGATGTAACTGATTGCATTTGCTAGGGATCTGGGTTCCCTTAAAGACTGCCTATGCTGCCTATCCTATTTCTGAATCTTGATTATTATACCTTCCAACAGTATTTTTTGTTTAGGGCACCACCAACACCTAAGGCCCATTTTTTTCTGCGCCTGTTTTACAGATGCATGTAATTTTAATTTTTGTTTTCTAATTTTTAACAGCAGGGCCCGATCCTGCACCCAACAAGAGTAACTGTGAGGGGTTACAGTGTTAAAGCACCACCAACACCCAAGGCCCAATCTTTTCTGCACCTGTTTGACAGATGCATGTAATTTCACTTTTTGTTTTCTAATTTTTAACAGCAGGGCCCCTTCTTGCACCCAACAAGACTAACTGTGAGGGGTTAGAACGTTCAGGCACCACTTGGGATGGGCGAACGGTTTGGTCTGAGCATACGTTTGGCCTGAGCATCGCCCATTCAGGTAATCGCCTAATACTCAAACTTTCTGGGCACTTAGTGGGATGTTTGCCCACCGAGCGCACAGTCCATAGGTTGTTAAGGCTTTCCTGCTGAGAGCTAAATGTAAAAAAAAATGAATGTACAAAAAAGAATGTAAATTTAAAAAATTGGGTAAAAAACAGAGTGGGGAGACCCTTTGGGTCTGGTATGGATTTGAACCACTTCCCTACCGGCTCATTGTAAAATGACGCCAGCAGGTACACTCCCTCCCTCCTGCAGGCCATCAAAGTACCCGCGTACCTATCTACAGCCCATCAGAGTACTCGAGTACCTATCTGCAGCCCATGCCTCACAGAATATACGTTGGGGTGTTTTATTTCCAAAATGGGGTCATTTTGTGGGTAATTCCACTGTCCTGGTGCTCCGGGACCTTCAAAAGTGTGATAGGTAGGAATAAAATGTGATGTGTAATTTATGCTTCTAAAAAGCTTGATGTTGTTATCTGCATGTTGGGCCTCTCTATGTGGCCAGGCTGTGTAAAAGGCTCACACATGTGGTATGGTTACACTCGGGACGAGTAGCAGCATATGCTTTGTGTGAACAATAACTTGTTAATATGACAATTTTGTTAAAAAAAAATAATTTCTTAATTTTTCCAAGAATTGTGGGAAACAAATACAACCTCAAAAAACTCACTATGCCTCTTACTAAAAACCTTGGACTGGTTACTTTCCAAAAAGGGGTAATTTGGGAGGAATTTGTACTGTCCTGGGGTGTCACGGCCTCAAGAAATGAGATAGACTGTCAGTACATCAGGAATGATCTAATTTTTATGATTTGCACCATAGCTTGTAGACTCTATGGGGTTGATTTACTAAAGGCAAATCCACTCTGCACTGCAAGTGCACTTGAAAGTGCACTTGGAAGTGCAGTCCCTATAGATTTGAGGGGAAGGTCTGAAATGAGGGGAAGCTCTGCTGATTTTATCATCCAATCATGTGCAAGCAAATATGCTGTTTTTTATTATCCATGCATGTCCCCCTCGGATCTACAGCCACCCTCGGATCTACAGTGACTGCACTTCCAAGTGTGATAGGTAGGAATAAAATGTGATGTGTAATTTATGCTTCTAAAAAGCTTGATGTTGTTATCTGCATGTTGGGCCTCTCTATGTGGCCAGGCTGTATAAAAGGCTCACACTTGTGGTATAGTTACACTCGGGACGAGTAGCAGCATATGCTTTGTGTGAACAATAACTTGTTAATATGACAATTTTGTTAAAAAAAAATAATTTCTTAATTTTTCCAAGAATTGTGGCAAACAAATACAACCTCAAAAAACTCACTATGCCTCTTACTAAAAACCTTGGACTGGTTACTTTTCAAAAAGGGGTCATTTGGGAGGAATTTGTACTGTCCTGGGGTGTCACGGCCTCAAGAAATGAGATAGACTGTCAGTACATCAGGAATGATCTAATTTTTATGATTTGCACCATAGCTTGTAGACTCTATGGGGTTGATTTACTAAAGGCAAATCCACTCTGCACTGCAAGTGCGCTTGAAAGTGCACTTGGAAGTGCAGTCCCTATAGATTTGAGGGGAAGGTCTGAAATGAGGGGAAGCTCTGCTGATTTTATCATCCAATCATGTACAAGCAAATATGCTGTTTTTTATTATCCATGCATGTCCCCCTCGGATCTACAGCCACCCTCGGATCTACAGTGACTGCACTTCCAAGTGCACTTGCAGTGCACTTGTAGTACAAAGTGGATTTGCCTTTAGTAAATAAACCCCTATAATGTTCACACAGACTAAATAACATCCACTAATTTGGGTTATTTTTACCAAAGATATGTAGCAGTATCAATTTTGACCAAAATGTATGAACTAAAATGACTTATTTGTATAGCGGTTCCCCGGTAGGGGCTGCTGAATGGAGTGGTCTGTCTGTCACCCTGCCCAGCCAGGCATTCAATTTCTCAAGCTTCTAGAGTCCATACACTTGTTTTTTGGATTTTTATTGAGGGGATTAACTTGGATGGGGTTAAGGAAAATTATGAGTTGCCCAGCGTGAAGCAAAGAAATTCGTTTTGGGACAACCATGTATACTCCCTGTACATACCCCTTCAACTTCCTCATGCACATCACTTCTTCTTTAATCCTCAGGTATTTCTCCTCTTGCACATCACTTTCTCTTTAATCCTCAGGTCTTTGTCCTCCTGCACATCACTATCTCTTTAATCCCCAGGTCTTTCTCCTTCTGCACATCGCTTCCTCTTTAATCCTCAGGTAGCAAGAAGTGGTTAGGCCTGACACTGACTCAGCCAGGCCCTAGCAATTGCCTTTTGCAGGCAGGGGCCGCAGGCCCCTATAGTGTAGAGAAAGTTCAGACGCTAGCTGTCCAACATGTGGTTACTGATCCCAGTAAGCCCTCTTCAGGCTCTGCCAGCCCTCCTGGCTGCAGCTGCCCAACTCTACTGCCCCTTCTACCACAGTTCACTCTTCTGGTTCTACGTCCATCTATGACTGAAATCTCCAAGTCCTCTCAGGTGTGCCTCCCCAGTCCTCCCTATTGTGTCTTACTGACCAGCCCTGCTGGCTGCGACCAGCTGTCCTCCCTGGAGTCTTTCAGTAGAGCTCTCTCCTGCTGTTCTGCTCTCTCTTGTGCCTCCGGACCAGGACCTTCCCACGTGTTATTGGAAGTGGTCCCAACTGCACCCGAGCCCATGCCTAAGGTCATCCCCTCAGACTGGGGAGCTCCCTCAAAGGCCCCGACAGCCTCCTCGAGGGTGCTACATCTGCAAAATTTTATAATAGAAAATAAAAAAAGTGTTTTTGTTTTTCAAAATTCTAAATACCACCAAAAAAGCTCTATTTGTGTGAAAAAAATAATAAAAATTTTGTTTGGGTACAGTGCTGCATGACTGAGTAATGAACGCTGCCCCCCCCTGAACCATACCAGGCCACATGCCTGTACCAAGTCCCCCCCCGTCGCAAGTAATGAGTCAGTACGTCGTGACATGGGTTTGTTTTAAAAATAATAAAAAAAGTGT
>BLSH010066460.1:222549-238223 GCA_018402905.1 Glandirana rugosa | reverse complement strand
GTCCGTTCGCCCACCAGCATCTGTTCGGCCCCAGTCTACGTCCGTCTATAGTTGTCCAGGCTTCCTATTCGGCCCAGTGTCCTTGTCCTTCAGTGTGTCTTCATCAGTGGCCCCCCAGTGTCCACATCCTTTGCGACATGTCGCCTGTCGTGACCGGTGGTCCGAGACGACTGACTTTATCTCGACGGTCCGCCGCAAAGACCGCGCACGTGGTGGCGCCTTTCCGATCTTTTGTCATAAAAGGACTGTAACGGGGGGGGGTTCCCCGTCGGAGGCCTACGGGTAGACCCGCGCGAACCGACCTAACAAAGAGGTTTTTCAAGACTGGTAGATGCCCAGGAGATGGTCAGAACTTTTTGGAGAAACAATCCAGCCAAGCGCGCCCAGATGGGCATCCGGAGGCTGCCCCTTGGGGGGGGGCAATGTCAGGAAAATACTGTTTTCTAGCCTTTCCGCGGTGGTGCACGCGCCAGAAACGCCGCCTGGCAGCTCTATTTCAGTCAGCAGAGCCTGGTGGCCAGTGCTGTCCGCTGTACAGCGTTTCCTACACCTGTGACCCCCCGGTGACTACTTCTGTGTGACTTCCTGTTCCTGTGACCCGGCTTATCCTTCGGACCTGTTGATATCTGCCTGCATCTGACCCCGGCTTGTCTACGACCACCCGCTTGCCTGTTCCTCCTGTACTTCTGTTGCCAGCACGTTGCCGACCCTGCCTGAACCCGACCATCCGTTTGCCTGATCCCGTTGTACCGCACCGCCTGCCAGTTGCCAACTCGGACTGAACCACTATTCTCCCGTCTTGCACGAGCTACCTTGGACTTCTCCTTACCACCTGAAGATTTCCAGCCCTCGTGCCCCCCTGTGCTCCAGAGCTCCCGGTTCCCACTATCAGGGGTTCTCGAACCAGGGCCGCAAGAGAGGTTGCCCCCGCATAAGCCAGACTCTACCACCAGGTACGTGACAGATTGCCAATACCCTGAAAGTGAGCTGCAACATGGTAGTCAAGACCATACAGTGATTTAACACAATAGGTTCCATTCAGAATAGGCCTCTCCATAGTCGACCAAAGAAGTTGAGTGCACATGCTCAGCGTCATATCCAGAGGATGCCTTTGGGAAGAGACGAATGAGTGCTGCCCGCATCGCTGCAGAGGTTGAAGGGGTGGGGGGTCAGCCTGTCAGTGCTCAGACCATACGCCACACACTGCATCAAATTGGTCTGCAATGGTCTGCCTGGCTGTCGTCCCAGAAGGAAGCCTCTTCTAAAGATGACACAACAAAGGCCACAAACAGTTTGCTGAAGACAAGCAGACTACAGACATGGATTACTGGAACCATGTCCTGTGGTCTGATGAGACCAAGATAAACTTAATTGGTTCAGATGGTGTCAAGCATGTGTGGCGGCAACCAGGCGAGGAGTACAAAGACAAGTATGTCTTGCCTATCGTCAAGCATGGTGATGGCAGTGTCATGGGGCTGCATGAGTGCTTCTGGCACTGGGGAGCTACAGTTTATTGAGGGAACCATGAATGCCAACATGTACTGTGACATACTGAAGCAGAGCATGATCCCCTCCCTTTGGAGACTGGGTCACAGGGCAATATTCCAACATGATAATGACCCCAAACACACCTCAAAGATGACCACTGCCTTGCTAAAGAAGCTGAGGGTAAAGGTGATGGACTGGCCAAGCATGTCTTCTAAACCCTACTGATCATCTGTGGGGCATCCTCAAACGGAAGGTGGAGGAGCGCAAGGTCTCTAACATCCACCAGCTCCGTGATGTCGTCATGGAGGAGTGGAAGAGGACTCCAGTGGCAACCTGTGAAACTCTGGTGAACTCCATGCCCAAGAGGGAGGAGAGAGAGAGAGAGAGAGAGAGAGAGAGAGAGATTGTGTTTTTTTTCCAAAACTTTTTTTCTATTTTGGGAGGGAGTGAGGCTCTGTTGGAAAGCTTTTTTACCAAACACGAAGTCGGGGAAGATCTTCAATGGGGAAACAGACCACAATATAAAGCTGGTAGAGGTTCTAGCATTTCCCTACTTAACATAAAAAACATTTTTATTTCTGTCTGTGTTGCTGTTGGAGAGTTGGTTCCCCCAGATCAGATATAGTGTATGAAATAGATAGAGTACCCACAGATATAAACAATTAGAAAAAGAGAAAATAAAAACTGTTAGAAATACAAAACTGGGCCAGAAGTGTTACGTGCAATCTAGAGATCAACTTGATCAAGTGTTTGCTAAGATTGGGAGAAATGGAAAGCAAACTCAATTTAAACTGGATGCATATGCAGTATACATGCCACTTGTGGATATAGTGGAGAGCTATTTGATGCAAAAGTCTTTGGCATTTGACTTGAAAATACATCAGGCATTAGGCAGTAGACAAAAATGTATTTTTTAGTTTGTTATAAGACTTAGTGCTGGGCATGTGCATCTGATCTTGTCTGAAATAAAAAAAACTATTACTATTAGCATTAATTTGATCGTAATAGCCCTAATATCAATGACCACACAAAAAAGATACATATGACTCATGCTCTTGGGCTTGCTGCTGGAGGAGTGGTGACAAGTTACTATTAAATATCCAATCCAATATATAAGGCATTTAGTTTGTGCTTTGCCTCCAACATAGACATGGGGGGCATAGGCATGCCTGGGCACACCCTAATCAACCCGTGCGTGTTAGTGTAGCCACATGCCGGCTGTCTACTGAGATTTGCCCACTGGGCTACTTTGAAATGCTGCATCCACGAGAGTGTGTATACTGCCTGTGAAACAGTTTCACATGCAGCAGATAGTATTAGTTAATCTTGCCAGAGCCACTCTGTGTGTGAAACTTTCATGTATTGTAAGTGCTTGCAGGGAGAGGGACCAGCTGTCAAAACTCAGTGGTGATGTTGGCGGTGGGTGGGACCGGACAGCTATCAAACACCAGCCAATGATTTTGCTGGTAAGAAAGGGGGCGGAGCCACATAGACGTAGCCGTACTCCCTCCACCGAATGATTTGGACCAGTGCACAAAGCTAGGTCCACAAAGACACGGATGAACGAGTTTGGGGTGGAGAAACTTGACTGGGCTGAATCCTGACCTTAACCTGATAGAACACCTTTGGGGTGAATTAGAGCAGAGACTGCGAGCCAGGCCTTCTCGTCCAACATCAGTGCCTGACCTCACAAATGCGATTCTGGAAGAATGGTCAAACATTCCTTAGGCACACTCCTCTACCTTGTGGACAGCCTGCCCAGAAGAGTTGAAGCTGTTATAGCTGCAAAGGGTGGCCCAACTCAATATTGAACCCTACGGACTAAGATTGGGATGCCATTAAAGTTCATGTGTGTTTGAAGGCAGGCATCCCAATACTTTTGGCAATATAGTGTGTATATACAGTTGTGCTCATAAGTTTACATACCCTGGCAGAATTTATGATTTCTTGGTCATGTTTCAGAGAATATGAATGATAACACAAAAACATTTTTTCACTCATGGTTAGTAGAGTTGAGCGAACACCTGGATGTTCGGGTTCGGTGGGTTCGGCCGAACTTCGGGAAAAAGTCCGGGTTCGAACTTGACCCGAACTTTACCCAGTCAATGGGGACCTGAACTTTTCGGCGCAAAAATGACTGTAAAAAAGTCCTGGAAAGTGCTAGAGGGCTGCAAAAGGAAGTAAAATGATTTTAGAACAATAATCTGTCCCTTACAGCAACAGCAGGAACCTGACCCTATAAAACTAGAAGATGATTTTAGAACAATAATCTGTCCCTGTAAGCAGTAGACTCTACCTAGTCCAGTCAGATCATTCTGTAATGGAGGATGAGATGTTATTAGATCTGCAATCTGTCCTTAAAACCAGTAGTAGTAGTAGTAGTAATCTCTACCTAGTCCACAATCAGATCGTTCTGTAATGCAGGATGAGATGTTATTATATCTGCAATCTGTCCCTCACAGCGCCAGCAGCATCCTCTCCCTACACTACCCAGAGAGCATGTGACATGCAGCACTAAGTGACTCCAGCTTATAAAGAGGCTGGGTCACATGATGCACTGGCAAATCACAGCCATGCCATTAGTAGGCATGGCTGTGATGGCTTCTAAGGGCAAACCAGTGAAACGATTGTTGATTGGCTGCCCTGCAGCTATTCAACATGCGTGATCAAATACCCAAACTCAGAACCAGAACGCAAACTTTTTTTCAAATATCCGGGTCACGGACACCCCAAAGTTTGGTACGGACCTGAACTTTACAATTCGGGTTCGCTCAACTCTAATGGTTAGTGTTTGGCTGAAGCCATTTATTATCAATCAACTGTGTTTACTCTTTTTAAATCATAATGACAACAGAAATCTACCCAAATGACCCTGATCAAAAGTTTACATACGCTGGTGATTTTGTCCTGATAACATGCACACAAGTTGACACAAATGGGTTTGAATGACTATCAAAGGTAACCATGTTTTTGCTATCTCTCTGATGGGTTTGTTTTGTTTTTTCAGCCTAATGATGGCTTGCTTCACTGATAGTGACAGCTCTTTGGATCTCATATTGAGAGTTGACAGCAACAGATTCCAAATGCAAATAGCACACTTGAAATGGACCTTTTATCTGCTCCATGTAAATGGGATGATGAGGGAATAACACACACCTGGCCATGGAACAGCTGAGCAGCCAATTGTCCCATTACTTTTGGTCCCTTAAAAAGTGGGAGGCACATATACAAACTGTTGTAATTCCTACACCGTTCACCGGATTTGGATGTAAATACCCTCAAATTAATGCTGAAAGTCTGCAGTTAAAGCACATCTTGTTTGTTTCATTTCAAATCCATTGTGGTGGTGTATAGAACCAAAAAGATTAGAATTGTGTCGATGTCCCAATATTTATGGGCCTGACTGTATACACGCATGTGTGTTTGAGCTTTGGGGTGCACACCGTAATGCCATAGGCTGCGCATGCCTATGCGTGGGGGAGCATGTCCATAATAGTGGCAGTAGTAGACATTTGAACCAAGAGCTTTGCAGCCTATCAGCAAATAATAGCCTACTGCAAACACTGGAATAAAGGCCCCTTGATCCCATAGGGAAAAGGAACTCTGATGGCAGGGAGCAAGGCCTAGCAACAGGGATGTGGTCAAGAGATATGAATTCAAATGGATCAAGATAATTTGCTAGTTGGGCTCTGGATTATGGGCTGGGCATGAACTCTATAAAAGTTCCTCTTTGAGGTAAAAGCTTCACCCACTGTTGGAAGAACATCTGCGTTTATTATGGGCACTGAAATCCTTGTCTCCAAGGTCAGGGAGCTCCTTGAGAAGGGTTAGACAAACTGGCTTCTACCCCTGCTTTCTGCTGCTTCTTCCCCTTTGTCCATGGTACCTCAGGATGCGATCCCGGCAACCAGACCTCTTTCTCCACAGGTGACGAGACACACCCGGCCCCCCATCATGGCTCAGCCTCAGTCCTACTGGTATGGAAAGGCATGGTGGCACATGCACTTTTGTAAGAGCCACTGGCACTGGTGGTACTGGCTCTTCCCCTTACCTATTTCTTGCTCTTCTACCCAGGCTACCTCCCGGTATGAACACGGCCCTGCTCAGGTTTTTCCTCAGGGGCACCCCCCCGCTCTCCCTGCTCCACGAGCCCCAGGGTCTCTGCACATACAGCGGTGGCATGCTCTTTAACTCCTGCCACAGCTTGGAACTCTCTGATTTTGAAACATGAGTTCATTAATTTGCTCTGCCTGCTACCCCAGATAAGGAGATGGTCAATAATTCTAGGCGCATTGACGTTATTGATCAGACCGAAAAATCAAAGCAGCTTCCCTGTACCTGTGGAAACTGGTTGCAGTGTTTCTGCGCCTGTGCTGGCGTCCTCTGTGAACAATTTCTGGATTTGACTTCTTCTTATTTTGCTACCTTGACCTGATATGGGGGGCTTACAAAATGTATGGAGTCAATGTTGGTTCAATTATGACACCCAGTTTTGACAAAAGATGGCGGCTCATAAAGAGCATCACTTTGACTGTCAGGATGGCAGCCGTTGGCTGCTGTTAATGTGTCCGCATAGGCTGGGGTCTTTTCACTCGGCTGTCGATGCTCCTGGCAGTCTCCAAGAAACATATCTGCTGCTTGTTTAATAAGAGCCACTGAAAGTTGTACACTGCGTGTTCAAGCATGAGTGTTCACTTTGCAGGGAGCTCACCCAGCAGTCCGCTGCTTTAGGAAGGGGAAGCAGCTGCCTACAGAGCCTGGTGCTAAACCCGAACTATCTAAACCTGAGGACTTCTGTGAATGTCCAAAGGATGTTTAATTGGCTAAACTGGTACCCCCTCAATAGTACAAACAGATGTCACATACCCCCACCTATAACTGGGCATTACAGTAAGGAGCACTGGAAGGGCAGATGCATGTCAAACAAAAACCAAAGAATTTCCAAGCTCAACTTACTGACCGGCTTGTGACCAACCGAATTAACCTGGCTAACAGTATGTGTTAAAAACAGGGGTTTGGTTACACACATTTGCAAATGCATGTGTAAGCTGCAGGTCGGCGACAAGGCACCCTGTATACTGCTATAATGACTGGCTCCAGAGGGGTCATTCTCCTTCCTTGGAATTGGTCCTGGGTTACCTTTTTTAACAGGACTACATAAAATACTGGGTGTACCCGAAGAGAGGAAGGAAGGCTCAGCTCATACGCCACCCTGTTAATTTTTCTCTTGACCGGGAAGGGGCCAATTAATTTAGGTCCCAGTTTCTTAGAGGGGCAGGTGAGCTTCAAGTTCTTGGTGGCCAGCCAGACTTGGTCGCCCGGTTGCAGATCCAGTTCCCCTCGTCTTCCTCTGTCGAACGTTTGCTTATTGTATTCCTGTAACCAGGATAATGTCTCTCGCAAGAGTTTGGTGTTTTCCACCAAGAAGGTGGCCATGTCTTGAGCAGCGGGTACTGCACTTTCGGGTACCAGGTCAGGCAGAAAGGAGGGGTGGTAGCCGAGATTGACCCAAAACGGTGACTGGTTTGTGGCTGAGTGGACGTTGTTGTAGGCAAACTCAGCTACCGGCAGTAGGGAGGCCCAGTCATCCTGAGAACGAGGAATAGCACCTGAGATATTGCTCCAATGTTTGATTCGTTCTCTCCATCTGGCCATTGGTCTGAGGGTGATAAGCGGAGGAGAGTGCCAGTTCAATCCCCAGTAACGAGCAGAGGGCTTTCCAGACCCGAGAGGTGAATTGCTCCCCCTGATCCGACACAATGTTAGCTGGGATTCCGTGGAGGCGGATGACCTCCTTGATAAATGTTTCTGCTGTTTGGATGGCCGTAGGGAATGAAGTGGGCCATCTTGGTCAGACGATCTACTATTACAAGGATGGTGGAGAATCCAGCTGATGAAGGTAACTCCATGATAAAGTCCATGGACACATGCGACAAGGGGCATTCAGGAACTGGCAATGGTTTTAACAGCCCCCAGGCCTTGGTCCGGTCGACCTTGTTGCGGGCACAGGTGGGACAGGCCTTAAGGTATTCCCGGCAGTGCTTGTCCACCCGAGGCCACCAGAAGGAGCGTGCCAGGAGCTAGTTTTGCACCCCCCGAAATGGCCTGCCAGCTTATGGTCGTGGCACAATTCCAGGACTGCCAGACGTTGTCCTTCCGGGACAAAGATTCTTGCACCAAGCCACCACAGTCCGTCATGTTGGGTCAGCCTGGGGTCCTGAGGGCTGACAGACCCGGCAACAGACCGCCTGATTTGTGAGAGGAGGTCCTCTTGCGTCAATAAGAAACTCCGGGATAGGAGGATGGTATCTGATAGAGTCGACTCCCCTGTCTTATGGAACATCCTAGATAAGACATCCGGTTTCACATTTTTTGACCCAGGCCTGTATATTATATGGAGTTGAAACTGGGAAAAGAAGAGGGCCCAGCAGGCCTGGCGGGGCTTCAGTCTCTTAGCTGTCCGCAGATATTCCAGGTTCTTGTGATCAGTGAACACCAGAACTGGATGTGCCGCTCCTTCCAGCAGATACCGCCATTCCTGCAGGTCGGATTTTATGGCAAGTAATTCTCTGTCTCCCACATCATAATTTCTTTCTGGGGGAGTTAAATTCTGGGAAAAGAAGGTGATGGAGTGAAGAGTGGCCTTAGGCCCTTGTCTCTGAGAGAGTACAGCTCCCACCGCCGTTTCGGATGCATCCACTTCCAGAGTGTACGGCAGAGTGGGGTCTGGATGCTTGAGGACTGGTGCAGAGGTGAAAAGCTTCTTCAGCTGTTGAAAAGCCGATTGGGCTTCCGTGGTCCATAGGAAGCGTGTACTCTGCTTGGTGAGTTGAGTGATGGGGGCGATAATGGCAGAGAACCCCGGTAATGAACTTCCTATAAAAGTTGGCAAAGCCCGCAAAGCGTTGCACCCCTTTCCTGTCAGTAGGTGATGGCCACTCCACAATAGCAGAGACCTTCTGGGGGTCCATGGTTATACCAGACGTGGAGAGGATGAAGCCCAGGAAAGAGATGCTAGAGCATTCAAAAGCACACTTCTCAGCCTTAGCGTAAAGTTCATGCTGGCGCAGGCGGCTCAGTACGCTCTTGATGTGGCTGCAGTGCTCTTCCAGGGATGAGGAAAATATTAAAATGTCATCCAGGTAGACCACTACGAATATGTCTAGGAAGTCCCGGAAAATGTCAATGACCAGATGTTGAAACGTGGCCAGAGCGTTACACAGGCCGAACGGCATGACCAGATATTCATAGTGGCCAAATCAGGTTCGGAAGACCATCTTCCACTCATCCCCCTCTTGGATACGGAGGAGATTGTAGGCCCCTCAGAGGTCTAGCTTTGAGAACACCTTGGCCAAACCGAGTCTCTGGAACAGTTTAGGGACCATGGGCAAGGGATACCAGTTCTTAACCGTGATTCTATTGATGTCCTGGTAGTCGATACATGGCCGAAGGGACTTGTCCTTCCTCTCGACAAAGAATATCCTTGCCCCGGCAGGAGACATAGAAGGCTGGATAAACCCCTTTTGCAGATTGTCTTCCAAATATGCCTTGAGGGCCGAAAGTTCCAACTCAGACAGTTGGTATATCCTGCCAAAGGGTACCTCTGCCCCTGGAAGTAATTCTATCAGGCAGTCGTATGCTCGGTGGGGAGGCAACTCATCCGCCCCCTTCTTACTAAAAACATCCAGGAACTCGTGGTACACTGAATGGACGGCCAGGCGAGTTGCTGTATCAGCGTCCGGGTCCCGGCTGGACATGGTGAGGGCCAGATCCACAGTTTGCGGGAAACAATGGTGCAGGCAATAGGAGGAGGTAAACAGCACGTTGCAAGTGACCCAGTTGATCTGTGGGCAGTGTGCCCAAAGCCAAGGGATCCCCAGTGTGACAGGAGAAAGCAGAGACGTGATAGCGTCCAGGCGTAAGAACTCCACATGGCCATCTGGAGTGCGGGCTAGAATGGGAACAGTCTCGCGGGTCACCACACCGGAGCTGAGGAGGGACCCATCAGCCAGGTGGACAGTCATCTTATGGGCCTTGGGCTGGAGAGGAACCTGGTGTTGGGCTGCAAAGGTCAGGTCCATGAAACAACTTCAGGCCCCTGAGTCTATAATTGCCCGGACTGGGACATCTCCTCCTGGCAGCTGTAGGATGACAGTGAGCGTCAAGTGGGCCGTAGGACTGGACAGGGACAGGACCTCTCCCTTGATGGGGTAGGCACTTCTAGGCCGCTTGGCGGAACAGGTTCTCACCCTGTGCCCGGGAACACCACAATATAGGCACAGGTCATGGGTCTCTCCTCTGAGGTGAGGCTTGGGCGCCAGTGGGTAGCCTGCCTTTCCGCGTTGCGCTCCCGTAGCCGACAGTCGATCTGGACGACCTGATCCATTAAAGCATTCAAGGTCGGGGGAACCCCTATGCGGGCAAGCTTGTCCTTGAGGGACTCGGACAGACCCAACCGGAACTGGAAACTGAGGCCTGCGGGGTCCCAGGCGGTGTCGGCGCTCCAGCGCCGGAATTCGGCCACACAATCTTCCACCGGGCAGCAGCCCTGTTTCAGCGCATGGAGCATTGCTTCAGCTGTGGCGGTCTGGTGCGGGTCATCATACAGACGTGCCATAGCCTGGAAGAAGCCCTCTATGGTGGTGGTATCTGGGGACTTCTCCTCAAGTAGTTGGTGAGCCCAGGCCTGGGGCCCATCCTGAAGGAGTGAGATGGCCAGTCCCACCTTGGTGGCTTCTCGGGAGAAGGTGCTGGGTTGGAAGGCGAAATACAATTCGCATGCTCTCCGAAAAACACCCGGAACGTCTTTCGGTCCCCTGCGAACCGTTCGGGTAGGGGTACATCAGGTTCTGTAGGCAGAGTGACGAGAGTGTGACCAGGAAGCGGGTTGGACCCCAATGCGGGTGGTGCGGAGAGCTCCCGGAGTTGGCCTTCTAACTGCACGTAGCCATCTTGGAGAGCCTTCACCACTTGAGTAAGGCCGGCTAGGTGCCTGCAAAGTTCATTCGATGGGGAGGGCCCCTGCGCAGACTCAGGCATGGCTGTCTGATACTGTCACGTACCTGGTGGATGAGTCTGCCTTATGCAGTGGGTAACCTCCCTTACGACACTGACTCGGGAACCCCTGGTAGAGTAGACAGGTGGCTCGGGAGTACAGGATGGCACGAGGGTTGGACTGGGTCACTGGTGATGGTAGGAGTCCGTTGGTGCACTCATGCGCTTGAAGAATGGTCGTACAGGCCGGGTCGTTAAATAGGCTGGCGGTGCGGTACAAGAGGAGCAGGCAGATGGATGGTCGTTGTTCAGGCAGGGTCGTTAACAGGCAGGCAGGCAAAGTACAGAAGGGCTAGGAAAGAGAGTGGTCGTAGGCGGTCCAGGGGTCGGTGCAGGCAGAAATCAGCAAAGTCAGGCAAGCCGGGTCACAGGAACAGAGAATCAGATACAGGTTGCTCAGGAATACACACTACACGCTGTAGATCAGACAGCACTTGCTGCAGGGCGTTCAGGGTTGAAATAGAGCAGTTTGGCGCCGTTTCCAGCGCGCAAATGCGCATTAGCGGCTAAAAAGTCCCATTTTAGCAGGATTTCCTCTAACAAGGCCCCTCCGGCCTGCCCTATTGTCCAGTGGCTCTCTTTCCCCTGCTTTATTTCTCCGACCTCTACAGACTGTCCACTGTCTTCTCCCCAGCCTGCTCCAGCCCTCTCATCCAACTCCCAGGGGCTGCCACTCACCGACCCCGGTGGATCCTTTAAAGAGTCCTCCATGTAGACTTTCTGCTGCTCTCCCACTCCCTTGTGCCACTCCAGGAACCAACTCCTCTTCCTGGCTGCACCCGAGCCACCAGGCCTCAAGGTCATCCCCCCAGACTGGGGCTCCTTCCTGGGTGAGGCCTCCACAGCACCTCTGCTACATCTCCCTCTTCCACCCGACACGCTCCTCCCCCCTGCTGGCAGATCACTGTACTTAAGGAGGCCTGCCCCCTGCCAATCCAGACTGTGGATTGGTCAGGGCTCCTTGTCATACATCAGAAAATAACACTTCCTCATCCATCCCCTTTTCCAGAACCTTCTGGCCCCAAAGGGGAGGGGTATCCAAGAGGTGTTACTTTCTGCAATCTCCAGCTCTCCCTGAGCCACTCACTAGCTCAGAGCAAAACAATCAGGCCTGCAACTACTGTCAGGCCTGACTAGATTTTACCTCTCCTATCAAAATTCACTACAAAAATGCACCTATCACTATGGGGGTGCTACATAATTTTCGGTTAAAGTCTATTATAGAGGTAGCACCATGTATAGCTGCATTTTAATACAGTTTTATTGTTCCCAGTAAACTTTCAAGCCAAACCTAAAAACAAAAATGTTTTTATTGAAGTTTACCAGTCCTTAGATGTGGTGGCTATATTGGTTTTCTGTATTCAAGATTTGTTTTTATATTTTCACCTGGTGATCATACTAGTTTCACTCTTCCTGCCCTAGGGTGAACAACCCTCCCTGCCTTCCTTCTAAAAAATGGCAAACTCAATGGACCATTTGGCTTATTTCTGTTGTCATTTTTTTATGTACCTATGTTGAACCTAGTAATCGTTTGGGCTGTTTTAATTTTCTAGCCTGCACTAGTTAAAATGTTATCTAGTATTTTGCTGCAATTGGCATAGCACTCACATTCATTTAAGATTCTTCCGATAATTAAAGCTCAATGGAATTTTTTAAATGTAATATTTACATTTTTTAGAATTATGTAACTAAATTGCATCATTGGTGTAGAGCTTATGTGTTCTGGGACTGCAGGGATCCTTGTAGCTGCTATATGCACACAATAAAGCAGTGGTCTGATGAGCTAGTTTTGAGAAGCAGACCACTTCAAAATATGTCTTTTCAGAAATGACCAGAAATACCTTCAAGGGCACCCTTAGGAAGAGCTTTATGCCTATCTTCTAGGGGCATATTAAAAAATCCCAGCATGTTTATATGCATTGTATACAGTATGCTGTCAGCAAATGTATAACTTAATGAATGCTGGGGAATGTTTTATTACAGTATCGTATTTTAGCAGAAAATGTGAGACCAGTGTATATAGTGCTTGTGATCTATATTCTTTAAAGCAAAATAATGTGCCCTCTCCTGATTCTACAAGCCCAGCACAGCTAATATGCAAGCTGATACCATAGTTGGCAACATTGTCAAAAAATTTATAGGGACACTTTTTTGTCTGTGGGCGGGGGGTCTTATTATAATTAGAGAGTGGGGCATTCATTTGAAGGTGTGTCATAGGTGGAGATGAAAAATGGGGGTGACTTAAACTAAATAGTGGGTGCGGCTTAAAGGGGCATGGCTCAAATGGGTTTGTGGTTTGAGTCGAAATGAATGAGTGATTGAGGAAGAAAGAAAGAAATAAATAGGGAGGGAAGGAGAGAGAAGGAAAGAGGGATGGAGGGACAGCAGACCCAGATCTTACACCACAATAGCAATATGCTTATTCCAGAAAGTTTAAAAATCTGAAGATAAAGATACTCCAAACACCTGGTGTTAGCGCTTTAATCATCCCAGCACCATGGCTGGTATGGTGTCAGGATGATTGAAGCACTTCATTTCTATTATTCCATTGTAATATAAAATTAAATAGAATAGGGAGAGTTTCGTTCCCCTGGGGGGATTATGCGGTGCTAAGAGATTGATCAAAAACCAATGAAGTTGTTTAGAATAAAACAATGAATCTTTATTTAGACAATATAATAATCTGTTGATTATACATAGATAAAATCAAAGTGTTCCAAATATTACATGAAAGGAGCACAGCCACATATTCTGTTGGCTTCAGTCAGCTGTTATCCCAACCGGTTTCACCCCCATGGGCTTCTTCAGGGGATTATGCTGAACTCCAAGCTCTAATTGAAAACAATAAAACATATTATAGTCGAATAGCATTGGTAATTACTGCTGTCTATGCTTGGTATATCTGTATGTCACATTTTTCTCCTACATATGCTAGCATCCAATCATCCCAACCCATCCCCCAATCATGTACATGAAACGCAGGCCGAACTCACCCAAATCGGTGGAATAAGGCATGCACAACCGCCAAGGTACGGTGGCCCCGTCCCAGCTGGTGTGGCAACTGCAGGTGATGCAAGAGGTCCTGGCTATATATGTTAACACAACGGCTTCAAAAAGAGAAAAAAGAAAAAAGAGATTGGAAGACTAAAGCGCCCAAAGACATTTTGGACATAAATTGGATAGTTAATAAATAGATTATAAGCCATAGTAAGTAACAAAGCTTACTTGTGATAGCAGATATATATCGAATATCATTGGGGACGCCACGCCAAAAAGATGAAATTTATGAAATTTATGAGAAACCTATTTTGATGCCGATACAATCCTGAGGGAATGTTATACAGTTCATAGGCTTTTTCTATAACAAAAGCAAAAGCAAAATAGAGGGATAAGATAAACTAGTAATATATTAAATTAAATGCATACATAGCATGAATTTAATTACCCTGTGTGTGGCAACTCACATCAAACCCAGGGTTTCGCCTCAGAACCAGGATCGGATAATTAACAGTAACATGTGCGTGGAGATGATTCTCCGCTGCATAGAGTCTGTAAAAGCCAGATAAGCAAGCGCTTAGACATGGAAAAAGTCTCAAGTTAAAGAGCAATCCTCAGCGGAGAAATCGATTATATTACCTGGTGGTGGCGTGTAGTATATCTGGGCGTCCCCAATCGCCTGCTGAGTGAATGCAAGGCAGCGCCGGCCTTATATACATCACCCACTTGGCGGGTAACTGACGTCACCCGCCAAGTGCGGACATGACGCGCGACGCTCATGCGTCCCCGCTAGAACCGTAGAAAACTACATTGTCCATGCTGCATCTCGGTGCAGCAAGGATAGGCCAACACCACCAACGCCCTCTAGTGGGAGGCGGCAGGTAGTGCAGAGCTGGAAGTAGTACGGATCGATGGAAAAATAGCCAGGACAACACCAGCATCGCGGATTAAAGGGGAGGGAAAGGAAAGGAACAAGGTCCAACCCATCTCATCCCCTTATTGTCCGTACAGTTCCCGAAGTGCAAGGCTGAGGGCACCAAGCACCAAGGCGAGGTGTTGGGCATGTCATCCAAGGGGGACTAGTTCATATCTAGGCTCCATGGCCATGACAGGAAAAGGGGAGAGACGAACAATAGAGGACCCAGCATCAGGAAGAAACTGGGGCATATGATGGATAGTCTCCCGAAAAAAATGACAACAAGACAGGGTTATAACCAAGCAGACAGGGTATTAGCCTAGTGTATAGATAATCACTGGGTTAGTTGTCTATGTTACATTAGTTTACCCTGAATTCAAGTACATTAAATCAATACTTTTCAATCATTTTACAAAGTTCTTGAGTCGAAAAAGCGGTTTTTTAGTGATATATGTATATATATGTGTGTGTTTTAAGAATGAAAACAAACAGAAATCACCTACAGCCTCACATTAGTATTGCATCAAACACCACCCTACCACCCACATTCCCCCTATAAAATCAAAGGTGCCCAAGACCACGTCCGGTCACCCCCCAAGGACAATCTTGTATTAGCAAAGGATTAGATTAACAAGCTAGATCAACCATTTGAGTGTAAAAAAGGCTTGAAGCTCAGGGCTTCGTTGAATCCCGGGAACCTGGTGGCCTTTAGGTCATAGATCCACCGGGATTCCTTTTGTAATAGCCACATATCTATGCCTCCACCTCTGGGGTGCATGGGTATGTGTTCAAGGGCTGAAAATTGGATACATTTGGAATCAAAATTATGATAACAACCTATGTGTCGAGCAATGGCTGTAGGCATGCGCTTAGTATTAAAACTAAGGTTTACATAGGTTAAAAGTCGGGAACTTGTGTATGGGTACGTGGGGTCTCCACCTCCGTATCTATACACCGATAATGTTTTCCTTAGGGCCACCTAGATACTGGATTTCCGGTGGTCCAAGGGCCCTAAGTTGCTTCGGGACTCGAAGTTCGGAAAAAATGTGAGTTTACCAACTAGATCGAACAATTAGATTAGGAAACGATTATGTTCTAACAGGAACCCCCCACTGGCCTGCACCAGAACCCGTGGAAACTAAAATATCCCCCTTACACCCACCATCCCACCACAAACTACGTTATGATTACACTCCGACATCCACTAAAGACAAACAAA
>BLSH010066460.1:194398-215777 GCA_018402905.1 Glandirana rugosa | reverse complement strand
TTAAATAGAGTAGTACTTGATAGACTTCGACTTCGAGTACAAGATTTTAACCCCGATTGAAAAACGGGGCTATGATTACACCTGTGAAAAAATGAGTAATTTCTGTAAGTGAACAAACGATCTTTTGAGTGAATATTTCAATAAATGTTAGTTGGAGGGAGTCTCCTTAAATTGTAACTCGTAAACGGTGTCTTACTTTAACTACTTGTAGTTCAAAACGATCTAGATTACCTAGATACCCTCCTCCCGACACAACTCCTCCTGGTGGGAACCGGGTGTCGGGACGGGGGATATAGGTATTGACCCTAAGTCAAGGGAGGTGCCGTGCGATCGTTCGGGTTCCGTCCGGACCCGGACCCGGACTTTGTCCCGAAGTTCGGACGGACCAGCAGAACCCGAACTTCCAGAGGTTCGCTCAACTCTAGTTGTTTGTTTTACAAACGTCCATATGTTTGGATTGGTATTAAGCATTGGGAAAGCATTGGATTTTGGTTTGAATGAGCTTGGTGGAGGGAACTGAATCCCAGTTATGGATATAGGGGGCAGGGCTGTGGGCCAAGGGTGGTCCTCCTCAACACAGCCCTCCTCCCATAGATCCATTAGATCTAGCAAAACTTGATGTTCATCAATTTCATTCTGTGGCAAATGCTCAATGTTAAATTCCTCTGAGGGAGGTTGATTGTAAATAACTTTATAAGTGAGTTTTCTAGCAAACAAGTGAATGTCTTTAATGAGTAAAAAAGTGTCCACATTAGTATCGGGGCAAAAAGTTAGCCCCAATTTTAGAACATGAGCTTCAGCTTCAGATAGTTCATGATGAGATAAATTGATTAATTCTAATTCTGTGTGTGTTGTATTTCTTGTGTCAAGGTGTTGGTTTGAGTGGGATTCGTGTTCAGATCTGTGTTTTTGGGTAAAAAAATAGGTGCTACTTTGGTGTCAGCAATGGGTGAGCGAGTGGGTGACATAACGTTTGTGTGATAGTCACTTACCTTGGGAATAGTGCCAATCGACATGTCCGGTGCCGAGGTGGTGCCGCGCATCAGTGCCGAGGTGAGTTGGGGACTAAATGTCAAATTACCGGGTGCGGTAGTGGAGGTGACGCGTGTGGTTCAACTCACCATAAAGTGGAATCAGTGGAAGTCCTACATGTGTCACTTGCCACCAGATGCCATCAGGTGTCCCCAGTGGAGTGCTTCCTTACATCATGTGTCCCCAGTGGAGTGCCTTCTTACATCAGGCGTGTCCCCATCAGAGTGCCTCCTTACATAAGGTGTCCCCAGCAGCGTGCCTCCTTATGTCAGGTGTCCCCAGCAGAGTGCCTCCTTATATCAGGTGTCCCCAGCGGAATGCCCCCTTATATCAGGGTGTCCTCAGTAGTGTGCCTCCTTATATCAGTGTGTCCTGTGGCCTGATGTATTTGGCCTCTGTGCCATTTACTAGCACTGGAGGCAGGGAACAACCAAGAGAACAGCCAAGAGGCGGAGCTTGGGTGGCAATGAAAGCGGCTACCAATAGAACATCTATTGGCAGCCACTTTGCATTGCCACCGGGCCCTGCTTCTTGGTTCTTCTTCACCGCTGGTCTCCAGTAAAATGGTGATGGAGAAAGAACCAGCGCCGGCCGCAGACCTCTAGTGGCAGAGGCGGTGGGAAAAAGCGGAGTTCTCTGGACATTTCCCGGGAATTGGTTAGACCGGAAAAAAGGTCTATATCCCAGGAATGTCCCGGGAAATTCAAGAGTGTTGGCAAGTATGTGATACCCTCATGACATCATGAGACCAGCATGTTCTTAAGTACTAGGCTGGTGTTTTGAGAATGGTTTGGAAACAAAATCACCAATTCACTGGTAATGGAGACTAATGGGCATATGGCTCTTGGGAATCCTTGGTGCCCAACATGTGTTCTCATTGCAATATGTATCCTCATCTCTTGTTTTGGTGACAACAGTAAGGCCAGGTGCACATATGTGAGGCTGCGGTTCCCAGCATGGGGTCCAGTGCATTCCTGTTCACCAGTTCTGGTACAAATCAGGTCTGAATTTTTGCCTGAATTCGCACCTGAACCAGATCCAAACACATACAGGACACTTTTAGAATGCTGACCGTGGCCACTTCGGACCTGTGTTTGAACCGGCTCCAATAAGAGCTAGTCACACTTGCATCTCATGCGGAATGGATGCGGGGAAACCCGCATCCAATTCACACATACACTATATTACCAAAAGTATTGGGATGCTTGCCTTAACATGCACATGAACTTTAATGGCATCCCAGTCTTAGTCTGTAGGGTTCAATATTGAGTTGGCCCACCCTTTGCAGCTACAGCTTCAAATCTTCTGGGAAGGTTGTCCACAAGGTTTAGGAGCGTGTCTATGGGAATGTTTGACCATTCTTCCAGAAGCATTTTGTGAAGTCAGGCACTGATGTGGACGAGAAGGCCTGACTTAGAGTCTCTGCTCTAATTCATCCCAAAGGTGTTCTATCAAGTTGAGGTCAGGATTCTGTGCAGACTAGTCAAGTTCCTCCACCCCAAACTCACTCATCCATGTCTTTATGGACCTTGTTTGTGCATTGGTGCGCAGTCATGTTAGAACAGGAAGGGGCCATCCCCAAACGGTTCCTACAAAGTTTGGAGCATGAAATTTTCCAAAATGTCCTGGTATGCTGACACCTTAAGATTTCCCTTCATTGGAACTAAGGGGCCAAGTCCAACCCCTGAAAAACTATCCCGCACCATAATCCCACCTCCACCAAATGATTTGGACCAGTGCACAATGCAAGGTCCATAAAGACATGGATGAGCATGTTTGGGCTGGAGGAACTTGACTGCCCTCAACCCGATAGAACACCTTTGGGATGAATTAAAGCAGAGACTGCTAGCCAGGCCTTCTCGTCCACATCAGTGCCTGACCTCACAAAAGCGCTTCTGGAAAAATGGTCAAACATTCCCATAGACACACTCCTAAACCTTGTGGACAGCCTTCCCAGAACAATTGAAGCTGTTATAACTGCAAAGGGTGAGCTAACTCAATATTGAACCCTACAGACTTATACTGGGATGTCATTAAAGTTCATGTGCGTGTAAAGGCAGGTGTCCCAATACTTTTGGTAATATAGTGTATGTGAACGCAGCCTAAAATTTTAATATTCTATCATTTCTTTCCTGATGATTATGGTCACCAGGCAAAATTAGAGAGGGTTTTTATCACCCCAGCAGTAACAGAGGCAGTAGTAAAAAAAACACCAACAGAGGTTCTAAATCTTACTTACTAAAAGAAAAGGTTTGGGTATATCTACTCTTTAACTTACAAGCTATCAAAAATTACCAATTTGCAACAGGTCTGTTCTTCAGTACTATGCCCAAAAATGCTAGTGAGGGAGCACACTCCCACTTTTACTCCTCTCAGCCTCATTGATATAAGCATTTGGTATACACAGCTGAGGAGGTCACTGTACTTTGTGTTTTTTTTCCCACAAGACTGTTCATTGAATAATAGAATAGCAGGACCCTCAGCATGCCACCATCCAAATATCAGATACAAGGATTGAAAGAGAAAGATCGCTATTCAAAAATAGCTGGACTTTGTGGGCACACTAATAGAGTTATCTCATCCTTTGGTGTGCCCACAGAGTCCAGCTATTTTTTAAATAGGGATCCTTCTCTTTCAATCCTTGTATCTGTTCATTGAATAAGCCCATTAATACCATTTCCAGGCGACTGTGCTAGTATCTAAAAAATCATGATTTTAAATCATTGAAAGGCTCCTTTGGAAGTGACATGTCCTCTAAATTTTGTCTATGTAGCATAGGTAACGTTTGGCTCTAGAAGGATATATGTGGATGGTTTTGCTCTGTATGTTGAATAATTAAAAAAAAAAAACAATTAAAAGGAGCAAACAAATTGCTGAACTTTCTTGAGTCTTTCTTTGATAAGACCAAAGACACTCCGTGTTTCTTTGGCGTACCTTCTAATAATGCAAGGCAGTTAGTCCTTGTTAAGATCTTTCTAGTACAACTGACTAGAACTTTCCCTGTTTGTTTCATCACTGTAACAACAGCACTTTGCATCTTGCAGGTACGGGTTCCTTTTAATTTCCTTATTACTGTACAGTAGAGTTGGTAACTGGACAGCTTGCTTGTTTTGCAGTACTGGGTTCCTGGTTTACATTCCTAACAAGGATACTAAGGATACTACCTGCATAATGTATGAATCTTCTTACTATGTTTGCTTTAAATTCCTTCCATAATTCACAAACATACTGGTAGATTAATTACCTTAATTCATAACTTATCCAAGTGTTATCCAAGTCTGTATGCTTGTATAATAGGCACATTGGATTCTAAGCTTCTGTGGGGGCATAGACTGATATAACTGTTCTTTATAATCTGTAAATCAATGTGGAACTTGCAGTACTTTCTAGTATAAATAAATATTCACATCTAAAGCATGTATGCCGTTATTTATAAGAATCTAATGACAGCAGTATAGTTGCTACAAAACTCAGACCATGGGTGCTTTATAGAAAGCCACATAGAGATAATCTGTGGAAAAAAAGGGTTGTGTGCTTGCTGTGGCCTGAGACCAGCTTGTTCTGACCCTGGAAAGTTGTCCATACCAAGAAAGCAAAGAACAGAGTTAATCTCCTGGTCACACACTTAAAAGAATAGACTAAGACCAATATTTGGCAATTTTAGTTTAAATTACATTTATATAAAAGTTTTTAAGAGAAAAGGGTGGACTTTAAAATGCAAATAAGCAACTCATTTACTTTATTTTTACCATTTAGTGTCAGTTGAAATATACTGATATATTGAGCTCATCATAAAGAGAATTAGTTTAAGACTTCAGGGCAGTGATCTAGAAAAGGAGGAGGGGTGTCCTGGCCTACAGTATATGCAGTCATCCCTATTACTTAGTAAAGCAAGAAACCCTCTAGGGTAGGATTTTTAGAGGCACAAAGAATTCATATATATATATATAAAAATATAATTTTTATTATTAATATTGAGTAAAAAAGGGAGTATAGATATCACAAGTGTTGCATAAAAATAGTTTTGGCCATAGAGATCACAATCATTAACATGATACAGTACAGACACCTAATGCATTTCAGAACAAAAGACCTTCATCAGAGGTGCTGAATAAGTTGTCAGTATCAGTGGTCTCTGTAAAGAGGAAAAACACATATGACGTTATGTAAAATGTTTGTTCATCAATACCACTTAAGGTAAAACTAGAGCCCACTCGATAGGGACGGCCATACTCACTGTATCGCTACAAGATGGTCAAAAAGAGGGGAAGAGGGGAAATAGATGTTGTTTCTTTAAATACTGGTGTGTTCTAAAATAATTTTGCTGCTTGTAGGGGAGGCAATCATAGTATCACTTTATCCCTACAGCCCTCAGGTCCACAACGAACACCCAATGGGGGAAGAGCAGATGGGTTAGCCGAGTTGTTGGCGCTTATGTTTGTATATGCCCACACCCGAGCCAGCGACGTGCATTTCTGCTTTCTTGCAGGTAAGCCCAGCTGAGGATCGACTGGCGGTCACTTTCCCTTAGGACCGCCATAAGACCCATAGGACAGGGAGAACTGGGAGAGCTGAGGCGACTAAGCAAGTCCAGAGGTTTTCTATATTGCTTAAACTGGTTGTAAAGGCTGAAGGTTTTTTACCTTCATGCATTCTATGCATGAAGGTTAAAAACCTTCAGTGTACAGCACCCCCTCAGCCCCCCTAATACTTAAAGTATCTAAGCCTGATCTGGATCCAGCGATGAGCACAAGACTCAAGGTTCTCCCAGGTCTCTCCCTCCTGATTGGCTGAGATGCAGCAGTAGGAGCCATTGGCTCCCACTGTTGTCAGTCACAGCCAGTGAGGTGAAAGAGGGGGGTGGGGCTGAGCTGCACTTTTTGTGCCTTTTGGATGCAGAGAGCCGGCTTGGGAACAAGTGTCCCCACATCAAGCGGCTTGCTATTGGGGCACTCGGCAAGAGGGAGGGGCCCAGAGCACTGGTGGGGGACCCGAAAAGAGGAGGATTGGGGCTGCTCTGTGCAAAGCCACTGCAGGTACACATAAAATTTTTGTTATTTTTTATAATAATTTTTTTCCCTTTACAATCACTTTAAACTTAATGTGACAATGGATTCAATTGTTTGTTCACCAATGCCAGAAGTCTGCCAAGCAAAATAGGTGAGTTGGAAGCTTTGGTGCATGAAGAGAACTATGATTTAATTGGTATTGCTGAATCTTGGCTTTATTCTTCACATGATTGGGCTATTAATATTCCTGGCTATGCTCTATTTCGGGAAAAGACAGGGTAAAAAAGAAAGGTGGTGTTGTCAGTCTCTATGTGAGAAGTGATCTCAAAGTTAGTGTGAGAGAGGACCTAGTTGATGGAGAGTGGGATGAGGTTGAAGCATTATGGGTAGATCTGCGTATGGGTGTGCGTACTACAAAGGTAATCATTGGAGTTTGTTATAGACCTCCCATTGAAAATGAAGATGTGGAGGCTCCTTCCACAGATAGAAAGGGCTGCAAGGGCTGGGACAGTGATAATAATGGGAGATTTTAACTACACAGAAATTGACTGGAGTAATGGCACTGCAGGAACAGTTAAAGGGCAAAAGTGTATAAACCTATTACAAGACAATTTTATGGTCCAGTTCATTGAGGCCCCGACTAGGAATGATGCTCTACTGGACCTGGTAATCTCAAACCAAGCATTATTACCAACGTTCATATAACTGAACATTTGGGTAGCATGGACCATAACATGATTTAATTTAATGTTAGCTGTAAGCAACGCGCTTATACTGAAAATATGAAAACACTTAACTTTAAGAGAGCAAATTTTCCAAGGATGAAGGCTGCTCTCTAAGACTTGGACTGGGAGGCAATATTGGCATCAATGAACACACAGAACAGAAATGGGAATTCTTCAAAAAGACTGTATGTGAACTTACTGCAAAGCAGTGGCGGCCGGTCCATAAGGGGCACAGGGGCGCTGCCCCCCCCCCCCTAATTTTCATATGGGGTGCCAGACTAATAGATTTCTATGAGGTCTGTCATTTTTTTTACAAGCACGTGATTAGAGCCCGAGGCTCTAATTGGCTTTAAAAAGGTTGTCTTTGGGGTGCAGAGCACTGCGCCACAAACCCTCCCACTTGTGATATTAGCGAATCAATATTCGCCATCGGTTTCTGGCTTCTCATCCCAGCCAATCGGGACAAGAGGCTGATCTAAAGTAGACCTGGCTAAAGTGGAAGCTGCAGCTCCAGTTATCAGGGGAGCCGTGATTGCTGGAGGGCTCCATTTGTGGGGTGAGTGCAGACCTGGAGGGGTTCGTTTGCCACCCACCCAAAAAAAATTAACACCATCTGCCACTGCTGCAAAGTATATTCCCATGGGCAAAAAGTTTAAAAGGCTAAAAATAAAACTTATGTGTCTCACGGCCAAAGTTAAAAAAGCTATAAATAATAAGAAAATAGCTGTTTAAAAATATAAAAATGAAACGCTATCATTGTTTAAATGTTACAAAGAATATAACAGATTATGTGAAAAGAGAGAAGGACAAATCAGAAAAAAATCTTCAAATATATTAATAGTAGAAAGGTCAGGTCTGAGCATGTAGACCCTGAACAAAATAATCTAGAGTAGATGACTGGGGACAAAGAGAAGGTAAATGCATTAAATACTTTCATTAACTCTGTGTATATAAAGAGCATTGGGGAGCTCATGTCCATAATAGGGATGGTATTGACACAGCCCCAGTTGATCCATAATGGCTCAAAAGTGATATGGTCCAGAAATATTTAGACAGAATAAAGGTGGATAAAGCACCTGGACCAAATGGCATACACCCATGGATCCTAAAAGATCCTAAAAGAATTGAGCTCTGTCATTTCAAAGCCATTTTTTCTAATTTTTGGGGACTCTTTATTGACTGGCATAGTACTACTGGATTGGCGTAAGGCCACGGTGGTGCCTTTATTTAAAAAGGGATGAAAGTCTTTGCCAAGTAACTATAGACCTGTTAGTTTAACTTCTATTGTTGGGAAGATACTAGAGAGTTTAATAAAATGCCACATAGATGAGTTCTTGCTGGAAAAAATATTTTAAGCAACAGACAGCGTGAATTCATGAAAGACAGAAGTTGTCAAACATATTTGACTTATTTTTATGAGGAGGTAATAAAACCTTGAACAGAGGGGTGGCTGTGAAGGTGGTATACTTGGATTTTGCAAAAGCGTTTGATACAGTTCCCCACACATAGCTAATGTGTAAGGTAAACTCTACAGGATTGGAAAGATCAGTTTGTAAATGGATAGAAGGAAAAGTTTTGAGATGCAAATCACTGTATGTGGCACCACATGCAAACTATGTGAAGAAAAAAGAAAAAGAGAAGGATACTGGACTTTACGGGTGCCACTATAATCCCAGGCTGAAAAAAGAATGCTCAAATATATGTCTAAAAAATTCTCATTTTATTGTAGAAAAGATAAAAGATTGACATCTTTAAAAACATATGAACCATGTTGATGCTATATCAACATATCTCCCTATACATGTGAATCACAAAATACCACAAGAACTTTGATGTGGGTTGGCCTATGCGTCAAACATAGATCTGTAGAAACTCATATTGCGGTCTTGCATGCGAGGATAGAAGGCCAACTCCAGGGTCTTTGTGTTGATACCAAAAGAATTGCTACACATTTCGCCAAAGGCTTCCTCAGGGGATCCTATTGGTGCTGGGGGATATGCTGTGCATTCTATATGTTATAAATGAAAATTTGTGCAAAATATATATTGCTCTAGCACTTGTGCCTAAACTTACATGTCACAGTTGTGGTAACTGAGGAAGCCTTCGGCGAAACGCGTAGCGATTCCTTTGGTATCAACACAGAGATTCTGGAGTTGGCCTTCTACCCCCACATACAAGACCTCAATATGAGTTTCTATGGATCTATGTTTGATGCATAAGCCAACCCACATCAATGTTCTTGTGGTATTTTGTGATTCACATGTATGGGGAGATACAGTATGTTGATACAGCATCTACATGGTTCATATTTTTTTAACCACTTGTCGACCGTGTAACGTAGTTACATGGCCGCAAGTGGCACTCATTGTTCTGGGAGGACGCGTTATAACGTCCTCCCAGAATCGCGCTCCCGCGCGCCCCCTGGGGGCGCGCACCTGGCAGCATCCGTGACTGCCGGGTCCGTGAGACCCGGCGCATCACGGATCACGGTAAATGGCTGCTTGGAGCGGCCGTTTACCACATGATCGATCCGTCAAATGACGGAGCATCACATGTAAACAAGCCGGTGGAAGTGCCGGCGTGTCTCTCCCCTCTCCGCACCGATCGGTGCAGTGTGACAGGAGAGGGGAGAGAGGAGATGCAGCGGTGGCGGCGGATCTGAAGTGCCCACAGCACCGCTATGTGTCAGGCAGGGACCCCTCATCACCCATGCACCCTCAGCCATGCCCACCCATCCGTCACCCATACCTCCATGCCCACCCATTCCTCACCCATACATCCATGCCCACCCATTCCTCACCCATACATCCATGCCCACCCATCTGTCATCCATACATCCATGCCCACCCATCCGTGCCCACCCATGCATCAGTGCTCACCCATCCGTCACCCATGCATCCGCGCTCACCCATCCATGTCCACCCATCCGTCACCCATGCTCACCCATCCGTCACCCATACATCTGTGCTCACCCATCCATGACCCATGCATCTGTGCTCACCCATCCGTCACCCATGCAACCGTGCTCACCCATCCGTGCCCACCCATCCGTCACCCATGCATTTGTGCTCACTCATCCGTCACCCATGCATTCGTTCTCACCCATCCGTCACCCATGCATCCATGCTCACTCATCCGTCACCCATGCATCCGTGCTCGCCCATCAGTCACCCATGCGTCCGTGCTCACCCATCCATGCTCACCCATCTGTCACCCATGCATCTGTGCTCACCCATCCGATCTCACTCATCCGTCACCCATGCATCCGTGCTCACCCATCCGTCACCCATGCATCCATGCCCATCCATCCATGCTCACCCATCCGTCACCCATGCATCCGTGCTCACTCATCCGTCACCCATGCTCACCCATTCGTGCTCACTCATCTGTCACCCATGCATCCGTGCTCACCCATCCGTGCTCACTCATCTGTCACCCATGCATCCGTGCTCACTCATCCGTGCTCACTCATCCGTCACCCATGCATCCATGCTCACCCATCCGTGCTCACTCATCCATCACCCATGCATCCGTGCTCACCCATCCAGCCATGCTCACCCATGCACACGTGCTCACCAATCCAATCGTGCTCACTCATGCAGCCTCATCCGGGCTCACCCATCCAGCCTCATCTGTGTTCACCCATGCATCCGTGTTCACCCATGCATTCGTGCTTCGCCATCCATCCATGCTCACCCTTGCATCCATGCTCATCCATCCGTGCTCACCCATCCATCCATGCTCACCCATGCATTCGTGCTCACCCATGCATTTGTGCTCACCCATGCATCCATGCTCAGCCATGCATCCATGCTCAGCCATGCATCCGTGCTCTGCCATCCATCTGTGCTCACCCATGCATCCGTGCTCCGCCATCCATCTATGCTCACCCATCCATCCGTGCTCACCAATCCAGTCATGCTCACCCATGGAGCCTCATCCACGCTCACCAATCCAGCTGTGCTCACCCATCCAGCCTCATCCGTGTTCACCCATGCATCTATGCTCCGCCATCCATCCGTGCTCACTCATCCATCCATGCTCACCCATCCATCCATGCTCAGTCATCCATCTGTACTCACCCATGCATGCGTGCTCACCAATGCATCCGTGCTCACCCATCCATCCATGCTCAGTCATCCCCATCTATCGCTTATTCACCCCCATTTGTGCTCATTTATGCCTCATTCATGCTCATCCATACCACATCAGTTCTCATCCATGATACATCCATGCCACTACAGCATCCATCAGTGCCACTACAGTGCCCATCAGTGCCACCACAGTGCCTCACAATAATGTAATAGGTAGTCAAATTAGATTTGAAATGTATGCCCCTAGAATGCCTGATGGTGCACCCTGCATGTTGGTCCTCTGTATGTGGCCAGGCTGTGTAAAAGTGTCACATATGTGGTATCGCCATACTCGGGACAAGTAGCAGAATATATTTTAGGGTGTCATTTTTGCTAGGTACATGCTGTGTGTTAGAAATATTGTATAAATGGACAATCTTGTGTAAAAAAAATGTGTTTTCATTTTCTTTCCACATTTTCCAAAAACTTATGGAAAAAATGAACCGTTCAAAAGACTCACTATGCCTCATAGAATATACATTGGGGTGTGTACTTTCCAAAATGGGGTCATTTTTGGGGAGTTTCCATTGCCCTGGTGCTCCAGGCCCTTCAAAATTGCAAGAGGTAGTCAGGAAATTAGATGAGTAATTTACAGTATGTCCTTAGAACGCCTGATGGTGCTCCCTGCATATTGGGCTTCTGTATGTGGCCAGGCTGTGTAAAAGTCTCACACATGTGGTATCACCATACTCAGGAGGGGTAGCAGAATGTGTTTTGGGGTGTAATTGGTGGTATGCATATGCTGGGTGTGAGAAATAACCTGTTAATATGACAATTTTGTGGAAAAAAAAACCTGAAAAAAATTCTTCATTTTGCAAAGAATTGTGGGAAAATATGACAACTTCAAAAAACTCGCCATGCCTCTTACTAAATACGTTGGACTATCTACTTTCCAAAAAGGGGTCATTTGGGGGGTATTTGTACTTTTCTGTCTTGTTAGGGCCTCAAGAAATGAGATAGGCCATCAGTGCATCAGGTGTGATCAATTTTCAGTGATTGGCACCATAGATTGTAGACTCTATAACTTTCACAAAGACCAAATAATATACACTAATTTGGGTTATTTTTACCAAAGATATATAGCAGTATAATTTTTGGCCAAAATGTATGAAGAAAAATTACTAATTTGCAAAATGTTATAACAGAAATAAAGAAACCTTTTTGTGAGATAGGGTTTTTTTTTTTTTTTTGCAGGACAGGCAAAATTTAGTCAGGCCTGACTGTAGGAGCAGGCCTGAATGTTTTTATCTGGGCTTGGGGAGTGGCTCAGGTAGGTGAAGACAGTGAAGGTGGGACAAGAGGTGTCATCATCTGGAGTGTCATGGGAAGCCCTGACCAATCCCCAAACTGGATTGGCAGGGGGTAGGCCTTCTGATATACTCATGGCTGGGTCAGTTGGGGAGGAGTTGCTGGAGGTGGAATTGTTAAGATGTAGCAGAGGTGCTGTGGAAGCCTCTACCTGGGAGGGATCCTCCAGTCTGGGGGGGTGACCTTGAGGCCTGGAGGTTCGGGTGCCTCCAGGAGTGGAAGTGATTCCTGGAGTCGCACAAGGGAACAGGAGAGCAGCAAGAGTCCACTGGAGTCGGTGAGTGACAGACCCTGGGAGCTGGTTGTTAGTTTGCCCCCCCAAAATATTAAGCACCAGCCGCCACTGGCCTCAATTCTGGATGAATGAGCACAGGGGGCGCCTTTGGACAGCAGAATCAACTGTGGTGATCGCTGGCTGGGCAGATAGCCATGAATAGCTGTGAATGTCTCTGACCTGTCATTATGGTGAACAGGGCTGGCGGCCACACCTAGCTGCTCACAGCCACAGCAGGAATAAAAAGATTCCTGCTGCTGCAACTCGCCCTGGCCTTAATCACCAGTGTGAATGTAGCCTACACGAGAAAATAAAAGCAGCCATCACAGGTAAGAAATGGTGAGCTGCAATATAATAAATGCTTGCTTTTGAGTTTAATACCACTTTAATTGTGTGGTTGTCAATAGACATTTGGGGGAAGGACATAACATATAGTTGTGATGGCATGCAGCCCATGCTAATGTTATTTTTAAATGGAGCTAATATTGCATGAAATTGCCTCTGATGTGACATTGAGAGGAATTTATTAAGAGTGTTTTGAACTAAACTTTTTCAGTTACCCATAGCAACCAATTCTGCAAATATAGCAAATGTACACGTACTGCACTTGTCCTGCTGATTTACTAATAGGTGACTTCTGAATGCAATTGGTTCCACTAGATTTTAGTTAGGGGTATCCGAGTAAAGAAGACTAAATACAAATGCATGACACACTTTTCAGATATTTATTTGTAAAACATTTTGAAAACCATTTATCATTTTCCTTCTAGTTCACAATTATGTGCCACTTTGTCATGGTCTATCACATAAAATCCCAATAAAATACATTTGTACTCGGAGTCTTGAGCGGACCTGGATGATAAAACAACTATTTGTGAGAGTAGTGACCTGAGGTGTGCCGTGGTCACGAGGTCAGTAAGCCTAAAAGGGGGCATACCCAGAATAAGAGAAGGAATCTTGAAAAAGAGGGGTAAGGGAGGGAAAGGAGGGTGGGGAAAACCTCCCAGGGATGAATGAGCAGAGTAGTAGGAGGAGGCTGCGGTCAGCCTTACTATTTGTACTCGGAGTCTTGAGCGGACCTGGATGATAAAACAACTATTTGTGAGAGTAGTGACCTGAGGTGTGCCGTGGTCACGAAGTCAGTATGCCTAAAAGGGGGCAAAAATAAAACAAAGTAGGATGCCAGAAATGCAAAGTTTACTAGGGTCAAAAGTTTATAATTATTCCACCAGCCGGGCACATGCCCGTGACATCTCCACAAACGGTTCAGGTATGTATCTGGCATAACAAAAATAATTCCGCCTGCCTAATCTCCTAATAATGTGAGCCGGCACTCCCTGCCGTGAAGCAGCCGAGGAAGCTCAGATCCTGAACGAGTGACCCGAGTATTGTTTGGGGTTCAGGTCCAGCCTTGCTAACAAGATGCGGATATGCTTAACAAACTGTGTAGTTGAAAGGGGAGACCTAGGGAAAGGCAGCAGCGGGCTGGCTCCAGAAGCCCCCCTCAGATGTGACATTAGGCCATCCAAGATTTTAACTGGACACCAAGCCGTGCCAGTCTCAAAATAATGTATGGTGGTGCCCGCCCCCAGTTGTTGAGTTTTGCTAACCCCTAAATACAATCTGAAATGATCCCGATGTCTCGTTAACTGCTTGAACAACAACAGAGGAGATTGAGCACCTGAAACTGTGAACTCACTGAGCCTCAGAAACCCATAAAAGGCTAGGTACATGGCTGCTTTGATGAAGATGCTGGCTTGGTGTCCAAAAGGTGCGTTAGAAAGTGTGTCAGACATGCTGCGGAACAACTGCCTTGACACCGGGAGCCTGCATGTCGCGGCCGGTGGGTTGTTTCTCTGAATCCCTTTGAGGATGGCTTTGATTGGATGAGCAGAAAACAAGGACGGTGTGTTAGGCTGTTGTACGGAAGTGAAATGTTGGATTTCAGCTAGGTAGGTCTTGATGGTACCATGTGATAATTTTAATCTAAAGTGGCAAAAAGAAATGAACGCCAAAATGTATTGCACACAGAACTGGTCAGCTTGAGGGTGCTGGATGGAAAAGGACTGAAACACCTGCCATGCGCTGTTATAAGCTTTCCTAGTATTGGCTGAGAGGGAATCTGAGATTAGCCTTCTAGCGTCAGCCTGAAGTGAACTCAATCCATCCGGAGCAAGCAATGATCCAGGCATGGGGTGGCACAGTCATCTGCCTCTGGGACCTGTTGGAAAAATAAGGGGAAATTGAACCGAGATAAGGCATCAGCCGCAACATTATCCCTGCCTTTCAGAAAAATTCAACGGATATGGAAATTCCCCTGCAGAGAGAGCCAAGTCAATCTGCGCAGAAAGGACAGGATCACCAAGGAATTGGACCTGCCTTTATTGATAATCTCCACCTTTCTTTGTTGTCTGTGATGAAAGTAACTGTGTGACCTGCCCACAAATGTCCCGAAACCTGGACAGCAGCCACTATGGGGTAGATCTCGAACAACGAGGAAGTCTTATGGAAACCTGGGATGGACCAAACCTCCTCTGGCCACAGGCCTGCCAGCCAATGGGTCCCAAATATGGCAGCGAAACCCCTGGAGGCTTCCGCATCCGATACCACCCTGGGGGATGATTCGGATGCTGCCGGGATAAACATTGAAATGCCATTCCAATGACGCAAAAACCGATCCCACATGCTGAGATCTTCCAAGGCTGCTGCATTCAGTTTGATACGAGAGTCAGAATCCGGAGCCGAGGGCAAAATTGCCAACAGCCTGGACACAAACGCTCTACCCTGGGGAATGATCCTCATGGCGAAATTCAACATGCCCAAGAGAGATTGTAACTCAAATCTAGAACATGCTTGGGAAATGAACGCGTTCCCTGATTCTGGATAATTTATCAGCTGGCCAGCTGGCCTGCATCAGCTGGGTATTTAAACTGATGCCTAGGAAAACCAATCCCTTGACTGGATCCTCAACCTTTTTCTCAGCATTGGGACACTGAGTGCTTCAAATACAGAGATCAACTTCCCCAAATTGGTGGGGGCTTGCTTGGCACCTTCGATCAGTAAAAAATCATCCAAATAATGAATGACCTCCTGGCAACCCTCCTGGTGTGACAGGATCCCGCTGAGGGCCTGAGAGAAAGTGTCAAATAGCCAGGGGCTACTCTTGGAACCAAAAGTGAGTTTTGTGGCAAAATAATAATAATCCCTCCACTTTATCCCGTGCCATTGCTACAGCGCGGGGAGGTTTGGCAATAACTTGAATGCGTCGGAAATGTCGGCTTTGGAAAGCCAGGACCCTGCACCCAGTCTGATAATGCATTGAATGGCCTGATACACAGATGCGTATTTGAGCGAGAACTCATCAGAAGGGATCAAGGAGTTCAAGCTAGGTACCTGGGAAGAATGAGGAGCAGACAAATTGTAAATTAGACGAAGTTCATTATTGAATTTCCCTTTAACCACACCAATAGGACTGACCCTGCAGTTGACAAAAGGAGGCACTGAAAAAGGCCCAATGACAAAACCTTTATCGACCTCAGCTTGGAGTAACGAGTTGACAGCCTCCATGTTAACGCTAGCCGATTGCAGGTTAGGGCACTCAAAATTCTGCTGCGGAAGGGCGATGAAACCTGTGTGGAAGCCCACTGCCAACCCGTTAACTAAGAACTCCCTGACTGTGGGTGAAGGGTGATCTGCCAACCAGATCCTTAACAAGGGGACATTCACCTGGCTTAGTCAAGAACCTGTGGGTTTCCTCAAAGAGCATGCAGACTTGGGGTGGGCCCTGAAACAGCTGACACATATGTGAAGGAGCCAACACTGGTTATAATTACAAGACCCCAGGTTGTAATTGTTGCAAATTTGGGCTTTGCCTAGATAATGGATGGGCTGACCTAACTTGTCCACTTGATTGAGACTACTGGGGACTGAGGACCCGCTGGGGCCTGGTTTAAGCATGCCAGGTAGCTTGAAAGGTTCCGAATTGGGACACCAGGGCGTGGTGTGAGCTGAAGATTGGCAACTCGCACAGACCAGAGCTCTGAACCCCGCAAAATGCCTTCCAAATAATTCAGTATCCATGTTGCCCCAAAACATGGTCACCTGATGTTGACTGAACATGGCATATGCCTTAGCTGAAAAAGAGCAGTGGTAGTCGTAAAAACTGGAACCACCATACTTGTGCCCCAGCTCCACTACCGCGTATAAATAAAGGTCTAATTCCTCCCTCCTAGATGGTTGTACCGAGCAGATCACATCCCTGAATATGCTAAAGGCCAGCACAAATTCCAGGATAGATAACTTGCGGGAGAGCCTGTGATCCCTGGACTTGACTACCACGGACACGTCCCCACAAGCATAAGCCCGGTTGTCGGCCACATCATGGGCAGCGATTAAAAGGGAGGCTAGGTTGACATCTTTCCCTTTGAGTATGTCCTTCCTTATGTTAGCAGGAATGAAATGTGCGGGAGTCACGGAAGGAGAGCCCCAGCTAGTACCTGCTGCTGCTGGGCCCTGGCTAGGCACCACTGGAATCTCCAGTACCCCGGCAGTCCCCAGTGTGGTCACTACCACTGGGGTTATAGTTGGACGATTTTCCAGAGCTGCAACTCTGTCTCTCCATTCCTGTCCAGACGTAAGCAATGAACTCAAAGTCGCATGAATCTGTGCCAAGGAAGAAGCAACCGAGTGCAGGGTCACTTGCTCAGCATCAGATCCTGAGGTCCTGGGAAACAATAGTCTGAATAGCTCGGCCTTTCGAGCAGAAGCTGGATAAGAAATGCCCCTTGATTGAAGTTCAGCCATCAGCTTAGGGATGGTCCAAGATCTCAAGGACGATGGTTCCCCATGATCCGCGCTCCTTGCTGGTGATGGAGGGTTGGATACATAATCTCTTATGTCCTGGCTTGAGACATGACCTACGTAACCAAGTAGAACAAAAGCATTTATGACCGTGAAATGACCTGAAATTGCTTCATAAGTTTACCCCACCCTTGAGCTTAGTGAAGGACGTGAACAAGGTGACGAGGGCTAATTCGAGCTGCCTGGGCGTCAGCAGGCAAAACGTAATCTCGGGCCTGTGAGTGCCTAAAGACATGACAGGCGTTGTGATGTGAACCGAGAAATGACGTGTGAAGACGTATGAGACACAGATGTGCAGACTTGCCATTGTGACAAGTCAACTAAACGCTCAAACTCGATCTGTGAACTTAAAACGTATCAGATAAGATGGAATGCGGTGAAACACCAACCTATGCAGAAGCTGCGGCATGATGTAAGAAAGGAACTGAACTCATACCTACCAATCTGGGCACAACAACTCCTGGGAATGACTTGTCCTTGTCCTGGTCAAATGACTAAAGAAAGGGGGAACATGAACACTGAAGCCCGATTGTTTGAAATAAAAGACCTCTCCTGCTCCAGGACCAGCCACCCCCCTTGCCAAAATACTTACCAAGCTCGCTGTGGAAGTATCGGTTGCAGCAGCCCTCCTACTCGCAGTGAACAGGAACCTAAGAGAAGAAACAAAAGAAGAGGCTACTACCCGTGTCTCATCGGCGACCAGATATTTTTTTTTCCAAGAAATTATATGCTACTCCTTCCTCCGTGGCCCCGTAGTGGGCAGAAGGAGAGCCGAAATGACTTGAGAAATGCGTCCCCAGAGAAACGAGTGGTAGAAATGAGAGTCAACCTGTCCTAGACAAACCCCATCTTGTGACTGCCTGGGAATAGAAATGATTGTGTGTGTGTTTTTTTTTTTTAAATATATATAAATGACGTGCTACTTCTTCCTCCATGGTCCCACAGTGGGCGGAAGGAGAGACGAAATGACTTAGCAATGCATGCCTTGAGAAACATATGGTAGAAATGAGAGTTGACCTATCCTGGCCTACAAGCAACTTGTGACCGCCTGAGAATAGAATTTTTTTTTTTTTTTAATAGAAATGATGGGTTTCTCCTTCTTCCGTGGCCCCGCAGTGGGCGGAAGGAGGGCCTGAAATGACTTGAAATGCATGCCCTGAGAAATGTATGGAAGAAATGAGAGTTGGCCTACCCTAGCATGCAACAAAACTTGTGACCGCCTGAAAACTTGAGACCGCCTGAGTATGGAAATGAGCTCTTTTTTTTTTTCAAATGAAATGAAATGATGTGCTGCTCCTTCCTCTGTGGCCCCGCAGTGGGCGGAAGGAGAACCGAACGACTTTGAAAGAATGCAAACCACAAAGGTGCACCGCTCAGAACCCAGAACACAAAAGATTCAGTTCATTATAAAAGTATGCACACCTGTGCCAGGTGCTCAGGCTCAGGATGTTCCTCCTCATCCAATAGTCCGAATTTGATACAGCAAAAATAATCGGCACACTGAAGTACAATATCCAATGAATTTATTCCATGCCCATAAAAATACAGCACACGCATTTCGGCTTGTAGTCTTGTTCACTGCTGTATCAGACTTTGAAAGAATGCAGCCCCTGAGTATGTGTGGCAGAACAGAGACAACCTGCCCTGGTATGCTACCAACCTGTGACCGCCTGAGAGTGGAAATAAAAGTTTTTTTTTTATATATCTATATCCCTCCTCCGTGGCTCGAGAGTGAGAGGAGGGATAAATATGCATAGCTAAAGCTGGGCCCCAACCCCAACAATCATCCTGAGCCCTCCCATGTTTAAATGGAAATGCCAACCAACGGTGCCCCCCCCCCCGAGTGGTCTGCGGAGAGAGGCAGGAGCTGGCTGCCATGCCTGTACTGGGGATTGCCATACTGAGCCTGCCCAGCGGAGGCCACCTGGTTAGCAGACCGGACCCCCCCCACCAGAAACAGACCATTGATGCACGGGTGTCCGGCGGGACGACGTGGCCATGCCCCCTCCACCTCTGAGCATGCCAGATTTAGAATCCCAACGCTGGGGCCCTTGGCCCGACTTACTCAGCCCCCCGAACGGATCCCCACGAGCTTCACGCTGCCTGACTCCGGTGCCTCGCGGTATGCAGAGTGAAGAGCGGAACCGGAAATGAAGCGACGTGACGAAAGACTTCCCAGACGAAAAACCTCCCAGGGACGAACAAGCAGAGTAGTAGGAGGAGGCTGGGTTTATATATACAAATGCAGGCTGCGGTCAGCCTTACTATTTATGTTTTTGGTTGTAACATGACAAAATGTGAAAAATTTCAAGGGGTATACTTTTGCAAGGCACTGTATACTTATATGGATGACATGCTTACATGCCAGTAAAATGGAGAAAGGTGCATTCCTAATCTGTTTCTACACATAGACCTTTATGAACATGGATGTTTTTGGATGTACCTATATTGATGGTATCCATATACACCTGCAGGCCCATAGGGATACATTACTGTCTATTGATTAGACACAGCACAAGTTTAGCAGCAGATTACAGCCAATCATTTTGGCTGAAATTAGCTGATCAGCAGTGTCCAATCACAGACATTTTTCTGTGTTTACAAAAACACAGAACCATGTTTGCATAGGAACAGTGATCTGGCTGTTTCTTCTCCCTGCAAAGCTGGGAGAAAAAACAGCCAGATCCAAAAGTAAAATCAGCACATATTACACACATTACACATTGTTAGGCACGCAGTTAACTCCTTGATAGCCCCTAGATGTTAACCCCTTCCCAGCCAGTGTCATTATTACAGTGTCAGTGTACAGTAATATCACTGATCACTGTATTAACGCCACTAGCGACATCAGTGAGTGAACCTCCCAGATAGTGTCTGTTAGTGCCAGATTGCCTGCCATCCTACCATGATCACACAATAAGTCGCTGATCACCGCCATTACAGTATAGTGTCTATAGCTGTGTAAAACTCAAGTATATACTGTATATCATAGTTTGTAGACACTATAACTTTTGCACAAACCAATTAATATACAATTGGTGGGATTTTTTTATCACCAAAGACATGTAGCAGAATACATGTTGGCCTAAGTTTATGAAGAAATTCGATTTTTTAATTTTTTTATTGGATATTTTGGATAACAGAAAGTAGAAAATATTGTGTTTTTTTTCAAAATGTTCAATCTTTTTTCGTTGATAAAATATCAAATACCACCAAAAGAAGGCTTTATTTGTATGAAAAAATTATATAAATTTCATTTGCATACAGTGTTGCATGATCGTGCAAATGCCAGCTAAAATAGCACAGTGCTCAATAGCAAAAATTGCCCTGTATTGTCATGAAGGGGGTAAAACACTATTTCTATTTAAAATGAGCCTTACTGTAGGTCTTGTTCTCTGACACTCAAGAGCATAAACAATATAAAAGAAAAATAATGTTCAATTACAGGCCAAAAAAAGGCTTTTGCAATAGTTGAAGAGGTATAATGTAGTAATGTTGAATGGGCTTACTAAGCCTTTATTAATTACTGAAGGTTTGATTTCCATCCAAGCCGTGCTCCTATTGTTTAGTCAGACATTGTAATATGGTAAGCAAGTAGTGTTGAGCGAACCCGGACTGTAACGTTCGGGTCCGTACCGAACTTTCGGGTGTCCGTGGCACGGACCCGGACCCGGACATTTCAAAAATCGTTCGGGTTCGGTCCGGGGTTCTGCTATTTTACTCCACGTGTTGAGAAGCTGCAGGGCAGCCAATCAACAAGCGTTTCACTGGTTTGCCCTTAGAAGCCATCACAGCCATGCCTACTAATGGCATGGCTGTGATTGGCCGGTGCATCATGTGACCCAGCCTCTTTATAAGCTGGAGTCACAGTGCTGCAGTCACATGCTCCTTGGGTTAGTATAGGGAAAGGTAGCTGACGGCGTGAGGGACAGATTTTAGCCATTTTAAGACCTGATCCTGCATCCTGAGATAGATTACTTTACTACTGCTGTCTGTGCTGTTGCTCTGAGGACAGATAGCAGAAATTAGAGATTTCAC
>BLSH010066460.1:165237-180384 GCA_018402905.1 Glandirana rugosa | reverse complement strand
CCCGAACCTGCCCAGTCGTATCCGGTTGTGACCCTGGAGTTGTTCCAAGACGAAGTCTGTAAGTTTCCGGAAGAGCGTGAAGTCTCAGGTAACGAGGGATTAACTGAGTGTTTCCTAGGCCCCCGGGAAGTCGCCTCAGAAGACGTCCAGGAGGAGTCAGACGGAAACGGTGTTAAGTAATTCTCCGAACCGTTAAACACGTTTTAAGGAGTTTTTGGAGGATATTATTCTCGTATTTGGGTTCTTATTGGTGAACCCAGTAGTTATCTCAACTCGCTTGGACCTGACTCATTAAAATTACCAGAACCCCGGACCCGAACCCGGACTTTTTTTGAAAAGTCCGGGTCCGGGTCCCGGACACCCCAAGGTTCGGTACGGACCCGAACTTTACAGTCCAGGTTCGCTCAACTCTATTGATGACCCAAGTGGTTATTCTTGGGTTTATGCTCTTATTATAGGAGGTTTTTGAGGAATTTTGCACAAATTGCCAAGCCTCTTAATGAATTGTGGCAAAGGCAGACTGAGGAGGACCTGCAGAAGACTCCGCTGAAGGGCCCCCGGATCCTTTGTGAGTCAATTAGGGAGCAATGGACTCTGAAGTGCGAGAAGGCCTTTGAATGTCTGAAGCAGAACCTTGTTGAGGTCCCAGTGTTGGCCTATGCTGACCCGTCCAAGCCCTATGAGCTGAATGTGGATGCTAGCCATGATGGACTGGGGGGAACGTTGTACAAGGAGTCAGAAGGGAAGCTCCGCCCAGTGGCTTATGTGAGTCATAGCTTAGCACCCCCTGAGAAGAATTATCAGGTACACAAGCTGGAGTTGCTTACCCTCAAGTAGGATGTGGTAGACAAGTTGAGAGACTGTCTTTGTGGAGCTACCTTTATGGTGAAGACGCCCTATCTGAATTCAGTTTCAGTTTGAAATATTGGCCAGGAGAAGGAAACAGGGATGCAGATGCTCTCTCTCAAAGACCTTTTGCTATAAATGCTTGGGTCCATGTGCCTCCCGAAGGGGTACTTGCAGTATGTCAGTATGTCAGAGAGGAGCATCATCACAAAGGGGCCGCTGGAGTGCCCAGGTGCTATTGTGATTTGACACAAATTTGTAGTCAAGAACTACCTCAACTAACCAGGGAGGATATAAGAAGAGATCAAGGCGAAGATCCTCAAGGTAACTTGATCAAAAAGTCTCTGATGGTACAGGATTCACAGATGCTATTGAAAAGCTCGCTAGAGGGTGCCAAGATAGTGTTTGTCAACTATTCCTCCCGGAAAAACATTGTCTAACAGTGCTATCTGCCCTGCATGATGACCACGGCCATTTAGGACCAGACAGAATGCTCAAATCAGTTGGGGATCAATTTTACTGGCCATCCATGAGAGCTGAAGTGGAGAGTTACTGTCGCTCTTGTATTCACTGTATCCAGAGAAAGACTTTACCTGGAAGAGCAGCCCCAATGGGCCATTTGCAGAGTCAGGGATCGATGGAGTTGGTGTGCATTGATTTCTTGTGTCTGGAACCTGACCTGAGTGAGCGGAGCAACATCTTAGTTGTGACAGACCATTTTACCTGATACGCCCAGGCCTTCCCTACTAAAGATCAACAAGCCAGTACCATGGTCAAGACATTGATAAAAAAATTATTTATCCATTATAGGCTGACCCAGCGCTTACATTCAGACCAAGGTCGGGACTTTGAAAGTAAACTAACCAAGAGATTATGTGAACTTTTGAATATTCAGAAGTCCAGAACTACCCCATATCTTCCTTAGGGAGATTCACAGCCCGGATGTTTTAACCACATCCTGTTGAATATGTTGGGGACTTTGCCATTGAAAAGAGAAACAACATTGGGGAGATCATATTGCTGCAATTGTTCTACAACAGCACAGTAAGTGATTCTACCGGGTACTTCCCATATCGATTAATGTTCAGAAGAGAAACTCGTCTGCCTGTGGACCTGGCCTTTGGGACATCTTTGGATCACACTTCCGAAGCCTCCTGCAAGGGCTATGTGGACCAACTCTGAAAAAACTTGAAAACTGCTTATGAAAAGGCCAAAGAAGCCTCTTCAATCAGGGAACAACAAAACAAAAGGAACTTTGACCTTAATGTTAGAGTCCAAGATCTGCAGCCTGGGGACCGAGTACTGTTGCGCAACTTGGGAGTGCCAGAGAAGCATAAATTGGTTGACCGATGGTGGGCTCAGCCGCATATCATCTGTAGGTGCCTACCGGGTCTTCCAGTTTATGAAATGAATCCAGAAGGGAAAGGAGGCCCCTTAAAGACTTGGCATCAAAACCATCTATTGCCTATTTTGGAGGCCACCAGAGTCCCACTACCTTCCTGTACAGAAACATTGCCCTCTGTCACCCTGAAACCTACAACTCAAAGGGGAAGGAAACCAACACCTCCAGAGGAGGATAGCGATGAGGACAAATTAACTATTGAATGGTTATGGACACCCTCAGTTGAAGACAATACAACAACACTTCCAACCATCAAGGAAAATCAGAGTGATTCACTTCTACCCCAGAAATTAGAGTTTTTATTATCTGAGGTGGATATACCTGCAGGATCCTGAGGATTGTGGGACCAGTAGTCCATATAGCCAGCGGCTTGGAACCAGGAAGTTACTATTGGACCACACATCCCAGAAGGCCTGTGGCACCAGAGGGGTCGCTGGGGGAGGCTTTAAAAGGCTAGGCCAGTCCAGTTGGTGCCCTCTTCTTCCTGGGCCGTGCTGAACACTCATCACCTGCAATGGGGAGAAAGCAGTTGCGGCCTATTGCAAAGGGATCCAAGGCCTCCAGGTGGACCTGGAGGATCTGCCACAGATGGTTGTCGGCCGGAGGACATTGCAGCACCATCCTACCCAGCAGTTGCCACCCTCGCATCCGCCAGACAACAGGCCGTCATCTCCAGCCTCGCCATTGGGAGTTCCGTGCCTGCCCCTCCAGACCTGTAAATTTGCCATAGCACCTATTGAACACTGTGTATAGACACCTTGCTCCTGGGAACATCTTGACACTTCACAAAGACACTGTACACAAACATCCTTGGCCTAATACGCTGGAGGAATACCCATTTACCAGTCTGGCTGTTTGTTTGCGTGATTACACTGAGCCATACTTAGGATACAAATTTGAAAGCGTTTGCTGATTAAGATTAAGCAGGCCTGCCTCCTGGACATTGCTATTGCCACTTCAACAAAGGGCCCGGGTCAATCCTGATATCATTCGTAACTTCTCCTCAAGGTGAATATAGTGTATAGGCCTGGGATATCACTTTTGATGGGTGCTAAGTCTTTTAGGATATAATAGTGTTTGTAAGCTTATTGCAAATAATCCTCCTGTTGTAAGGTACTCTCTGTATACTGCGTTTATTTCATACCAGTTTCGGTAAATTGTATAAGGTTTATCAGGGGATACTACATCTGAGCCTACACAATCCCTGAGGCATGGGTGTTCAGAATCCTTCTACTGTACTATACTTTGGTGTCAGTAAAGACTAACTGTGAATTATTCAAACCTGTGTCATAGTGTCTTTACAGTGTGTGCCTAATACCATGCCTGAACCAAGAGTATTAGGGAGGTTGGAGGGCCTAGGGGGTCGGGGTAGTTCAGAGGAACCGGAAATACTAAGCAGCCCCCTTGGGGGCAGTGCTACACACAATTTATAGTGCTTTTCAGAAGGAAGTCTTCTAGTATGGACACACTTTGCATCTATGAAATTTTATGCTACCAAATGCAGAAAACAGCAGGGAAGGCAATGCTGGAAGAAGGCAAAACTATGAAATGTCTTTTGCTTGTTTGTTATAGAATGCTGAATATTAATGATTTTTTGTGATAAATGCATGGTATTTAATTTAGAATTTTATTCAAGTTAATCCACATAGCAACAGTCATCTTGTTCATCTCGTAATGTGTTTTCTTTCCAATGCATAAGATTGGTACAGGGCCAATCAGCACTGTCCAGACAGAGGGTCAGGAGTCTTGCAGCCTCATAGGATAGTCAGAGGAGAATGAAAAATCCTCCTTCAAGCTTTAAACAGTGCTCGGCAAGACACTGATAGAAGTCATAAGACTGCTATATACTGCTGATGAGAAAAAGTATTTAGCAGTTGATATTTACTAAAACAATTGCATTTCCATGTTCTGTGTACTGTGGGAGACCAGATATAGTGAATTCAGGGTCCCGGGTTTAGTAACAGCTTTAAGAATGCTTTCAGAAATAGAAGTGTTAATAGTTTATTTTTAATCAATTAACAGAATGGAAAGTAAATGAGTGGAAGAGAAATCCAAATCAAAACAATATTTTGGGTGACCACCCTTTGCCTTCAAAACTGCTTCAAATATTCAGTTCTTCTAGGTACACTTGCAAACAATTTTTGAGGGAACTCGGCAGGTAGGCTTTTCCAAACATCTTGGAGAACTAACCACAGATGTTCTGTGGATGTTGGCTGCCTCAAATCCTTCTCCCTGATGGTATGGCATGATGAATATGTATCTGCATCAGGGACGTGCGTTGAGGTCAGTGGCTGGTGAGGTTCACAGTTCACATACGCTGTGAACGTTAGAGCAAGAGCAATAATTCTAGCTCTAGCACTAGAGCTCCTCTCTAACACTAAACATGTAACCTTTAAAAAAAAAAGCGTTGTCTATGAGGATTTATAAGTACTGAAGTTTGGCGTCATTCCACAAGTGTGCGCAATTTTAAACCTTGACATGTTGGGTATCTATTTACTCTGCATAACATCATCTTTCACATTATGCAAAAAAATCGGGCTAACTTTACTGTTTTTTATTTTAATTCATGAAACCGTTTCTTTAAAAGAAAAACGCACTTGAAAAATTGTTCCACAAATACCGTGTAACATAAAAAGTTGCAACGACCACCATTTTATTCCCTAGGGTGTCTGCTATATATATATATAATGTGTGGGGGTTCTGAGTAATTTTCTAGCAAAAGAATTATGATTTTTACATGTAGGAGAGAAGTGTCAGAATTGTCCTGGACAGCAAGGGGTTAATTACCATAAGTAAGTAATATACAAATAGTTATTATATATTGTTTTTAAGGTAATTTACTATATTTTCAAAAACTGTTCTCAAGCAGGTAGCTTAATGGACAAATTACTGAAGTTTGAAGTTATAACTTCAAGCCAGTAATTTCACAGTAAATAGATAAATAATACATTATCATCTTATAACATATAGCATAATAATATATGATTTAACTTGTATCTTTTCAGCAGCAGCAGATTCTCATTCTCCCTCTTAACTGTGTGAGAAAAACATGGGATTATGGATAAATCTTATACACATAAACCTGTTCTTTCCTTGCAGTTAAGAGGGCTGGGCTGGAAGGGAGTATTTGCCTTTTAGACACATGTCCCCTTCTATGACACTGCAGTGAGGCGTGCCTCCACTGCAGCAGTTTTATTGGACAGCTTGGGCAAATGGTGCTTTACCATTGGAAAAGGCTTCAAGATGTCCATTGAACTCAGTGCCTCTGACAAGAAGTGAGGAGATGCACTGTGAGCTCATCCTCTCAGCCTGCTGCAAACACAATGGGGTTGATTTTCTAAAGCTGAAAAAGTGCAAAATCTGGCACAGCTCTGCAAAGAAACCTTCCAGGATTTGTTGTCAAAGCTTGATTGAACAAGCTGAAGTTAGAAGCTGATTGGCTACCATATGCAGCTGCACCAGATTTTGCAATCTCCAGTGTTAGTAAATCAACCCCAGTGTGTCATGTTGTATTTAAACTGGCCACCCTGTATGTAGCTTCTGACAGGCTGTGCAAGGAGCCCCGTATCTCCAGAACCATAAATGATAGGAACCCCAAATTTTGACCAGTGGTGGGGTAGCACTTCAGCTACCTACATACCAAGCCAAGCTACGACCCTCAAAGTCAATCTTTTTTTTTTTTAAGTTTATAGCCTCATCTGCCTACCCTGACTGCATGTCCCTAATCTGCATGTATTTCTCATTGAAGGCACCATTGATCCTGACCAAATTGCCAACTCTATTTGCAGAAATGCAGCCCCAAACCTACAAAGAACCTTTAACATGCTTCACTACTGCCTAAAGACACTCATTATTGTATCACTTTCTAGCTCTTTGCAAGCAAACTGCTTTTTTAGCTACAGACAAATAATTCAGATTTTGACTCATCAGTCCAGCACACCTACTGCCATTTTTCTGTGCCCCAGTTCCTAAGCTTGTTTGCATAGTTGAGGACTGGAGCTTAGCCTTGTTTCCACATCCTATGCATTAGCCCCCCAAGCTTTCCTGTGATCTGCAGGCTAGCTGTAAAACAAAGTGAGAATTCAGGCTTCATGCAATGCTTGGTATGCACTGCAACTGATGTGTAGAGCTGACTATGATCAGGGTAGACATCATACTGTTTTACCTTTTTTACAGGAGACATGTAGTGAGTTTAGCCTCCCAGAGTGGAAGGTAATGCAATCATTGCATTGTATATGAGGCTTAATTATCAAAAGAATATTCATTAAAATATCATACTGTTTTGGCGTTTTGTTTTGCTCATGAATAGTAAAACACTTTGTTCTTTAAACAGATGTTCATGTAATTACTTCTTTACAAATCCCAAACACAAGGGTTTTCTTCTTCATTTGTGTATAGAGGCCAATGGAGACATACAAATCTATCTTTTCTGGTCCTCAGGGATGCTGTACGTCTAAAACGACAGGTTGTTAATACACATACCATTTAAATATAGAACCATGTAACCATATTCCATCCACCTGTTTTAAGTTTGTTGGTCCTAAAGATACAGATAGATTAACTTAATTGGCTTCTGTGGTATAAGAATGAACTTAACAATAGTGAAAACTCAAGGAATTATGTTGCATTTTGCATATTTTCTTTCTTTATTTGTTATAGGTTTATCAGTTAACAGTTTACCATCCAGCAGTAGAGAGCTCCACGCTGCATAACTGGTGTTTAAAGCTCTGCTTTAAAATAGACCTATAAAGCAGAAGAGCTCTGAATACAAAGGCTTATTTACAACATAAGGTCCGTACAAATAATGCGAAATTCGGACGAGAATTTTCATTCAACAGCCGATCGTCCGAAATTCTTACTGTTGATATGCTCCTTTTGACAGTCGATTTTGATTCTTTGTAAGACAAAAGCGAATGTGCAGACTAGTAAACTTTTTTCGTACGGCAAGTCAATGTCCGATTTTCGTATCATTAGTATGGTTTTCGTATGAAAAAAAATCATGCAATCACGACTACGCATGCTCAGAAATGATAAAATACATACAAAACTATTCGTCACTTCTGACGCTGAATTTGGTGGTAAAAAAAATTTTGTATTGTTAGTACGCTCTTCACTTTCGACATGAGACAAGCATCCAACAAAAAACGGACGTTCTGTCATCCGAAATTCGCATTGTGTGTACAAGGCTTTAGTCTCTTCTAACAAAGATGGGACAGTCTAGTTTCATCAGATGTATGGATCTTGCAAGCGATGATGCTAGCCTATTGGAAATGCATGCTTTGTAAAATGAGTGTCGTGGATGCACCCCAAGGCTGGACTGGACTGAGTGCAAGGAAACATTTGCCCCGTAGGTCAAATCTAATCTGAAATATTGGGCTGTTGGCTCTGAGTGGAGATATTTCACCATGCAATAAAAGATCAGCACAGAATCAACTGTCAGTAGTATATGCTGGGTACTGTGTAGCTAATTTCACCCAAACCTGCAAGCACAGCTTCTGGTAGAAAGCTGTCTTCTAGCACTATCTTCCTTTGTGGTTTTGGGATGTAACGTGACTAAATCCCAAAGGTAGCAAAGGAAGTGGACAGAAAGTCAGAGACAAAATGCACCTTCGCCTATATAGGCATAAATCCTTGCACTGGCCCTGCTCCAAGCATAGAATCTAGTGGGTCAGCAAGGCAGTTAGGTTACTAATATGTTTAAAACTTTAGCTCAAATAATCAACCTAGTCCCTGCCCAATTTTTACCCCCTACCTGTCTAAGTGCTGGGTTCAAAGCTATGATTAAAGTGGTTGTAAAGGCTTAAGGTTTTTAAATGAATGCAGCCCCCTTTATACTTATCTAAGCCTGATCTTAATCCAGCGATGTGCCCAAGAGCAGAGGCTTTCTCCGCTTGTTTCCTCCTCATTGGCTCAGAGACAGCAGTGGGAGCTAATTGGAGCCATTGGCTCCCGCTGCTGTCAATCACAGCTAGTAACAAGGGGAGCAGGGGTGGGGCCAAGCAGCACTCTGTTTGTCTATGGACACACAGAGCTGGCTCAGGAGCGAACCCATATAAGTGCCCCCATAGCAAGTGGCCTGGGCAATTGGCAGGGGGGAGGAGCCAGGATAGACAGCAGGGGATCCGAGAAGAGGAGGATCAGGGCTGCTTTGTGGAAACCATTGCACAAAGCAGGTAAGTATAACATGTTTGCCATTTTTAAAAAATAAAATGTTATCTTGTACAATGACTTTAAGGCTGCAAAGCTAAAACATATTAACAGTCTTGTAATTATTGCAAGCTGCTGATTTTTGTCAAGAATGTCGAAGAGGATAGTAACTAGACTCCAGCATTTTTTTGTCTAGACTTTCCCTGACTTCACAGGTAACCCTTACCATTCCACAGTCCAGTGGTCAAGTGTCCCAAAAAGGGCCTTTAAAGAGGGAATAGCAGTTAGTGGAACCTAGCTGCAAAGTCAGGCTCCAGTAAAGAAGTGCAGTTTGGGAAAGACACACAGTAGATGATCTTCTGGGCAATAAAGATAATTACAGGCATCTGCTCATAGGTAGGACATTTTTACAAAATGAAAGGCAGGCTCTTCTTAAACTTACTGTGCGATAATACAAAAGGAACAAAAGTGTCTGTGAAATACAGCATTTTCTGCTTGCAGTATAAGGTATTCATATATCTTCACTTCCAGCGGAAATAAAAAGCACAGGAGATTTATTCATTTAAGGACAGCGAGGAGACACATGCAAATCAATCCTTTTGCTCTTGAGTCCAACTGGAAGCAGTCATATGTGACTTCAGACAAATATATTTTCAGACAATAAACCACTTTGTAAAATAAGTAATTTGGAAGTAAAACTATCTAAGGCCCAGATGATGATTCATATGATTTCGTGTTTATGCCTTATTCGCAGGCTGTAACGCTGTACAATCTGAGAACATGACCTTAGGAGATTGGTAGAGACTTCATGTTCTCACTCTTTTCCATACATCTCTTAATGAGTTCTAGAATAGCAGCACATATTCTGCAAGCAGATAGCTTTGCTGCTCCCTTTTGAAGGATAAGGAGTTAATTACACAGCAGACTCAAAAATGTAAATAAATTGCTGGCCTAAAGAAAAGCATTTGTGTGTTTCCCTGCTGAGAAGGGATGAAGTAAAACAATTGGAGTTAATGAGTCTTTACACCACTGAATGCCATCTGTTGGCATTGCTTTTCACACTACCCAGAAAAAAACATCTGCTTATTCTGGTACACATACATAACAACCCATAACTAAAAAGCATATGTATGTATTTAACTTGAAATGGCTTCAATGTGTTCTTACAGCCAAATGCATATAAGGTTATACAGTACTATATCATATAATAAATATATTACAGCAGGGCATAAACTATATGAGAATGCCAGATGTCTCCAGAAATCGTTGGCTTTTAAATCAGCTGCTCAGAAATAGATGGATAGCTAGTGCTGTAAAAACATGCTAATTGAGCATTATGGTATTTATGTTGTAAGAACATCCATAGCTTAAAGCCTGTCTCTTAAAGTAGCTGAAAGCTGTATGGCATGTAATCAACTATATTCACCAATGGTGCACATGAAAAATACTGTTATATTTTTCTAAACAGCCAATGCAGTTATGAAACTAGACCTAGTATCAGATATATGTTTTTGTGTTATGTGCATACTAAGGGGTGTATTTACAAAACATTCCCAGAGCTTTTTATCCTGTAAAACTGCATATACTTTTTTTCTGTGCAAATACTGGCAAAGGCGAATGCTGTTAGACTATTTTCTCTTCAGGTCAGATGTTCTTTATTCATAAGAATAGCATGAATCAGGAAAATACTGCATTAAGGCCACTAAGTGGGATGATTATAATAGTAAATGGGTATTTATTTTTTATGATCCACTGCTCCAGCTAATGGCCATAGTGCAGCATTTTCCTGATTCACGCTCACCACTCCATAGTAATGTATAGGTATAATGTGTGAGTATAACTCTCTTTGGGATCACAGTATTCACCCTGACAATGACTTTGCCTGCTATTCTCTCCGAAAAGAAAGAGCAATCTTTGTTAAAACAGCATGCAGAATTAGCACTTACATACAGAAATGAGATGTTGGCTCAGAGATGACACAATCATGTAAATCCCGATATCTTTCTTAGTGTGTTCACATATTCCTGATACAGATCAGTCTCTGGCTACTGATTTTCACCTTATTACTTGCTACAAAGTTACAAAGTTGTGTGAAAAGAAAAAAAATAAATTAACCGCGCTCTCACTAAGTGAATAAAGTGCAAAATATAACTATTTTACAGATTCATAAAGTGCAGTGCATATAAATGGCCATTAGAGGCCATCAGACGTAATGTGCAATATTAATCACTTGCTTACTGGGCACTTAAACTCCCCTTCTGCCCAGACCAATTTTCAGTTTTCAGCACTGTCACTCTTTGAATGACAATTGTGCAGTCATGCGACGTTGTACCCAAACAAAATTGACGTCCTTTTTTTCCCACAAATAGAGCTTTCTTTTGGTGGTATTTGATCACCTCTGCGGTTTTTATTTTTTGCGATATAAACAAACAAAGAGCAACGATTTTAAAAAACAATATGTTTTACTTTTTGCTATAATAAATATCCAAAAATAAAAAAACAAATGCATTCATCAGTTTAGACTGATATATATTCTTCTACATATTTTTGGTAAAAAAAATCGCAATAAGCATATTTTGATTGGGTTGCGCAAAAGTTATAGCGCCTACAAACTATGGACATTGGTTTATGGTGTTTTTATTTTTTTTTCGTCTGGTAATGGCGGCGATCTGGGATTTTTATCAGGACTGCAATATTGCGGCGGACATGTCTGACGTTTTTGACACTTTTTTGGGACCATTGACATTTATACAGTGATCATATCTAAAAATAGACACTGATTACTATATAAATGTCATTGGCAGGGAAGGGGTTAACACTAAGGGGGCAGTGAAGGGGTTAAATGTGTTCCCTGTATGTGTACTAATTGGAATGGAGCGGGGCTGACAGGGACATAACAGATCCAACTGATCTCGATCACAGGGATCAGTAGATCTGTCATGCCCCCCCTCACAGAGCGGGGAACGGCCGTGTTTACATCGGCGGTTCCCCGTTCTGGCTCTCTGTGAAAGGATTGCGGGTCTCCTGCACACATCAAGTCCGCCCGACCCGCGGGCACGCTCACACGTCAACGGGTCATGTTTTTGACTTTGAGCCCTGGTTCACATTGATGCCACCTTGAAATCGCTGCTACTTCATTTGAAGTAGCGTGATTTCAAAGTAGCAAAGTCAGCGTGATTTCAGGTGCTACTTGATAGATATCTGTGTGGCTTCATGCACAGATGTCTATTGAAGTCACACCTGAAATTGGCAAAACTAGTGCAGGAACTACTTTTGCAAATCGGTGAGGCACTGAAAAATTGGTGTTGCACCGATTGGAACAGTGCCATTGCTGCTAATAGGCTGCAACTTGTCATGCAATTTGATCTCTCATATCGCATGACAAATCGCTCCAATGAGAACCTAGGCTACATGATTACAGTCAACTTTATGCACGTTATATTGATTTGTTGATTTTGCACATTAAGTATAGTGGCCTCCAGTGGCCATTCATATGCATTGCACTTTAAGAATTTATTTATGCACTTTATATTCATCTATTGATCTTGCACATTAAGTCTGGTGGCCTCTGATGGCCATTTATATGCATTGCACTTTATGAATCTGTAAAATAGTTATATTTTGCACTTTATTAACTTAGTGAGAGGGCGGTTAATTTCATTTTTTCTTTTCACACTAATTTGGGACTATATGTCTTTATAAAGAGCAGCCTCACATCAGATATTCGCAGAATTTGTGTGAGTAGAGGAACATTTACTGATCCTACCTATAACTCTTTTTAAAGTTACAAAGTTGCATGACCAATGGTAGAGTCAACTTGGCTCCTTTCTATCTAACAAATGACATCAATGCTATAGCTTGATAACAAAAATGGTATAGGCCACAGTATTTCAATAAAAGAGGATTTGGATTTGAAAGTATATTCATAAAAATGTACAAATCAACATAACGTTTAAATAATAGCATCTAGATAACTCAGCCAATCCCAGCTGGAAAGAACATATCCTGAAAAAGAGGAGAAACAAGTTATCAGAGTATCAGATTTTACCCCTAGGCCCCTGACAATGCCAGCGCTAACTTTGGAGTATGCCAAGTTGTAACCCAATTAACAGTACCTGCCACCAGCTCCGTACCTAAACCTGGCATAGTGGGTGAACCCCTCACACAAAATGGTAGTGAGGGGTCCCCCATGACCTACCAAACCATACTCCACCAATACCTCCTCCATTATTTCCACCTTGTCGCAATTAAAACATTTAGCATTGTCAGGTGCCCGTCCACATATAGAATCCTGAATCAGAAAAACAACCACACTAGCCTCATGCTAGATAACTAAATTCCCAAAGATAATGTCCCAATTCCCAATAATGCCACACCTATGACAACTTTAAATTGGCAGCAAGCTCAAATAAAGACCAAAACCTAATGGGAGGGTGAGTTGGGCCGCTTCTGCTGTTCCTCCAGTGAAAATGGCTACTTCCTAGAGCTCCACCTCCCAGGTAATAACCACCTATCCTATATGCCATGACTCCTGTTACTCCCCCCAACCCCCCACCCCTATTTGCCGTTCACCAATTCAAACTAATTTTGTCTACGACATTGACTTACCCTAGTCAAGCCACCCCTGACTTAAAACTACAGGGAGTTTTAGTCTGATCACTTTTAAAGAGGAGACAGAGGAAATACCCTTTTACTGCCTGCAACAGACTAATGACATCATTTCAGATTAGGCAAAGTCATTGACTGAAACTACAAAATAGGATATTAGAACTTAATACATTTGCATATACAGTATGTCGAGGGAATTAGAAGCAGGTATTTATAGGTGTTCGCTGAAGTATATCTACTGTAACATTGGTTGGAGTTATTTGTGGTATTTTCTTCCGTTCTGTATCAAATGCTGCTTTATGAACTGACATACTTCTCTAGACCCAGTCTGTCTGGGCAGTATGGCCACCTGCTGACTTGGCACCATTCACTGGCTGTATGACTCTTCAATAAGACACAGAAGTTGAATCCAATACAATTTTACTTTAGATAATTGCAGTACAGAAGATATTTTTCCAGTTATGTGAAGTGTAAGAATACAATGACTTTCCTAAGCCCTGTCTCTGTGAAGTACTAAGACTGACCGAGAGAACATGGAAGAGTTAACTTACACTAAACAAGTTGTCCAAAACCGCTACTAGATGTCAGTATACATCAAACATACATAGTTGCATAGTTAGTCAGGTTGAAAAAAGACACAAGTCCATCTAGTTCAACCAAAAAAAAAAAGAAAAATGTATATAGCCATACAATCCCATATACACAATCCTTCAGCCACAGTTGATCCAGAGGAAGGCAAAAAACCCCAGCAAAGCATGATCCAATTTGCTATAGCAAATTCCTTCCTGATCCCCCGAGAGGCAATCAGATTTTCCCTGGATCAACTTTACCTATAAATGTTAGTAGCCAGTTATGTTATGTACATTAAGGAAATAATCCAGACCTTTTTTAAAGCAATCCACTGTGCTGGCCAGAACCACCTCTGAAGGGAGTCTATTCCACATTTTCACAGCTCTAACTGTGAAGAAACCTTTCCGTATTTGGAGATGAAATCTTTTTTCCTCTAGACCTAAAAAGTGCCCCCTTGTCCTCTGTGATGACCTTAAAGTGAATAACTCAACACCAAGATCACTACATGGACCACTTATATATTTGTACATGTTGATCATTCCCCCCCCCCCCCCCTTAATCTCCTCTTCTCAAGAGAGAATCAATTCAGCTCCTCTAATCTTTCCTCATATCTGAGCTCCTCCATGCCTCTTATCAGTTTGGTTGCCCTTCTCTGCACTTTCTCCAGTTCTCCGATATCCTTTTTGAGAACTGGTGCCCAAAACTTAACTGCATATTCCAGATGAGGTCTCACTAATGATTTGTACAGGGGCAAAATGATATCTCTCTCTGGAGTCCATACCTCACTTAATACAGGAAAGGATTTTACTCACTTTGGAAACAGCAGCTTGTCATTGCATGCCATTTTTAATCTTATGATCTACCAAAGCCCCCAGATCCTTCTCTACTATGGATTCCCCCAGTTGTACCCCCCTAGTATGTATGATGCATGCATATTCTTAGCCCCCAAGTGCATAACTTTACACTTATCTGCATTAACCACTTGCCGACCGTGTAGCGTAGATACACGGCGGCAAGTGGCACCCATTGTTGTGGGAGGACGTTATATAACGTCCTCCCAGAATCGCGCTCCCGCGCGCCCCCGGGGCGCGCACCTGGGAGCATCCGTGACCGCCGGGTCTGTGAGACCCGGCGCATCACGGATCACGTTAAATGGCCGCTTGGAGTGGCCGTTTACCACGTGATCGCTCCATCAAATGACGGAGCATCACATGTAAACAAGCCAGCGGAAGTGCCGGCTTGTCTCCCCCCTCTCCGCACCGATCGGTGCAGTGTGACAGGGGTGGGGGGAGAGGGGGGAGAGAGGAGATGCAGCGGTGCTGTGGGCAGGATCTGAAGTGCCCACAGCACCGCTATGTGACAGGCAGGGACCCCCTCATCACCCATACACCTGTATACATGCCCACCCATCCGTCACCCATACATACATGCCCACCCATCCGTCACCCATACATCCATGCCCACCCATCCGTCAACCCATACATCCATGCCCACCCAACCGTGCCCACCCATGCATCCGTGCTGTGCCTACGTACCCACCCGTGCCAACCCACCCGTACCTACATACCCAACTG
>BLSH010066460.1:152157-164063 GCA_018402905.1 Glandirana rugosa | reverse complement strand
TATTGCAGGAATGTCCTACAGAGGTTGTATGTTCGGCTGGAGTTACGTGACAAATACACCGTTTACTCCAAATTGGTGAACTGTTGACCCGTGAATTTGGGGGAAGGATTGGTCTGGTTAAAAGTCGAAAGTCACGAGAGTGTAAAACTTACTATTAATGAGTCAGTATGATGTGACATAGGTATACTTTACAAACAGGAAAAAAAGTGTGTTTATCACGAAAGAAAACCACCATAAATTAGTGGTAACCCCACAAATAAAAAACTCGTTATTTACCTTTTTATGGCTTTTAAAACATTTTTTTTACGTAACAGAAATAAAGAAAAATGCATTTTTTTTACAAAATTTTCGGTATTTTTCCATTTATTGCTCAAAAAATAAACACCCCAATGGTGATTAAATACCACCAAAAGAAAGCACTATTTGTGTGAAAAAAAGGACAAACATTTCATATGGATACAGTGTAGTATGACTGAGTAATTATCATTCAAAATGTGAGAGCACTGAAAGCTGAAAATTGGTCTGGTTAGGAAGGGGGTTTAAGTGCCCAGTTGTCAAGTGGTTAAACCTCATTTGCCACATAAACAGTGCATTGAGGTCGGCTTGTATGTTGGAGACATCCTGTAAGGACGTTATTCCACTGATAGTTTGGTGTCATCTGCAAACACTGAAATGGTACTTTTAATCCCAGACCTAATATCATTTATAAAGATATTAAAAAGTAAGGGTCCCAACACTGAACTTTGGGGTACACCACTGATTAAATTAGACCATTCAGAGTATGAATCATTAACCACTACTCTCTGAATTTGGTCTTTTAGCCAGTTTTCTATCCATTTACAAACTAATCTTTCCAAGCCTGTAGACTTTACCTCACAGATAAGCCATGTGTGGGGAACGGTGTCAAACGCTTTTGCAAAATCCAAGTATACCACGTCCACAGCCACCCCTCTGTCCAAGGTTTTACTTACCTCCTCATAAAAAGAAATCAGGTTTGTTTGACAACTTTTGTCTTTCATAAATCCATGCTGTCTGTTGCTTAAAATACTTTTTTCCAACAAGAACTCATCTATGTGGTCTTTTATTAAACTCTTTAATATCTTCCCGACTATAGAAGTTAAACTAACAGGTCTATAGTTACTTGGTAAAGACTTTGATCCCTTTTTAAATATGGGCACCATATCGGCCCTATGCCAAACCAGAGGTACTATTTCAATCATTAAAGAGTCCCTATAAATTAGATATAATGGCTTTGAAATGACAGAGCTCAATTCTTGTAGGATTTGTGTATGGATGCCATCTGGTCCAGGTGCTTTATCTACCTTTATTCTGTCTAAATACTTCTGGACCATTTCACTTTTGAGCCATTGTGGATCATTTGGGGCTCTGTCACTACCACCCCCATTATGGACATGAGCTCCCCCACGTTCCTTTGTATACACAGAGCTGAAGAAAGCATTTAATATGTTTGCCTTCTCTTTGTCCCCAGTCACCCACTCTAGATTATTTTGTAAAGGGCCTACATGCTCAGACCTAACCTTTTTACTATTAATATATTTGAATAATTTTTTGGGGTTTGTCCTACTATCAATACAACACAGAAATAATCATATACGTGGGACAGAACACTCCCCATTTGACATTTTAATATTTGGCTATAACCCAATATAAATCCATAAGGGATGACTTGCCCTTGGACCAAAAAAGAAACAAGAGAGCAAGAACATGCAACACATCAATAGACAAGTCCAAAAACCATCTATGATGATCTTGACGTTGCTGTCCTAATACCTAAAACAGTCCTTGGAGACATCAATTTTTTCTTTCATGGCAAAGCATGCTGCTCCACTTAGAGATTGAAGTGGAAAGGCCTCCTATTTTGATGTGAAGGAACTCCAGATAATCCTGTCCTCAGGTGGCTCTGCTTTTACTTGTGAAGTGGAGAATGTTCTTGTTAGAAGATGAGGTTAGAAGACTTGGATACATTTCTTAGGGCGCAGACTGCCAACAAGAATCCTGGTGCATTACTTGAGCTGTCAGTCATGTCAGCTTGGATCTCTGTAGATAGATATACAACCAAATTATGGGTTAGGCTAAGTTTCCTTAGCAGTAACAAGGAATCATAGTCTTTGGGGGTCTCACTGGGACTCTGTATAAGAAACGGCATTACTGTTTTGGGTTTGCAAGGTGTAGCTCCGTCAATGAAAGGACTAAGCCGAGGTTGCCGTTGGTTGACTATGAGTAACTCTGTAGTATCTACTGAAATAGACAGAGATCTAGATTGGCTAGTAACACAGACCCTAAACCAAAGAACATCAGTAGTGTCGTGCAGGATTCCAGCCTTTGTAGATTCCTGGACACCAATTTAAAGTTCAGTCTTGTTGCTATCAGTAGTAATTTGAGATACAGGCGGTCCCCTAGTTACAAACATCTGACTTATGAACGACTCCTACTTACAAATGGAGGGAGGCAACAGGATGTGAGAGGAAATCTCCCCATAGGAAAGGAAATTCACTCCTGTAAGGGTTATTATGGGAAAAAGAAGTCCCCATTGATGCTTTATCACCAAGGTTTGTTTCCACAACAACCCAAAATTTTCAAAATCCAATTATCATTGGGACAGGAAGTGAGGTGAAGTCTTCTGAACAAAAGCCTAGACAGCACAACAAACATTACAGGGGTGTTACCCCTTCCCTATGCTATCCAAAAAGCTTCTTGGCTGAAGCTACACTTAAAAAATATACCTGTTCCGATTTACAAACAAATTCAACTTAAGAACGAACCTACAGTCCCTATCTTGCTTGTAACCCGGGGACCGCCTGTATTGTTTCAGTGACTCTGCTTTAAGATAATTCTCTGATGTAGACTTGATCACTCACAGGAAGTCTCTTTATCTCAGTGAACATAATTTCTTACTGGAGCCAGAAATGCCAATAATGACCCAACCTAGTTCAGCTCTTTGGGCATAAGGATCATTACACGTGGGCTGTTCTTGTACCTTGTGGACGCTTGAAATATATTTTCCCAGTAGAAGCATAATTTTAATGTTTTCTTCCAATGGTGGCATGTAGACTTGTCTCGAAACCTTAAAGTCATACATGTAATTTTTGTCTTCCAGTGTAGGAATTTCCTCTCTGTCATTAGGTATTTGATTACACTCAATAAGTGTAGGAAGATGAATTCGTTCAGTACATTTTATGTATAAAATAATGAATTCCGCACAATTTCTATTGCACCAGCACATGTAGACAGTATGTCCCCCTCTTACACTGAACATGTCAAAGAACTCTGAAGTGGCAAATGAAAGACTAGTTTCGTTGCCTAAAACAGCGTTTATTTGGATAGATTTCTCTGGTTGTCCCTGAGGAAACACTTTCACAAGACATATTTTAGCACTGGTTTTTACTGAAATTTCTTTGAGACATAGCTTACTTTATTTAGATATGGTCGCTGGAGGTGACTGCCTATGGCTCTCCCTGCTGTGATCTGAAATGGGTGTAAGATCTTCAGAGGTCTTGTTTAAAGGGGTTTTGGTGTAAGGCTGTAACGTGCATGTTGCTGTTGTATTCTAAAGCACTTAATTGTAGCCTTACAGTCTCTGCCAAAGATGCACAACATCTAAAGCAAACGTCATGATTCTTTATCCACTTCAAGTCTGGACTGTTTCACCCCGTTCCAGTCCAGGCCATTTTTCAGATTTCAGCCCTAACATATTTTGAATGACAATTATTCAGCCACGCAACACTGTACCCAAATGAATTGCATATCATTTTTGAGACAGATAGAACTTTCTTTTGGTAGTATTTAATCACCACATATTGCTATAGAAATTTAAAAAAATCAAAAATATAGAAACAAATGCATTTTTTCTTTTCTTTTTCTTTTTTTTTAACAACAATTTTTTAACAATGTTTTTTTTTAAATACTGTTACCAGAGGAGTGTAGTGCCACCATGTTTTACACTGTGATTGCCTATATAATCATGATGACAGTATAATCAATCCTTTCTAACACTATTCAAATGGTTTCATTCATAATGCCTTTGTTTACTACTGTGATCAGTGTGACTGGTAACAGCAATTACATGGTACAGGGCCAATACAATTCACAATAGATGCATGAGAGAATATAAAGGCTTTGTAAATCTGTCTTCTTATGTTTCTGTTTTAAATGCCATTATACATTGGAATACCTCTTTAGACCAAGTCGGTCCAGACAGTATGGTCGCCTCCTCATTTGGCACGTACGTACGCTGAACTGACCTACAGAAGTGCTCGCAGGTGGCCAAGTCTGTACTCCGTATGGCACTTATTTCTCCCTCTACTATCAGCTCATGGTCACTTCAATGACCATAAACGTATAGCAGAATTGTTCAGCAAACTCTGCTGAACAATTCTATACCTCTGATCAGTGGATTACAACTCACTGATCAGAGTTATTTACCCCAAATGTGACCATCCCCCCACCCATGCCACTGCTTCCCTGTCCCCTGCTTCTCCACCTCCTGACACTCCCTTCCACCTAAAAGTACTCCCCCCATTTTCCTTTTCTATCCCCTTCACTCTGCTTCTTCACTCACAGCATTGATTACCCCCTCTACCTGATTTGACCCCCCTGCAAACCCGACCCCCGCAGCTACCATCATTAGCCGGCATCCTTCCTCTTCCACTCCAGCCGGCTTCAGGTGCTGCATAGGTGTTTGGGGGATCCATATGTGTCCCCCCTCACTAGCCACATCACCCCTGTACTACCCCCCCCACCCCCGATCCATTGCGGCTCCGAGCAGCATCCCTCCTTCCCTCCCGCCGCCTTCAGCTGCTGGCCGCATTGATCTATGTTGAACTGTCAAGCTGGGGATTGCGGGTGAGTGGGGTTGCGGGGGGTGAAGTTGGGGCTTGATAAATATGTGGACATAGGCAGCGATCGCTCCTATATTCACTGACAGCTGATACATAGTAAACAGTGAGTGCTACTATGTATCAGACTGTCATTTTATGAATGAATGGAATCTCTATACAGATTCCTTATTCATTCAAATTAAGGGCTACAGAGAAAGGCACTATCTTCAGTCCCCTTCTCTGTCTCAAAAAAATTGATATGGGCGTCTATTTAGACTTATGATATCTCACCAAAGACCCCCCTCAAAAAAAAAAATATATAACTAAAAAAATGTAAAAATTATAAAAAAAAAGCAAACAAAAACATAGTAAGACCCATTGGCGGCTGATGCTAAACTTTTTTTAGGGGGGGTGGCAAACAGATCTGCCTGCACTCAGCCTCTCTACGGTGACAGTCCTCGCCCCCACACTCACCCCTCCACGGCTTCCTCAGCTTCTCCTCCCGGGCCAACTCGATCTGTCTTGATTGGCTAGGAAGAGAAGCCGGAAGACAATAGCGAATATAAATTCGCTATTGTCACAAGTGGATGAGTTTTGTATGCAATGCTCTGCGCCCCGAGCCCAACCTTTTTTAAGCTAATTAGAACCTCAGGCTCTAATTATGTGGCTTGAAAAAAAAACTCATACAAACATATGAGTCCAGCACCCTGCAGGGGAGCGGCGCCCCTGCGCCCCTAATGGACCGGCAGCTCCTGATAAAACCTCTTTCACATGGAGTGGATGTCAAGCTGATCCACCTGCTCAGAAGTTGATCAGTCTGCTGATCCCTGCAGGTCCGTGTCCTCTCCGCTGATGCAGAGCGGAAACTGACACAGTCTGCTGTTTTCTATGGGGCGGTCGGATGGAAACGGACTGCCAGTCCATTTCCATCAGATACCATCCGATCCAATCTGCTAGATGAATGGGGAATGGGATCCCCATCCATCTGTTTTTAGCAGGCTGGAACGGATGCAGGCAGGTGTAAAGGGTACATGTCCATTTAAATCCGCCTCTCCATAGAGAACAATTGGTGGTCCGATTGGACCTGCCTGAAAAACAGACAGGCAGCCCTGATCAGTCTGCTTGTCTGCAAGGGGCCTAAGGCTTTGTTCACACAGGGCATACACAGCTTACCTTTACAAGGATGCACAGGTGTTCAATGCATCTCTGTGCAGGCAGTCCCATTGATGTAATTTGAGATGTAGCAACTGCATCCACAGAGCCGTTGCTCCCAATTTTAAATCCACGTAGATCTGCATGCATGTCCCTGAGCTTACACTGTCTGTGTTCGGGTGTCATGTACTCACACCCACACGGATGTCAGATTGGGAACAGCAGATTTGCCTGTGCAGCCTTTGCATCCCAATTGACATTAATGGCACTGCCTGTATGGGGATGCATGGAACACCTTTGCATCCCTGTGTGGATAAACATGGCCCTCCATGGGTGTATACTTCAGTATGCCACATATGAATGATGCTTTAGTAGCAATTTAGCAGGAATTTTGTAAGTTATGTTGTGTTTATGTGAACTATTAATGATTTTAGTGTATTTTTAGTGAAAACAGCGATATGATAAATATTTCTGCAATTATTTCAGGGCCCAAAAAAAATCAGTATCACTTTTTTTATTTTACAGGTAATGTGCTTTCAGAAAATTTCTAGTTTGAGGGGTCTTTTCAAATTCTGAAAGCTGTAAGTGAAAAATGGCAACCTCCGGATTTTTAGAGTAAATTGTTTTTATTTACAGTTTTGCGTAACTTCAGTTTTCACCATTTCCCAAAAAGGTGCAATTTAAAATGTACAAATATTTGTTATTTATTAACTTAATACAGTTTAAACATTTCTATTTATTAGGAATGTAGCAGGAACTTTGTGCATTTTGCCATGTATAAATCCACTATTAATGATTTTAGTGTATTTTTAGTGAAAATATTGTTTTGATAAACATTTGCGCAAATATCAAACCTTCTTTTTACTTTACTGGCCATGTGCTTTCAGAAAATATATGGTTTGGGGGGACTTTAACAAACTCTCAAAGCTGTAAGTGAAAAAGGAAAACCTCCAGATTTTCAAAGAAAATTTTGCATACGATTTTCACTATTTCTCAAAAAGCCACAATTTAAAATTTACAAGTATTTGTTATTTATTAACTTACAGGTTAAGATTTTATATTTCGTAGGAATTTAGCAGGAATTTTGTAAAATTTGCTGTGCTTGTATCTGCTAATAATGATTTTAGTGTATTTTTACCAAAAATATTGCTTTGGTAAACATTTGCGCACATATTGTGGGGCCTTATAAATCAGAAGCACCTTCTTTTTATTTTACTGGTTCTATGCTTTCAGAAAATATATGGTTTAGGGGGTCATTAACAATCTTTGTAAGCTGTAACGGAACAATGAAAACCTTCCGATTTTTAGAGAAATGTGGTTATTTACATTTTTGCGTACGTTCACAAAAGGCCTCAAAACTTCTCAACACTAGGACCACTATGTAAACCACCACAATGTGTGAAATGTAGGGGCTTACAAAATTGAAATGACCCTCACTGAGGACCCTCACTCCTTCTGGGGTCTTGTCAGGCAATTACCCTACAATATTGCCCACAATTCAGTATGCAATGAAACTCAATGCAGGAATAATACCATAAAGGAAGAAAAAAAAACACCGTCCATAGTGTAAATCCGTAGGTAAAACGGAAAATTCTTATCCGATACTTACCGTAATTTTCCTTTCCTGATGGACTCCATGGCAGCCTACGTGTGTGTAGGACCCCATTGCCATAAATTTAGACTCATGGCCCGCACCTGTGTTCCGTATATAGCCTCTCCTCTATACTCGAGGGTGGGAACTACGGCTGCCATGGAGTCCATCAGGAAAGGAAAATTACGGTGAGTATCGGATAGGAATTTTCCATTTTCCTGACAGACTCCATGGCAGCCTACGCGTGGGACTTAACTAGCCCAAAAACCACACAGGCGGGATGCTGCTTGAACAAAACTTTCATTCAGATTGTCAGCTGACAACACATTTAAACCAAAACTAATGGAAGATAATGACGCCGGCTCTACACAGCAGTGCGTCATAAAAGTGTTCAGTGAGGACCATGAGGCCACCCTGCAGATGACCTCCGGCGATACGTGACGTGCTGCCGCCCAGGATCTAGCGATGCTCCTGGTTGAATGGGCTGTCACCGCCTCTGGGGGGCACTATAAGCCTTCTGGATCACCTGAACGATCCAGGCCGTGATTGATATGGAAGAGGCCTCCTTCCCATTATTTTTCCCGGAGAACAAAACAAACAGGTTGTCCGAGCGCCTGAATTCGGCCGTGGTCTGTAAATAAAGTCTCAATACTTCTCCCACATCCAGAGGGTGAGTATTTGTGGAGCCTGGAGATCTGAACGTTGGCAGAGTGATTTCCTGATTCTCGTGGAAAACTGACGTGACTTTCGGCCTAGAGCCAAGCATCGGGATTAGAACTACCCTGTCCGGGAAAAAGGTCAAGAAAGGTTCCTTGTGACCTAGGGCCTCAATCTCCGATACCCTCTTGGCAGAGGTTACCGCCATCAAGAAGGCCGTTTTCATGGACAGATCCTTCAAAATGGCTGCATCCTCTTGCCTGGACGATTGCTCCGCCAGAAAGTCCAAAACTAAGGGTAGATCCCACTTTGGGAATCTAGCTCTCCTTTGAGGTCTCAGTCTAGCTGCTCCTTTAAGGAATTGATGAACCAGTGGCTCAGAAGCCCACAAGGTACCAGAGAAAGCCGACAAGGCAGAGACCTGTACTCTCAACGAGCTGGTCGAGAGGGGTAGATGGAGTCCAGATTGCAGAAATTCCAGGACTTCCTGCACTCCCGTATCTCTGGCAGACTTCCCTCTGGAGGATGAGAAGTCCGAAAACTTGGCCCAGATCCTAGCATATACCCTGTTGGTGCTGGGTCTCCTAGAACTCATCAGGGTGGAGATCACTTGGGGAGCGCGGCCCAAGGCCTTGAGCCTCTCCCTCTCAAAAACCAGAGCATCAGATGCAACCGCTCTGGGCACGGGTGTAGGGCTGCTCCCTGGGACAGCATGTCTGGTCTCAGAGGAAGCGGCACCGGGGCCCTGTAGCTGAGCTGGGTCAGCAGGGTGAACCAGGGCCTGTTGGGCCAGAAAGGCGCCACCACCGTGACCTCGGCCTCCTCGTCCCGAAGCCTCTGCAGGAAGCGGAAAATGACGGGAGTTGGCGGAAAGGCGTAGGCCCTGTTGAACCTCCAGATGTCCGTCAGGGCATCCACTCTGCAGGCTTGATGGCACTGGCCCCTCATGTAGAACTTGTCCAGCTTGTGGTTCAAAGGGGAGGCTAAAATATCAACCTCGGGGCTCACTCCCAGAGACTGGATCCATGCAAACACCTCCGGGTGTAGAGACCATTCCCCGTTGTCCAACCGAACTCTGGAGAGGAAATCTGCTTGCATATTCTGCACCCCCGGTATGTATACCGCTGAAATGTCCGTTAGGAATCTCTGGACCCGTGATAGGATTGGGTTTACCTCCTGTAGCAGGGATAGGCTCCGTGTCCCCCCTGCCTCCTCACATAGACGACTGCCGTCGCATTGTCCATCCTCAACAATACCGCCTTTCCTACTACTTGATGGTGAAAGGCTTGGAGGGCCTGGTGGGCTGCCCGCAATTCTAGAATGTTGGAGACTGGCATGCGGGACAGTGGACCCCATCTTCCCTGGGCTATTTCCGACCCACAATGAGCACCCCAATCCAAGTTGCTCACGTCCATGGTAACCACCACCCATGGGGGTGGGGAGATGGGATGACACCTGAGGAGATTCCTGCTCCGCAGCCACCATGGCAGGCTGTCCCTCATGGCTGTTGTTATACGGACCGGGTGGTCCCCCTTGTCCGGCCGCCATTGATGCAGAAAACCCAGTTGGAATGGGCGAATCCTCCACCTGGCCCACTTGACCATTGGTGTCGTAGAGACCATGGTCCCAATTATCCGGAGGCATTGGGAGACCCTGAGATGTGATGCTGACAGGGCTAGCCGTAGTCATTTCCGAACTAATGAGATCTTGTCCATGGGCAGGGAGATTGTGTTCTCTGCCGTATTGAACTGTGCCCCCAGGTATATCAGGTTTTGCGATGGCTCCAGGTGGCTCTTCGCCAGATTCAGCAGCCAGCCGAACTCTCGTAGCCTGGCCATTACTCGGTCCCTGTGGGCCAGTAGCTGCTCTCTGTTCTGGGCCAGTATGAGCAGGCCGTCGAGGTAGTGGTGCAACCTCACCCCCTCTGTCCTGATCACGGCCACCACAGCCAGGAGGACCTTCGAGAACACCTGCGGGGATGATGACAGCCCAAAGGGAAGGCACGTGAACTGGAGGTGTCTTTGTCTTATCAGGATACGGAGGTACTTGCAGTAACCTTCCGCTACTGGGACGTGAAAGTAGACGTCCTTTAAGTCTATTGAGACCATCCAGTTGCCTGGCTGTACTGCCTGTTGAATTGTCGTTAAGGTTTCCATCCTGAACTTTTCGACTTATATGAACCTGTTTAGGTGCGTGAGGTCTATCACTGGCCTCCAGGCCCCATTTCTTTTCTGCACCAAAAAGAGAGGGGAGTACATACCCTGGAACTTCTTTTCTTTCGGGACGGGCACCGCCGCTCCCTGGGATACCAAGGAATCCACATACTCCAGGAGGATAAGTTCTTTCTCCTCTGAATGTGGCAGCAGGGTGGGTGTGACCCTGAGAACTGGAGGGGCCAAAAAGGTCCAGGAGTGTCCGACAGACACTATTGAGATGACCCAGGCATCCGAAATCGAGGCCGCCCAGACATGTCGGAAATGGAGCACACGCGCTCCCACCCGACTTGACTGGACGAAGCCACCCTCAAAAGGATTTAGCGGAGTCACGTCCCACCAGGGTCGAGCTCTTGGCAGCCCACTGGGTAGTGGGTTGACCTCTCTTCCAGTTGCGTCTGAAGTCTCGCCCGGGCTTATAGCTGCGAGCCTCTCTTGAATGGTCTGAAATCTGTCTCCTTGGCTGAGGTCTCTTCTGACCAAACAGCCGCCTGTCTTGAGGGAGGAACCCCGACTTTCCCCCGGTGGCTTTGGCAATTGCCGTGTCCAGCCTGTTCCCAAACAGGGAGGTCCCCACAAAGGGAATTTTGCACCAGGCCTGAATAGAGGCTGAGTCTGCGAGCCAAGGACACAGCCACAAGGCCTGCTTGGCCGTTACGGAGGATAGCATTACCTGAGCCACCAGGTGGATTAGATCAAGGGAAGCCTCTCCCAGAAAGGCCAATGCCCACTTCAACTCCCGGAGGGGAGAGCTCCTGGCTAGAGTTGAGCGAACTTCTGGAAGTCCAGGTTCTGCTGGTTCGGCCGAACTTCGGGACAAAGTCCGGGTTCGGGTCCGGACAGAACCCGAACTTTGTCCCGGACCCCGAACCCCATTGAAATCAATGGGGACCCAAACTTTTAGGCACAAAAATGGCTGTAAAAAAGTCCTGGAAAGTCCTAGAGGTCTGCAAAAGGAAGGAAATGGGGGTAAGGGTGGGACAAGTGCCCTACAAAGAAATGGGGACAGGGAAATAACTAAAAGCATTTAAAAAAAAATAAAAACATAAAAAATTCAAAATTGGAGGTGGATGTGGACCATCTTCAAACTGTGTCTGAAAAGTATTAATTAATGGTAGAAGCCATATAACTGTTCTAAAATCATCTTCAAACTGTGTCAAAAAAGTATAAATAAGACGGGAGAACCAATATCACTGTTCTGCAAATATCTGGAAACTGTGTGTAACACTTTAACTAAAACCGGGACAAACCATACTACTGTTCTGCAAACATCTGGAAACTGTGTGTAACACTTTAACTAAAACCGGGAGAAACCATACTACTGTTCTGCAAACATCTGGAAACTGTGGTGTCAAAGGTCTACAAACGTCTTGTCATGAAGTCAAACAGGGCCAAACTCAATTTCACTGTGTGTGTCAAAGGTCTACAAACGTCTTGTCATCATACCAAAGAGGG
>BLSH010066460.1:95107-108406 GCA_018402905.1 Glandirana rugosa | reverse complement strand
TAAATAATAAAAAAAAATAATAATTATTTATCACGATGCATCATGTAAACGTGTAACGACACGTAAAGAACGTGTTTTAATTTTTCACGCAGATGTAACGACCAAATTTTTTTTTTCTTATTATTAAATGATAATAAAAAAATAATAATAATTATTTATCACGATGCGTCATGTAAACGTGTAACGACACGTAAAGAACGTGTTTTAATTTTTCACGTAGATGTAACGACCAAATTTTTTTTTCTTATTATTAAATAATAAGAAAAAAAATAATAATAATCACAACTCGCTTGGGCCTGACATTGCAAGCCCAGGACGATTTTTGAAATGTCCGGGTCCGGGTCCGTGCCACGGACACCCTAAAGTTCGGTACGGACCCGAACGTTACAGTCCGGGTTCGCTCAACACTAATAATAATAAAAAAAAGAATAATAAATTATTATTCTTTTTTTTTAAACCAGCAATGTAGATGCACTTTTTAATTTTGTGCAAGAAATGCACAGCAATGTGCAAATGTACTGCGTAGCACTATTTATTAATAATAATAAAAAAATAATAGTAAATTATTATTCTTTTTTTTTTAAACCAGCAATGTAGACGCACTTTTTAATTTTGTGCAAGAAATGCACAGCAATGTGCAAATGTACTACGTAGCACTATTTATTAATAATAAAAAAAAATAATAAATTATTATTCTTTTTTTTTTTAAACCAGCAATGTAGACGCACTTTTTATTTTTGTGCAAGAAATGCACCGCTGGCCACAAATTTTATATTTTGCACAAAAATTTAATTTTTTTTTTTTATTTGTCTAACTGCAATGTAAAAGCAGTATTTAAATATGCCAAAATGTTGCCAACTGAACTAACAGAACACAATTAAAGTAGTGTCCCTGACACACAAGCATTTGCAAGTGCACTGCACTTGGAAAAATGGCTGCAAATGCCCACCTAACAAACAGAAAAATTGCTTAGGTTTTATATAAGGCACTTTGCTTAGGAAACAAAATGTACTCTAGCAAACAAAAATCTCCTCTAGCACCCACCCACCAATAAATCGCTGTTTTTAACAGATTTTCTAAAGCCAATCTGTCCCTCACACCAGCAGCAGCATCCTTTCCCTACACTAGTATGAGATGATTTTCGAAAGCTAATCTGTCCCTCACAGCAGCAGCAGGATCCTCTCCCTACACTAGTATGAGATGATGTGACATGCAGCACTACGTGACTCCAGCTGATATAAAGGCTGGGTCACATGATGCACTGGCCAATCACAGCCATACCATTAGTAGGCATGGCTGTGATGGCTTCTAAGTGCAAACGAGTGAAACGCTTGTTAATTGGCTGCCCTGCAGCTGTTCAAAAGGCGCGAAAAAATACCCAAACCCGGACTTTTTCTCAAATGTTCGGGTTCGGGACACGGACACCCTAAAGTCCGGTACGAACCTGAACTTTATAGTTTGGGTTCGCTCAACTCTACACGCAGGCCGTTCCTTCATTGCGCATGTGTCGACATGACGTCGGCGCAGCTTCAACACTGCATATCTCCTGAACCGTACAGGTTTAGGAAATATGCAGTGCACCTACAGGTAAGCCTTATCATAGGTTTGCCTGTAGGTTAAAGTGGTTGTCACAAGTTGACAACCACTTTAAGGATTTTATTGATTTCTACAATAAATTTACCTGACGGTCCTCACTATTTTGGGTTTCCTCTCCTCCCTTTACACCATCCTATGGCAATTGGAGGCATGCTGATCCCTTGTGGTGATTTTCCAAGCTGATGGTCGAATTGGTGATTACCCTACAGGCACATACAACCTTTGTAATGGGGATCATCATGATCTGGTGAGTATTGGTGTGAGACTGGTGATGGTGGAGGTCACCCCTTGTTTTCTCCCAAATGATTTGCAGAGTTTGCACACTCACGGATGAGACATGAACTATTTGCACTGCATTATTGCATATGGACAATTTTTTTTTTTGCACAATAATATTTTTGCACAGCATTTGCACTTTATATGAGTATATATTCATATGGATTATTCAATGTCATTGACATCTTTACAAGTTTATATGAATCACTCTTCACATTGCATTTCATAGTTCTATTGTTTGAGAATTTTAGTTTGCACACTGGTGGCTCCAATGCATTTTTATTATTGCACTTTGCCATAATTGCTTGGGAGCGCAGTTTTAATAATTTTTTCACATTTATGACATTATTTGTCTATATCCCAGGGAGCCCCAACAGAGATCATTTCATCCATATGCGCAGGTAGTAGAACCTATTGTGTGGTTCTTTCTTTTCAGTCTGCAGCAATGCTGGCAGCACTCATACGTCTATTTCCCAAAGACACCTCTGGATATGACGCTGAGCACGTGCAATCAACATCTTTGGTCGACCATGACGAGGCCTATTCTGAGTGGAACTTGTCCTGTTAAACTGCTGTATGGTCTTGGCCACCGTACTGCAGCTCAGTTTCAGGGTCTTGGCAATCTTCTTATAGCCTAGGCCATTTTTATGTAGAACAACAATTCTTTTTTTCAGATCCTCAGAGAGTTCTTTGCCATGAGGTGCCATGTTGAACTTCCAGTGACCAGTATGAGAGAGTGAGAGCTATAACACCAAATTTAACACACCTGCTCCACGTCCACAGACCTTGTAACACTAGCGGGTCACATGACACCGGGGGAGGTAAAATAGCTAGTTGGGCTCAATTTGGACATTTTCACACTCACTCACTCACTTTTGTTGCCAGCAGTTTATTAATGGCTGTGTGTTGAGTTATATTGAGGGGACAGCACATTTACACTGTTATACAAGCTGTACATGTACTACTTTACATTGTAGCATAGTGTAACTTCTTCTATAAAATATTTCTTTCTAATAAAATATTTTAAAAAATGTGAGGGGTGTACTCACTTTTGTTAGATACTGTATATGAATGAATAAATGTGCTATGATGCATTTGAACACTTTACCAGCTATGTGTCATGTGCTTCATTTAAAGTTCCAAACCTTTTCCTTTAAAACTCAGATTCGGGGATGGAGGTGTATGAATATAGTATGTGATGGGCCTCATTTAAAGTCCCAAAACCCCTCATATACCCACTTGGGTGTTAATTGTGCCCATGAAACCTATACAAAAAATAACTTCAAGATAAAATCAACACCCACAAAGCTAGGCAGCCTAGACAGTCTTGCAGAGATTCCAGATCCCAATAACCTTTAATCAGCGACATCGGCATCAGGAGCTTGATAGCTGCTGCTAATCCAGGACTGATTCATTTTGATAAATGTCAGCCGGTCAATGGAGTCTGTGGACAGAAACGCTGTGTCACAAAACCTCCGGCAGCACTGAATGGCCATTCAGAAAGAATACTGGATACAGGGCAGCCCAGCAGCTCAATTGCATACTGGGCAGTGGCCTATTCTCATGACCCAGTAACCCAAGGGATTATCTGGTGGAAAGCTCTCCATGTCTGTTTTCACCCCTAAATAATCTTCCACAATATGATGCATACGCCAATGGGATGTGGAAGTTGACAGTCCTGGGTGCCGAGGACTATGCATCACTTAGGCAGCCCCCTTCTCCACCTTCTCCTTGGACCAACAGAGGACTCAAAATGACCTTTTTCAGGACACTGTAATCTTCCAGAGTCTGGAAAGGTGTTACATAAACTCCTCTTTAAGGTGTCCTCAGGATATTTAATCCTGTGCACCCTCTGCGAGGGCAGAATGAGTTCCGAGACTTTCCTCTTGAAACGGTGGTCAAGGAGGGATGCCAACCAATAATGATCCTTCTCCTTGATGCCCCAACTTCTCGGGTCCTTCCACAGGCATTGAAGAATAAGAGAGCCCATACACCACAAGTTTGCAGAGGCATAAGAAGCATAGTCCTTGGGGTCACTGAGGATTACACTATCTGGAACTGCCACCTCCCAGCCACATATTACTCCCAAGGCTTCTGGGGACTGAAAACAATCTCTTAAGGTTTGACGTATGTCTTCCTCTACTTCAGTGACTCCAAAACTACCAGAATCCTCTTCCTCCTCCCTCTTCTCTTGTGTTTTCTGTGGCATCACAAGAATGGTGTCTGCATAAAATAGGCCTTAAGAGCAAAGCATGACCTCCTCTTCCTCCTGCTTCTCTGCCTCGAGTGCCCTGTCCATAATGCCATGCAGAGTATGCTCCAGCAGGAACACAAGAGTGATAGTGTCACTGATGCATGCATTGTCTTGGCTCCCCATACTTGTTGCCTCCTGAAATGGGGACAGTACAGTGCATGCATCCTTTTCAGCAGCCACTGGAGCGGGGAAAAAAGCAGAGGCCCCCTGAGCCTGTCCTTGTGCCATACTCATACAGTTACTCATTCATGGCCCTCTGCTGCATGTGTCAAAGTTGAATTCACATTTCACAAACCAGGAGGTTTATGGCCAGGTGGAATTCCCGCTGAATTTAAGCCGACTGAACACTGGCTGTGTATGACCGACTGGAATGGCTACAGACTCTTCTGGCCTCTCTGTAGACTCATGTTACTCCCTTCCTCAACCTCAGAACCAACATCAGAATCTAATAATGCCTGTGCATTGTCAAGAAGCAAGTGGCTGGAGCTGTGTTCAAATAATTCAGCTGACTCCTCCATGCATGATGTTGGGGCTAGGGCAGGAGTAGCTGTGGTTAAGGAGGCAGTATAAGCCCCTTTGGCAGTTGTAATGAACTGTTCACTAGTCCCAGCTTGTGTGTTAGAGGATGAGGAGGATGAGGATGGTTTAGTAAGCCGGTCCACCGCCTGAGGAGGATGAGGATGGTTTAGTAAGCCAGTCCACCACCTCCTCTGCATGCTGTGGCTGGATAGCACGGGCAACATCACTAAACAGAGAAAAACATGCCCTGCCTGAGGACAGACCATGTCCACCGTTGCCTGTGAACACAGACACTGCTGGCCCTCTCATGGTGGCATGAGAACATTTGCCTCTCCTTGTTGGTCTCCCAGACATGATGGGGGGCTTATTACCCAAATTTAAAAGATACTGGGAAATGTGTAATTGCACTTTTCAATGAAAAGTGGTGTTTGGTGCACTTTAACTTGAGGACTGTCACTGACAGAAATGTAAAAAAAAATAAAAAGGTGGAACAGTGTCGCAGTCAGAAAAACTGCAGCTGACAATTTAAAAAAGGGAGCAGGGACGAGACAAAAAAAAATACAAAAATAAAAAAAGGCAAACCAAAAGCGCAATAACCAAAAAAAAGAAAAAGAAAAAGGGGTATACAGCACTGTATACAGCACTGCATATAGCACTATATGATATTTAATGCTGTGTTAAACACTGCAGTACACTGACACTACACTCGCACTGACACTACACTAAACTCACACTATACTTGCACTTTACTGACACACGACTTTGTCCAATCATGGCTCTGATTGTGCTCTGTGCACTGATTGGGCAAAGCCTTGCACCTGACCAGTGGTCAGGTGCATTGCTTCATCCAGTTAGGGCCATAGAATGCACAGTGCAGTTCACAGGGCGTTGTGGGACGCTCAGTGGGCGAACATCCAGTCGAACACCCCGCAAATTCGGGTGTTCCCCTGATGGGCAAACAGATGATGTTTGGGCCTAGCTTTTGTTTGGCTCGAACTGTTCACCCATCTCTAGTAAGAACTAATTTTATTCCTCCCCGTTAAACTGCAAAAAGCAGAGAAGAGGGGTGTACACATGCTGTGATTAGGGATGGGCCGAACAGCCCCCGATTCACGAACGCTGTTAAAATCAATGGGACTCGAACATGAAAAATCAAAAGTGCCCATTTTAAAGGCTTATATGCAAGTTATTGCCATAAAAAGTGTATGGGGAACCAGTTCCTGCCCTAGGGGACATGCATCAATGCAAAAAAAAGTTTTTAAATCAATCGTTTTTTCAGGAGCATTGATTTTAATAATGCTTAAAGTGAAACAATAAAAATTAAATATTCCTTTAAATATTGTGCCGGAGGGGCTTAGTCTGCCTGTAAAAGGACGCACCTCTGTGATGTTTAGGTGTGTGAGGAGGAGGATCCAGTAACAGCTCGTTACAGCAATTTGTTTACATCATGTGACCAGCTATGATTGGGCACAGCTGTTCACGTGGTAAAGAGCCAATTTCATTGGCTCTTTACCCTGATCAGGGCCGGGCTTTGTCCAAGGGACAAGCCTCAACCCCCATCACCACGTTGCGCTCCCCCCAGGGGCATGCACGAGTGGCTTGAGCGTGGATACACAGCAATGTCAGAAGTGACCAGCTGTGATAGGACACAGCCGGTCACGTGGTAAAGAGCCAATTTTATTGACACGCCTGACCCCCGATTTCCGTGATGGGGGCCCGCAGAGTGATGAAAACTGGAGGACGTCATATGATGTCCACCCAGGATGGGGAGTGCACCTTGCTGGTGTATTATTACAATACGCTGGTAAGGAGGTGGTTAAACAATCAACAGTGAAGACTACAATCTCTGTACACGCCAAGGCACATACAATGCCTATGTGAACAGGTAACAGAAGGGCAGAGGAATGGCTATTACTTGTGCCAGACCCCTCTCTTCTGCTCCTCAACACATAGACAAAGAATAGTAAATGCAATGTTATAACCTTCAGTGGTAAGAAATTGTATTGGAATTCAACCTGCCCTTTCAGAGAGTTCTAGGTGAATTGAAGCTATATGGGCTCAGTAGAAACAAATCCCTGCAGTGGGGAAGGAGGTGAGAAGTAGTCCTGTATCACTGTGAGACAATCCGGTTGATCTTCAGCTAGCCTTTGTAATCAATTGCATGCAAAGAATTTCTGAATAGCAGAGCAAAGCAACCTGAATCAATCGGTTGTAAATAAACAAAGAAGCAAATCTTCCTCCGTTGAACAAACTGCAAATGGAATCACAGTGGTCACTGATTTAAAGATGTTGCCCTCTGCAGAACTACAAGTAGAAGTGGGGTGATAGAAGGTAGAGATGTCTGTATATAGTGTCTATAAGGTTTGGCCTAGATCCTTGGCATTAAGAATGATAGATGGTGCAGGAGGTAATGGTGTCTGTACACAGGATCTATTAGTTTGGGCTGTTGCCCGCTCACCACACTGGAACAAGAGATGATGATGAAGATGATGAGGATGATGGCTCTCTCTCTGGAACGTGGCTCAGGGGATGGCGTCTGGCCTCTGCCGCACCTTGCTATGGCTCACACAAATCTGATGTCACCGCAGGCAGATGGAATAGGAGCGGCCTCCAGGCTGCCGCCGAACAGCCAGGGGTTGCTGTCCGCAAATGTCCCTCCAAATATCCGCTGGATGGTTCTGCTAGTGCAGGCCATGATTCAGCTGCAGCACACACGTCACAGAATCCTTACACTCAGATCCAAGCTGGGGTCCCAAGAGAATGTGCCAGGCCACAATCCGCCCCTCTTATAGATTGTCCCAGCAGCCTGTTCTTCCCTATCAGGCATCTGGTAGTTGTAGTTCCTGATGCTTAAGCAAGAGGGCAAATCCCTTCAATTTCCCAAGATGCTTTGCTCTGCTTTGTCTCTGTATTCAGGATGTAACAGGTCAGTGTCCAACTCAGCACTAGAGAGAAAATGGCTCCCCAACAGCAAAGCTACACAATGTCTACTGATTGCAGGAATATATATACAGTATCACACAAAAGTGAGTACACCCCTCACAATTTTGTAAATATTTTATTAAACCTTTTCATGTGACAACACTGAAGAAATTACACTTTGCCACATTTTAAAGTAGTGAGTGTACAGCTTGTATAACAGTGTAAATTTGCTGTCCACTAAAAATAACTCAACACACAGCAATTCATGTCTAAACCACTTGCAACAAAAGTGAGTACACCCCTAAGTTAAAATGCCCAAATTGGACCCAGTTAGTCATTTTCCTTTCCCGGTGTCATGTGACTTGTTAGTATTACAAGGTCTCAGGTGTGAATGGGGAGCACTCTCTCATACTGGTCACTAGAAGTTAAACATGGCACCTCATAGCAAAGAACTCTCTGAGGATCTGAAAAAAGAATTGTTGCTCTACATAAAGATGGCCTTGGCTATAAGAAGATTGCCAAGAGCCTGAAACTGAGCTGCAGCATGGTGGCCAAGACCATACAGCAGTTTAACAGAACAGGTTCCATTCAGAACAGGCCTGGGGGGGCGTGGCTTGGCGTCGGAACGGAATGGACGCCTGGACACAGAGCTCCTGATCACCGGGACCACTACACCCTAGAAACGAGCCATCCATTGGCCAAAACATGGGCAAATCCTCCAGGGAACCCTCCCCAGCACGATCGCGCTCCCCCCAGCGAGCAAACGCCCATGCAGGCTGCAGCATCCCGGAGCTCTTCTGCTCATAATCACGCGAGTCCCCGGCTCCGGATCGGGCCTACCAGGCCGCGGCGCGATCCTCCAGCCAGGAAGGCAACAAAGCAGCTCACAACACCAGGAGTCAGCTAGAGCAAGGCCACTGGCTATGGATGATCTCAGGTCAGTGGCAGAAGACATAAAAGCATCGCTGACCACTGCTTTGACCTCCGCCATCTCAGATCTCAGGAGAGACATCCAAACAATGAACACCAGGATGGATGACATGGAGGAAACAACAGCCATACATAACTCAGCAATACAGCAACTTCAAGAGTCAGTACACTTCCAAGATACCCAGCTAAGAGACATGCAAAGACATCTGGAGGATTTGGAGAACCGCGGACGCAGACACAATATACGAATTAGAGGTATACCCGAGACGACCGAACACACCCAAAACGCACATGCCACTACCACCATATTCAACGTCTTGCTGGGTAGACCACCTGATACGCCGATCGAAATTGAACGCGTACACAGAGCCCTAAAACCCAGGAGATGAGATATGGACCCCCCAAGAGATGTGATCTGCTGCCTCGTCAACTTTAAAATAAAAGAAGAAATCCTCCGCAGAGCGAGAGATCGCCAATCCCTGCTATACCGTGGCACGGAAATAAAGCTTTTCCAAGACTTATCCCCTATTACACTCCAAAACAGGAGAATACTACGCCCGCTTCTAGATCTCCTGCGCGAAAAGGGCATTCAATGCTGCTGGAAGTTTCCCTTTTGCCTGTCAACTTCCTTCCAGAACCAGTCAGCAAGCATACGCTTCAGAGAAGACTTGCCCTCATTCTGTGAAGCATTCAATCTTCCCCACCTTGACCTCCCAGACTGGTACAACTGCACCCAACCAGGTGACCTGAGGAGAACGACATCCACGGATGCCATTCCGGTCCGCGATGATTTCCATATCAGACGCCGGAGATCCACATCCCCAAGAAACACCAGCTCCTCGGCTGCCAGACACACTACAATCAACAGTCCTACTTCCTCACCGGCACACAGAAGACCTAGACAAGACTAATCATAAAGGCGGACGCCATATCCACCGCATCCTCCATACCACCTCAATACCCCGCAATCACCCTATCAAACTCAACTCTAACATTCACCCCTTGAGGCACCTACCAAATACACATGAATATGCAGACTTGAAGGACAAAGACAAGCTACAAGACTCCAGCTATATATATCTCATCTATTTCTCCTTTGTTTTTCTTCCTTTTTTCTTCCCTTGTTCTCCTCGCCCCTTTCTCTTTTACTTTCTATCTGCAGATTTCCACGAACAGTGATGGAACCACAATCTCAAGTCGCAATCTCTACGTGAACACTGTCCCGCATCCTGCTTGGATATGACTTCCTGACTGCACTACCCCAGTCAAGGTACTCCTTACCCCTCATCCCGCAACTTGCAGGTAACCCACTCACACCTCTACTACACCTCCATGCTTTAGAGGGTCCTGACCCACACACCCAAAGCACTGTTCCATCATAAGACTGACAAGTGGGAGGCAGAACTTTTCCCACAACCAGATGTTCCTGATACAGCCTGCCTCAAACCAAATACCTCCTCAGCTCTATTACCTCCACGCTTGCCCCCCAACATGCGGCCCTCAGAATATCAGGCGTCCCCCCATTGATATATAGATGTATGTCTCTTTACATGTAGCAGATTTTGTTCTTAATTCAGCAACCTCTGGCTATTCATACATATGCAGTTACTGTTCTTGTTTTTGCTACTTCCTTTGTTCATGAATATGTTTATTATGGTTTTTGGTTCACAATGATAGCAAGGGCCTAACCCTTTATGCCTACATATATTTTTCTAATGTTACCAACCCATTGCGGGCACTCTTCGTGGGGCAGAGCTGTTTGACTTTCCCATTCCCTATTCTAAGCCAAACACTAGAACGCCAGACTTTGAAATAGAAGCTTACATCCCCAATGATGCAGGCGTTGCACAAGTGCACAAACCTAGTAACATTAACAACCACACCGTTGCTCTTACGCAGCTTGGTCGGGTAGCTCTGCCCCACGGGGACTCACTCATACTGATATTAATGGGAACACATGGAAATAGCCTGGTTAATACTTGTTATGTTATGTTAGATTTCAGACAGAACGACGAAAAAAGATGTACAGAATAACCTCAAGAGAGCCTGACCTTTGTAATACCTGACCAAGACATGGCACAATGCTTAGGCATTAGACCTCTAAACACAACTATATTGATAAGTGAACTCATACCCAAACATGACTATGGACCCCACCTTCAACCCCCCAGTTAGTAACTCCCTCCATATCACCTCTTTACCTCTGTAAGACACACACTCTCACTGCTATATAATGCACCAGATCTTAGACTTGGCCACCTTGAAAAGCTAGGAATCCCCTTACCTCTAGCGGCTCGACCACGCTTATCAATAACCACCTTTCGTCCCCTGGTGAAACAGATCCCGACACCCCTGTCCTGAACACCGTACATCCTTCCTACTGCCCACCACTCCCCCAAAAGATAGGGTAACACGCATCCCTGTCAACCTCAACCAGAATTACCTTTCACCACAGGGAGCCTATATGTAGACTCCCCTCCGGAACCCCCTCATCCCCTCCTACCCCCCCTCGCTCGTCCCACTCTCTCTTCCCCTCCTCTGTCTCTTTATCCCCTTTCTTCTTTTCTAACCTCACCTACGCCCCCGCCGCCTGGGTCTAGCCACCAACCTAGCCTCCCGCTTTAGACGCGTCCCCGAGGCGCTCACCCGCTCTCTCACGCACCCAAGCTGCCCACACTGTATACAACACATCCCCCTCAGCAACTCGATTTCTGCTAAAGTGACATATGATGTCCAACACACGACCCCAAACTAAACACCCAACCCTAAAAACTGTCTCCCTCAATGCTAAGGGGCTCAACATCCCCGAAAAGCGCAGCCAGATCCTCAACTTGATGCACAAACTTAAGGCCGACATAGTTTTCCTACAGGAAACACACTTTATCTCACAAAAGATTCCTAAAATAACGAACCATTCCTTCCCTACATTCTACCACGCAACTAATCCACTCGCAAAAACAAAAGGAGTTTCCATTCTCCTATCCAAAAACCTCGAATGGACCCCCATAGACTCACTTATAGACGAAGACGGTAGGTACATCTTCTTGAAAGGACTTATTCAAAACCGCCCAGTGACACTAGCCAACATATATAGCCCGAATTCTGCCCAAGTAACCTTTTTTAGATCCATAGCACAACGCCTGGCAGAATTCCAATCTAGTCTCACTATTCTGGCGGTGACTTCAACGTTACACTATCCCCTCTTCTTGACACCTCAAATGGCACAACATCCATTCCCTTCAGAGCCCTAAAACAAATAAACTTGCAACTTCAAGGACTTTGCCTACATGACACCTGGCGCACACTTTACCCTACCGAGAAAGATTACACTTTTTATTCCCCACCCCATGACAAATACTCGAGGATAAATTATCTTATCACAAGCTACGCAAATACTCCCAGAACTCACAGCCCAAAGACAACTATCAAAACAAGGCGACAGTTCGTCCTTCAACAGAAACTCTTCTATGAGTTCGGTAACAAATGTGGAAGATACCTAGCCAGGGCACTTCACGCCAAAAAAGCCACCACAAATATACATGCGATTAATGACGCCCAAGGCAAGGTCCTATCCAGTTCAATCGACATAGCAACACAATTTGAAAAATACTACTCTAAACTATACAATCTCCCCAAAATGCCCAGAGGAAACAGGGACACACAGACCCGAACAGCTACAATCACTAACTTCCTTGAGACACATTGCCCTAATCGCATTAGTACAGAAGACTGTCAAACACTAGAAAACCCCATCTCATTTGAAGAACTTAAAACCGCTATCAAGCAACTCAAAAATGGTAAAAGTCCTGGCCCAGATGGCTTCACGTCCGCCTATTACAAAACATTTGCAGAAACACTGCAACCCCACTTTCTTAGAGCTTTCAATTCCATCCCCTCCTCCACAGCCCCAAAGCACAGATTGCTACAAGCCCATATAACGGTGATCCCTAAGGAAGGTAAAGATACTACCTCAGTAGCAAATTACAGACCTATATCCCTCCTCAATGTGGATATCAAACTATATGCCAAAATCCTAGCCAACCGACTATTACCCCTACTTCCCTCCCTAATTGGAAAACACCAAGTGGGCTTTATCCCTGGAAGAGAAGCCAGGGACAATACAATTAAAGCCCTAAACATTCAATACTGGCTAAAGTTGCACAACCAAAAAGGGTTCTTTCTTTCACTAGAAGCGGAGAAGGCGTTTGACAGGCTGTCCTGGGACTACTTGGGAGCAGTCTTACGCAAACTTGGACTCCGAGACTGGATGTTCAACGCAATTATGTCCCTTTACACAACCCCTTCTGCCAGGGTCAGGGTTAATGGACACCTGTCGGACGCCTTCTCCATAACGAATGGGACGAGACAGGGGTGCCCTCTCTCCCCAATTCTCTTCGTCTTAACACTCAAACCTTTCCTGAAATGCCTTCAAGCCAACAATAACATACGAGGAATCCCCATAGATAACCGCACATATAAAATTGCAGCATTCGCGGACGATATCTTGCTCTTTCTACAAGAACCACACACATCGCTTCCCAACCTCCTGAAGGATTTAGATCACTTCTGCTATGTCCAAATCAAATACTTAGGGATCAACCTAACACCAAATATCACCGACATCTTCTCCAAAAATTATCTACCCACTCTGAAATCAATAGCTAACGACCTAGCCAAATGGACCAAAGCCCAATTCTCATGGTTCGGAAGAGCCGCAATTATTAAGATGAATACTCTCCCTCGCCTACTTTACATTTTCCAAACCATTCCCATTAAACTTCCACCCACTTTCTTTCAGACAT
>BLSH010066460.1:51627-74677 GCA_018402905.1 Glandirana rugosa | reverse complement strand
GTAGTAAAGTAATCTATCTCAGGATGCAGGATCAGGTCTTAAAATGGCTAAAATCTGTCCCTCACGCCGTCAGCTACCTTTCCCTATACTAACCCAAGGAGCATGTGACTGTAGCACTGTCTGGGTCACATGAGGCTGGGTCACATGATGCACCGGCCAATCACAGCCATGCCATTAGTAGGCATGGCTGTGATGGCTTCTAAGGGCAAACCAGTGAAACGCTTGTTGATTGGCTGCCCTGCAGCTTCTCAACACGTGGAGTAAAATAGCAGAACCCCGGACCGAACCCGAACGATTTTTGAAATGTCCGGGTCCGGGTCCGTGCCACGGACACCCTAAAGTTCGGTACGGACCCGAACGTTACAGTCCGGGTTCGCTCAACACTAGTGATGAATTACAGCTTTATAAAGGTCTGTGATAGGAATACTAACATGAGTATTAAATATACAAGAATGCCTAACAGAGTATTAAATATACAGTATGATGACTTGGTCATGTAAGGGCAGAATCTAAAATAGAGGAGCAGAGGTGCATGTCAGCAATCGGTTACATAGTTACATAGTAGGTAAGGTTGAAAAAAGATAATAGTCCATCCATCCAGTTCAACCTGTGTAGGTGTGTGTGTCACTGTCTATAATACTTTTCTATATCCCTGTATGTTGTGTTTATTAGATATACATCCAAGAGTCTTTTAAAAATATGCATACTCCCTGTGGCCACCACCAATTGTGGGGGAGAGTTCTACATCCTTATTGCCCTGACAGTGAAGAATCCCCTGCGCAGCTTAAGGTTAAACCGCTTCTCCTCCAGTCTCATTGTGTGGCTCTGTGTCCTCATACAATCCTTGGGACTGAATCTTTTTTTTCCTATGCTGGGTTCCCCATTGAGGTATTTGTAGATCGCTATCAAGTCCCCCCTCAAGCAACGCATCTCCAGTGAGAATGCATTTAATGTTTGCAACCATTCCTCGTAATTGAGGTCCTCCAGTCCCCTTATTCGTTTTATTGCCCTTCTTTGGACTCTCTCCAGCTCCAGCACATCCCTTCTGAGGACTGGTGACCAGAACTCGACAGAATACTCCAGATGTGGCCTAACCAGGGTTTTATAAAGTTTTCAGAATTATAGTTTTTTCCCTGGCGTATATCCCTCTTTTTATGCATGCTAATATTCTGCCTGCTATGGTAGCTGCAGCTTGACATTGCATGCTATTACTCAATCTGTCATCTATTAGGACCCCCAGATCCTTCTCCATCCTTGATTCTCCCAAAGATTTTCCACCAAGAGAATAATTTGCATTTACGTTTTTTGCCCCCAGGCGCATTACTTTACATTTCTCCACATTAAACCTCATTCACCGTTTGTCTGCCCACTCCATTATTTTATTCAGGTAATAATGCGAAATGTCTATGTCCTGACGTGAGTTTATTGCTCTACTTATTTTTGAGTCATCTGCAAACACTGATACTCAGCTATTTATCCCATACTCTAAATTTAAAAGAATTGGTCCCAAGACAGAGCCTTGGGGTACTTCACTCACCACTGCAGACCAGTCTGAGTACATGTTATTTATCACCACCCTTTGGACTCATCCCTGTAGCCAGTTTTTTACCCAAGCAAAGAACGTATGGTCCATGGGGCGTTTATGGGGGACTGTATGAAATGCTTTTGCAAAATCAGTTCACTTCCTCAAAGAATGTTAGAATGGTCTGGCAAGAACAACCTTTCATAAACCGTAACCGTGTTCGTAAAAGGGTCAAGACAAGCCGGGTCAAAGGAGCAGATAAACAGATAGCCGGGTTGCTCAGGAACACACAAAACACTGTAGAATGGACAGCACTGGCTGCTGGGCATTGAAGGCTTAATTTGATTTCCGGCACGTGTGCACATTGGTGCGCCCAAACGCGCACAAGTACTCTAAAGAGTGCAGATCTTCTCCTAACATTGCCCCCCAAGGGGCAGCCTCCGCATGCCTAGGCAGGAGTTCCTTGCAGACAGGTTTCTCCTGAATGAAGCAATCAGTTCATCTGCATGGATATTTGCTTCAGGCTCCCAAGAGTTCTTCTCCGGACCATAACCTTTCCATTTCACCAAGTACTGCAAGGAGCCGCCCCGCTTCCTACAATCCAAGATGGCCTCAACTGTGAACTCTTCCTCACCATCTATCAGAATTGGTGCTGGTGGAGTGGTTGTCCTATCCGGAAAGTGGTCCGGGGACACGGGTTTTAGTAGCGGGACATGAAAAAACGGGGTGAATGCGCAAGGAAGAGGGAAGATCCAGCTTATACGCCACCCGGTTGATTCTTTTCTGCACTGGGAAGGGCCCGATGAACTTAGGTCCCAACTTCTTAGAGGGACAGGACATTTTTAGTTCCTAGTTGACAGCCAGACCTGATCACCAAGCAGAAGCTCCAGCTCTCCTCGCCTCTTCTTCTTGTCAAAGGCATTTTTATCCCGTTCTTGTGTTCTGGAGAGTGTTTCCTGCAAATATTTTTGGTTCTCTTCCAGGAATTTGACAGTTTTGTGTACGGCTGGTACCACACCCTCTGGTGCCACACTGGGTAGAGATAAGGGATAATAGCCATAGTTCGACCAAAATTGGGGACTGTTTGGTAGCAGAGTGCACAGTGTTATTGTAGGCAAACTCTGCCAGTGTTAACAGGAATACCAAGTCATCCTGCGAGAAGGATGAGAAGCATCACAGATACTGCTTCAAGGTTTGATTCGTCCTCTTAGTTTGACTATTCGTCTGAGGATAATATGCAGTAGAGAAGGACAACTCAATCTCCACAGCCGAACAGAGTGCTCTCCAGAACCGGGAGTCGAACTGTGCCCCACGGTCCAACACTATATTGGTTGGGATTCCGTGAAGGTGGACTATTTCCTTTATAAAGATTTCCGCAGTCTCAGCGGCAGTGGGAGTGCCCTTCATGGGAAGGAAGTGGGCCATTTTCGTTAGTCGGTCCACGACCACACAGATGGTGCTGTATCCTTCTACCAGAGGTAACTCAACAATAAAGTCCATGCTATTTTAGACCAGGGCCGTTCAGGTACAGGGAGAGGGTTTAAAAGACCCCAAGCTTCGGCCTTACTGGTCTTATTTCTTGCACAAGTGGAGCAGGAGCTAATGTATCTCCGACAATCCTCCCCCACGAGTGGCCACCAGAATGAGTGTGACACCAGTTGAGCAGTTTTCCTCAAACCAAAATGTCCAGCTAGTTTGTGGTCATGGCAGAGCTGCAGAACCGTTGGTCTTTGTTGTTTGGGCACAAAAATCCAACTGTCATGCCACCATAAGACATCTTCTGCTATCAGTCTTTGGTCAGATGGCCCAGAAAAGTCAGCAAGGGTCCACCTGATTTGCGAGAGCAGGTCTTCCTGGGACAACAAGAAATTCCTTGGCTGAAGAATGGTATCTGGGGGATCAGTGGTTTCTGGATCATGAAACATTCGGGACAGTGCATCTGGTTTGATATTCTTTGACCCAGGCCTGTATGTGATGTGGAATTGAAAGCGTGAGAAAAAAAGTGCCCAGCGGGCCTGATGTGGTTTTAGTCTCTTGGCTGTTCTAAGGTACTCAAGATTTTTGTGGTCTGTATAGACCAAGATGGGATGCGCGGATCCTTCCAAAAGGTATCGCCATTCCTCCAAGGCGAATTTAATGGCCAATCATTTTCTATCTCCCACATCATAGTTCTTTTCAGGTGCTGTGAGTTTGCAGGGAGAAAATGGCAACAGGATGGAACCCTGTCTGTTGACGGTCCAATGGCAGTCTCTGAGGTATCTACCTCCAGTACGTAGGGCAGCTCGAAGTTCGGATGTGTCAGTATGGGTGCGGAGGTGAAGAGCTCCTTAAGGGCCATTTGAGCCTCAGAAGACCAATGAAAATGTAGCCTTGCTTGGTGAATTGCGTAATTGGCGATATGATAGCGGAGAAGCCCTTGATAAATTTCCTATAGAAATATGAAAACCCCACAAAGCGTTGGACCCCTTTCCTGTCTATTGGTACAGGCCATTCCAGGATGGCTGAGACTTTCTGTGGATCCATTGTGATGCCTGTGATGGATATAATGAGACCAAGAAATTGAATACTGGGGCGTTCAAATACGCACTTTTCCGCCTTGGCGTATAATCCATGCTGCCGGAGACGACTTAGGACACTGCGGACATGGCTGCGGTGTTTTTCCAGGGACGAAGAGAAAATAAGAATATCATCTAGGTAGATGATAACAAACAAGTCCAGATAATCTAGAAACACATCGTTAACCAGATGCTGGAAGGTCACTGGGCGTTACAGAGCCCAAAAGGCATAACTAGATACTCGAAGTGTCTGAAACCAGTTCAAAGGTGGTTTTCCACTCATCCCCTCCCCTAATTTGGAGGTCCAGCTTAGTAAAAATTGTGGCAGACCCCAGTCTCTGAAAGAGTTCCGGAACTAAAGGCAGAGGGTAGCCGTTTTTGACCGTTATTTTATTTAGTTCCCGGTAGTCAATACAGGGTCGTAGAGTATGGTCTTTCTTCTCAACGAAGAATATGCCAGCCCCTGCAGGGGATGTGGAGGGCCGAATGAAGCCCTTCTCCAAATTGTTGTCGAGGTAGGCCTTGAGGGCAGAGAGCTCCAACTCGGACAGTGGATATATCCGCTCAAAGGGGATTTCAGCCCCGGGTAAAAGTTCTATGGGGCAGTCATATGACCTGTGAGGGGGCAACTTGTCAGCCCCTTTCTTGCTGAATACATCCAAGAAATCATGGTAAGCAGATGGGACAACTTGGAGAACTTCGGGATCAGGGTCTGAATTCAGACTAAGTAGCATAGGGCTGAGTTTTTGGGTCTGTGGCAGACAGTGGTGGGAACAGTAGGTGGACCGTAACTGAATATCCCCGGAGGACCAGTCGATGCAGGGGCTATGGGCCTTGAGCCAGGGTAGACCAAGGATAACAGGGAAGAGGGGAGATGCAATGGCATCCAAGATGAGTGACTCCCGGTGGCCATTGGCTGTCACAGCAGGTATAGGAACAGTCTCATGAGTGACGGTGCCGGACTTGATGGCCGTTCCGTCTGCCAGGTGGACGGTCATTTTGTGTGCCTTAGGATAATGTTGAGCAGCAAAGGTTTGGTCCACAAAGCAGCTGCATGCCCTGGAGTCAATAATTGCTGGGATTTGGAGACTCTCTCAACGACATTGCTGGTAGCAGAGGGGTTCTCCTGACTGCCCCTAGTAGGGCGCCTACTGAGGCAGGTGCGCACAAAGTTCCCAGTCTCCCCACAATACATGCACAGGTTGTGGAAACGACATCGCTGTCTCTCTTTGGGGGTAAGTGTAGGATGGAGGAGCCCAAGTTGCATTGTCTCAAGATAGCCAGGAGAGGCGGTTGCCAGAGCGGCTGGAACCAGAGAAGACGGGGCAGGATAATTGGGCACCCTGGGTATCATCCAAGTAGGACGTGTGGCTCCAGAGGTTCTCTCCGCTCTGCGTTCCCTTAAACGCCAGTCTATCTGGATAGCCAGGTTGACAAGTGCATCCAAGGCTTGAGGCACTCCAACACGGGCAAGCTTATCCTTTAGTGGCTCAGATAGTCCTAAGTGGAACTGGTAGCATAGTGCTGCATCATGTCTGCACTCCAGCACCTGAATTTAGCAACGTAGTCTTCCGCCGTGCGGCGGCCTTGCTGGAGAACCTGGATAGCGGCTTCAACCTTAGAAGCCTGGTGAGGATCCTGGTATAGGTGGGCCATGGCGTCAAAAAACAGAGCAAGGGTGGAGACCTCAGGGGCTCTCTGTTCCCATAGCCAATGGGCCCAGGACTGGTGTTCATCTTACAGCAATTAAATTACTAGTCCCACCTTTGTGGCTTCTAAAGAGAAGGTAAGGTGCAGGGCTGCAACCCGAAATAAAGTTCACACGAATTGCGGAAGGCCCTGAATTTGCAGCGGTCCCTGGAGGACTTATCTGGCAGGGGGATTTTGGGCTCAGATGAATGGAGCCGTTTTGTGCCGTTTCCGGCACGTGCTTACTCACAGGTACTCTAAAGAGCGCAGATCTTCTAACACTGAGTTCTCTGAGGACTCTCGGGTGTAAGCCATCTGGTTCTGGTGATTTGTTAGTGTTAAGTTTATTAAGTCTTTTCCTGACTCCAGTCTCTGTTATCCACGAGGGAATGTCCTGTGATGTGCCATTAACTGTATAGTCGTGGTCGTTAAACCCTTGTTTTTCCTACGTAAAAACTGAGTATATAAAAGTAGGTATTTAGTGCAATGTGTCCTGGTTTTGCCTTTTTACTGTTAATATACCTAAAAAATTTCTTTGGGTTCATTATACTTTCTTCTGCTATATGTCTCTCCTAATCATTTTAGCCTCCCTGATTGCGATCTTACACTTCTTATTGTATTCCTTGTAGTGTTGGAATGCTGATGGTGACTCATTCACTTTATATTTTTTAAAGGCCATATTTTTCTCCTTAATCAGACTTTTCTGCCTAGTCAATATCTGGATAATTAAAGTCCCCATTATGATTACATTTCCCTGTTTCCCTGCCATTTCTAACTATGATAGGTGTGCCAACTCCTCCTCCTCCTGCAGGTTGGGTGGCCTATAACATACCCCCCACTACTAATTGCCTGCTTACTTCTTCTCTTTGGAGTTCTACCAACACTGATTCAACCTCCCCCTAGTCCCATTCATAATGTCACTCCTCTCTACCACCCTTGAATCATTTTTGACATATAGACACACCCCTCCCCCTCTTCTACCTTCCCTGTCCATGCGATACAAGGAATATCCCTGTATGTTTGCCAGTAGGGATGGGCCTGCTGTTTGAGTCGAATGTAAGTTCAACTCAAACATCGGCGCTCGCCAGTTCGTCGAAATTAGAATATTATGGGGCATCGCGGGAACTTCGAGCGCCGCCTAAATGCATTCCAATGGCGGGGGAAATGCCTCCCTCTGATTGGCCAAGGCATGCACATGATCTGCATCCTTTGGCCAATCACAGAGTGCTCTGCTGTGAGTGATATGATTGGCTAAAGGCAGGGTGCCTTTACAATAAAAAAAATATTAGAGTTCTCTATAGGCGACGTTTAAAAATTTGTATAGGTTACCAGTTTTGAGGTTCAGAGGAGGTCTTTAACTAGAATTATTGCTCTCGCTCTAACGATTACGGTGATACCTCACATGTGTGGTTTGAACACCGGTTACATATGCGGGCGCATAAGTATGTATGCATTCGCTTCTGTGCGCAAGCTCAGGGGGGCCGGGCGCTTTACATTTTTTTTTTTTTAATTTATTTTACTTTTTATTTTTTATCTTTACACTGTCCCTTTAAAAATTTTTATTTGGGTCACTTTTATTCCTATTACAAGGAATGTAAACATCCCTTGTAATAGAAAGAAAGCATGACAGGACTTCTTTAAAGTGAGATCTGGGGTCAAAAAGACCTCAGATCTCACATTTACACTTAAATGCAATGAAAAAAAATAAAGAAAAAAGCTATCTGCTGGCATACCAACGGTATCCAACGTCAAAGTACCGACGTATAACTGTGGCGGGCGGTCCGGAAGTGGTTAACTATGTCCCCACAAGATCAATGGAGAGCAATACAAAACAGTAGGAGGCTGGTAGCTAACGCTCACCGCTCAGTGTTGCCAACCGTCTGTGTTTTTACGGACAGTACATAATAACGGGGCTATTTTTCCATGTCCGTAAAAGTCTGTAAAGTAAAAACTGTGCCAATAAAAATATATTCTTGCAGGCTGTGGCGGTTTCGGCTCGGAAATGCGCATGTGCAGTTCCGGATCCAGCCGAGAGTCTCCGATCCTCTGATAATCTTTCCGCTCTGTTGCTACTTGTCTCCTCCCTCCTCTCCTCCAGCGCGCCTTATTTGAGTTCAGCACAGGAAATGCTGGAGGGGGAGGAGGGGAGACAGTCTGCAGTGGAGCCGTATGGACTTTAGCCCAGCCAGAGGTAAATTAGCAAAGCTGAGCAAAATACACTCCTGTCAGACTCAGTGCCTTGTGTTAGTGGGCAGGAGGAAGAGGGGGCAGAGGATGGCTTTCTGTAGCAGTCTCTTATAGTAGATCGCTTTTTTTTGTGTGTGAGTCGAGATCTGTTCTGCTTTGGAAGGAAGGACATTTTCTGAGATCTCTATTACACTTCCCTAGAATCCCTACCCATTACCTGCAGTGCTCACCAGTCCAGTACAGGCACAGCCCCCTCTCCTGCATTACCACCTCATGTGTTTGGGGCTGGGAAACTTCAAATTCAAGCATGCCAGGAGAGGGGAGGCAGCAGCAGCAATATGATCAGGCTGATTTTCAGATGGAAAGCGCTGCTGTATAGTGTGTTGGTACAATGTGTGTGTATACTGTATGGTCACTATATATATTTGATTATTTATTGTGCTTGATGGCTTTGAGGTGCTTATTATGTATATATTTTTATAGTAAGTAATTTTAGAGTAAGTAGTGAGCACATTTGGTATGTTGGCACTCTAGACTCTGTGTACAAAAAAATATGGCCGCGAGCCAAACATGCAACTGCACATGCGGCACTCCAAAGCCAGCCAGCCTCGGGAAAGCTCATACACGCGTGGCACACACGCAGTAATGTAATTGCACCACCTGGTGCCGTTTTTGAATAGAAGCCAGTCTGAGTCTACTCACCACAGGAGAGGAGGGGTGAGGAGAGTGACATGACACTGTGTGTGGGGGGATTGCAAAAGGGGGCAGAGGAGGACATTACTAGGGGGGTGAAGCCGTGCAGGGACAGAGAAGGACACTTATGTGCTGCTGCCCTGTGGAGAGTTAAAAGGGGCACAGGAGGAGGACATAGTGATGTGTACATGTATTATGAAGGTGGACAGAGGAGGAAGCTACTGTGAGGGGGTGAGGAGGACACTACCATGTCCGCAGCCTCTGTCCACCTCCTGTATGATATCTGCAGCCACTGTCCACCTCCTGTATGATGTCCGCAGCCTCTGTCCACTTCCTGTATGTTGTCCGTAGCCTCTGTCCACATCCTGTATGATGTCTGCAGCCTCTGTCCACCTCCTGTATGATGCCTGCAGCCTCTGTCCACCTCCTGTATCATATATGCAGCCTCTGTCCACCTCCTGTATCATGTCTGCAGCCTCTGGCCACCTCCTGTATCATGTCTGCAATCTCTGTTCACCTCCTGTATGATGTCTGCAGCCTCTGTCCACCTCCTGTATGATGCCTGCAGCCTCTGTCCACCTCCTGTATCATATACGCAGCCTCTGTTCACCTCCTGTATCATATACGCAGCCTCTGTCCAGCTATTGTATCATGTCAGGCAGTCTCTAACCACCTCCTGTATCATGTCTGCAATCTCTGACCATCTCCTGTATCATGTCTGCAGTCTCTGACCACCTCCTGTATCATGTCTGCAGTATCTGACCACCTCCTGTATCATGTCTGCAATTTCTGACCATCTCTTGTCTTTTATCATGTTTGCAGTCTCTGAGGGGGAGTCTGGACTCTGGAAAGGTGTCAAAAGTGGGGGTCACAGGAGGAATCAGATGTGTGTGGAAAGAGGAGACTATAGAATAGAACCAGAGCTGCCAAGCTGGAGCCGTCTGACTGAGCTCTGCATGGTGAACTTGAGTGGAGGTCAGTGAAAGCACCACCAGGCGAGTCTGAGGGGGCAGTTGCTAAAGTAAGGGGCACTCAAATAAAGGTCCCCCCATATATTAGTAACCCCCCCTTACCTTAGTGTATTCACTCTGCAGAAGGTGGTCTCTGGTCACCAGAGCCCCCCCTTACATCAGAGTTCCCCCTCAGATCATGATCTGCAGCGTTCCCATTTACATAAGGGTTCCCTTTCACTGTAAGGGGGAATTCTGCAGACTCTGATGTAAGAAGGAACTGTGTGCTGGCTGGGTTATAGTAACCTGACTTTTATGTCAATGGAGAAATATGTTTTTTGACTTTTGTTTAATTTAAACACATTGCTAATAGCACTAGCTATGTGTTTATAGTTTAAATATTGATATTTGCACTGTTTAGCACTGAAAACTGTAATTTTAGGTACTTTTTTCAGTCTCAGTAAAAAATGTGGCTCTGCCAGTAAATTTCATGATTTTTGCCAGTAAAAAATGAGTGTAGTTTTTAAATTTTGGTGTTTTTGCCTGTAAATTTCACTTTGGGGGCTTGGCAACACTGTCACTGCCTGAGCTGAGCTGTTAATAGTCGTTAATAGCTGCGCTGTTAATAGAAATGTTAATAGTCGCCACCAGGTCCAGGGCCATGCATTAAGATGCAAACAGGATGAGGGCTCAATGGATGCCGCCGGCAGATCGAGACCAAGCCATGGGGAACGTAGGAGCACAGACCCACAGGAGCAGGAGGGTGAGCTCCCGAAGGTAACAGGCAAGTGGGCAGCTGGCAGATGTCAGCTTACTGGTCGCAGATGAGAGCTGCTAGTTGCAGGAGGTGTATGGGCAGGTGCGACTACTAGATTATGCTGCAAATTGCAACATGTAAGCTACCAAATATAATTGTATAATTTGTAATTATTTTCAACATAAAGTTAGTTGTTAAAAAGCAAAGACACAGAGAAAGAGTGTCTACCAAGGGAACTGTGTGTCATTACATCAAAATTGGCTTATTTAACTTAGTCAAAAGTAGCTAATTAATATTAACATCAGAATTCACAGAACTACTGTGATGCCTAATAATGCATGCTAAAAATATTCTGAACTGAAAAATTTATAACAGAGCCATCATGAATACTAAATAATGCATTGTGCATTAAGCATGGATATGGGATTCATTAACAGAAATATTATTAGAAACAGATAATGATTAATGAACTTTTTTTGTGTCCTTACTTGTGCTATGGACTTATGTACTCTTTTGCTTATGTTTCCTAACAAGATGATCATAAGCAAGGCTACTTTACTGATTGGTTTGTAACCTAAAGAATAACCTACCTAGGTTATATGTCATCATACTGAAATAAAGGGCAGCCAGATGCTATGTTAGTGGTTTGAGCAGATTTCTCAATGACCTCCAAACAGATAGAACATATTCTGTGCAAGTTCAAGTTGAGTGCTTAGGGCATGGTGTGTATGAGGGGGCCAGGTCACCTTCTTAATGAACTATGGATCAGCTTTTAATATTTTTACTTAGTTAAAAATGCTGTCTGTATATTGCTGAGCAGCAATATCATTAGATCATTGTGTGTGTTTGTGCACAAAAAGTGACTTTTTTGAGTAAATGAGAATTTTTTTTCCCTGGGCCCGCAAAGTCATTATACTGGGTGTATTTCTAAGGGTTTAGGCGATTTCTGGGAATGGGGGAGAGCAGCACCTTGAAGCCATTTTTTGCCCATACAGCATTGTTGTACTGTGATTCACTCTTGGGTTAATTTGGTTGAGCTCCCAAAAAATTATTTCAAACTTATTTCCAGCAGTATAATGTTAGTAAACAATATGCATGCTGGTGTTATTATTATTAGACATCTTTTCGATAGCCTAGGAACTGGAGAAGTGATCAGAAAAGTGTATGCCATATGGAGAGCAATGGTCTACAGGGGAATGGGATTTTATTATTATTATTATACAGGATTTATATAGCGCCAGCAGTTTGCGCATCTCTTTACAAAAATGAAGGCAGACAGTACAGTTACAGATATAGAGGGGGTGGAATAGCAGGGGGAGTGGGACTCAAACAGCAGAAAAATTGCATCACCTAAGACTAAGTCCAATACAAAAAGAGTTGTACAATCAAGTTATAGCTCGAAAATGAGTAATACAAAAATATAAAATGCTAATGCAAAAAAATATATATATATGTTCATGAATGAAAGAATCCTGCCAAGAAAAATAGATTAACTAGACTGCCTGTTGCTTGAAGAGCACTTTGACTTCTTGTGAATATTAGAAACCTGGTTGGACAGCTCACATGACAGAAAGGACACAACAATATCAAATATGGCCCCAGGTTGGGGATATACTTGAAAATACCCAGCGCAAAAAAGAGTGGTGCCAGCACACCCTCCATAATCTAGTAGTTACGAGGTTACAATGACAATATATTGGTAGTATCCAAAGACAAGTTCATAAACAAATCATACATAACAATGGATTCAATGTAAACAAGTACACGTCAACTGTGTCTGCAGTCTCTAATTCAGGCAGGTTCTGGAGTACATCCTACCAATATACATGCAAAAAAACAAAAATGGGGAGGGAGAGAAAGCATCTCTGTCTAAATGTAGCAAACGTGAAAAGGAGATGTGAATATACAAAAATAGATGTTGCACTCACATACAAAAAAGTTGGTAAAGATGGATATCCAATATGGCTTCCCACCCACGCTATAGCCGAAAGATGTCTACAGCATGGGCCTAACTTGCCAAGAGGGCGTCTGTGTACATCCTCCCGTGCATGAGCTGCCTCCGCGCCCACTCAATGAGACTCAGAGTGGAGTAAGGAGCCGATCCCGGCCCCTTACCACATGATCAACTGTCAGCCAATGACAGCTGATTACGTGATGTAAACAGAGCCAGTAATCTTTTTTTCCCCTCACGCTGACAGCATGAGGAGAAAAAAAGGCTGATAACCATCTGGAGTAAATGGGACATCGGTGAAAATGGACCACCTGTCCATTTTAATCCAATCCGATTCTCCAGACAGATGAAAAATAGGGTTTCCATCTGTCTGGATTTCATGGACAGAATCGGATCGGATAGTGACAGATGTCAGCAGACGTGTCACAGCTGACATCCGCCGCTCCATAGGGCTGAATGGAGCATCTAATCAGGTCCTTCTGAAAAACTGACAGGCGCATCTGATCGGAACGCCCGTGTGAAAGGGGCCTAACAGTGCTGCATTTGAACTCTTGGGTAATAGCAAGCAAGTTTGGAGTGACACATCTGAGGGGGCCCCCTGCTGCCCCCCCCCCATTGATTGGCACTGGTGAGGCTGCATTAATGGGCACTGGTGAGGCTGCATTTGATGGGCACTGGTTAGGCTGCATTTGATGGGTACTGGTGAGGCTGAGCTGATGGGCACTGATCAGGCTGCATAGATGGGCACTGGTGAGGCTGCAGTGGTGAGGCTCAGCTGATGGGCACTGATCAGGCTGCATTGATGGACACTGATCAGGCTGCATTGATGGGCACTGCTGATGCTGCATTTGATGGGCACTGGTGAGGCTTCATTCGATGGGCACTGGTGAGGCTGAGGTGATGGGCACTGACCAGGCTGCATAGATGGGCACTGATCAGGCTGCATAGATAGGCATCCATTTTTAAAACCTTTTATTCCTTTAAATTATCTATGGTAATTCACTAGGTGTGTGCGCCTTCCTTTGCCTTGTTTTTCAAGCACTGGTGAGGCTGAGCTGATGGGCACTAATCAGGCTGCATTGATGGGCACTAATCAGGCTGCATTGATGGGCACTGATCGGGCTGCATTGATGGGCACTGGTGAGGCTGCATTGATGGGCACTGGTGAGGCTGCACTGAGGAGGCTGCATTGATTGGCCCTGTGAGGTGCATTTATGTAGATTAGGGTACACTAGTGTTGCCCCCTGAATAGTGAGCCACAGTGGATCACTTTTCAGAGGGTGCTTGACAGGTGGCAAGGAAGCATTATATTCCCTAAAAACCTGCACCACCCCACTGCAACTGCATTAATTTTTGGGGGCAGATATAGGTTCTGCACCTGATATAGGATATGAGTCCTGATAATCTAAACGACACCATACGGTGTATCTCACCAACCGCTCCTTAGAGATGGAACGTCACTTCCAGTTGGGCGTGATGTACAATGTGGTGGTGGAGGGGGGGGATCTTGCGCGAGTTCCCACATTTTTTTCCCAGGACTTGACCCCTGAATGTAATGATGCTGGAAATCTTGAGTATTGCTGATTTTCTACTTAACATATGTGAGTGCTATACTGTACATCCTCCTTTTTACTACATTTTTACTAATACTACACTGAAAGCGGTACATTTTTGTTTGTTTTTAATCTTCATGCCCTGTTTTGAGCCATGTAAGAAGCTGCCACTTTTGGGGTGTTGTTTAGAATATCCATCTTGAAAGCCGTACCCAACTTTTTTGTATGTGAGTTCAAAACCTATTTCTGTATATCACATCTCATTTTCACATTTGCTATACAGTAGCACTTTCTCTTCCTCCCCCTATTTGTGTTTTTTTGCAGCTCACATGACTGGGCTGCTAATATTGAGGTGTCCATATGGAAGGGACAGAATTTTCCAGTATTTGAACCCTCCCCCCAAAAATGTAAGAAAGAATAAAAACAATACACATGTTCATGTTATATCACTTAACTACTTAAAGGTAAAAACAGTTAAAAATACAATCCAACTTGTTAGGTATATTATTACAGTATACTATACAATGACCCTGCATGACACTCAATGGGACCAAATATTTGCAATAAAGAGGACATTATGCAACAAGGCAAAACTATATTGAAGGTGAGGGAAAAAAAGGACTTTCTCTGTACCCCCCAAGGATAACTCTACAACAATATTGTAGAATTGCACAAAAAAATGAATTTTTATTATAACAAAATCTAATTAAAAACCTGTACCTATATTATGCCTCCTTAGAAGGCAGTGTTAAACCCAGAAGCAAACATGTATTATATTGCAGCTTACCAATTCTTGGATGCGGTGGCTGTATTAGTTTCCTTTTTTAGGCTTTCTTACTTCTATTTTCATCTGGTGATCCAGCCACCAAGTCTGTTGTTTTTCACAAGCTCAAGCTCTCTAGCAGAATGTATCAATTTGCATGGATGAGACAAACCACTTAACACTGACAGGGGTGTATAAAATGATCAGATTTTATTTATTCATGTAAAGCCTTTATCCCAAAAGGACAAAATTATGTTTGGCATAACTTATTATAAAGTGTGAGGTGGAGATCAGCTTCAATTTGTTAGCATAATTAAGTCTGCTAATACATTTAACACTGCCCTCCCAAAGACTGACACGCTACATGAGAGTGCCCGTTGGTCGGGCGGACTCGATGTCCGCTCTTGTCCCATGATCACCTGTCAGAGTGGCACATTGGGGAACCGCCAATGTAAACACGGCGGTTCTCCGTTTTGTGAAGTGGGACATGACAGATCTACTGATCCCTGTCACTGGGATTAGTTAGATCTGTTATGTCCCTGCCAGCCCCGCCCCCACACAGTTAGAACACATACAGGAAACACAGTTAACCCCTTCACTGCCCCCTTAGTATTAACCCCTTCCCTGCCAATGACATTTACACAGTAATCAGTGGACATTTAAATTTCTGATTGCTGTATAAATATAATTTGTCCCAAAAAAGTGTAAAAAATGTTCGACATGTCCACCCCAATATCGCAGTCCTGATAAAAAATGCAGATCGCCGCCATTACTAGTAAAAAAAAATAATAATAGAAATGCAATAAATCAATTCACATAGTTTGTAAACGCCATAACTTTTGTGCAAACCAATCAATATACGCCAATTGCGATTTTTTTTTACCAAAAATATGTAGAAGAATATATATCGGCCAAACCCGATGAATACTATTTTTTTTATATTTTTTTTTTGGATTTGCATCATAGCAAAAAGTAAAAAATATTGTTCTTTTTTAAAAATCATCGCTCTTTGCTTGTTTATAGCACAAAAAATAAAAAACCTCAGAGGTGATCAAATACCACCAAAAGAAAGCTCTATTTGTGGGGGGAAAAGGATAAAAATGTTGTTTGGGTACAATGTCGCTTGACCGTGCAATTGTCATTCAGAATGCAACAGCGCTGAAAGCCGAAAATTGGTCTGGGCAGGAGGGGGGTTTAAGTGCCCAGTAAGCAAGTGGTTAATACCACTATACATAGTGCTCTGGAAGCCAAAAAAACACATATACATGTCCACAACTTTCTATCCCCAGATTTTTGTTTTCAATAAGGAATTGCAACAGAGAGTAGGTGAGCCTAAATTGTGGGGAAAAAATATATGTGAGTGTCTATCCACCAGAAACAGCTCCCCCCCCCCCCCCCAAAAAAAAAAGCAACATACCACCCCCTACCCCATAAAAATAAAATAAAAAAACAAGCAAAAAAATGTAATTTAATAAACATATGAGTCTGAATTCTCATCTGGCACTCCTTTCTGCATTTCTATAGTACATCTGAGAGGCCCCCAAATGAACCACATGATGTTTTAAGTAAGGTGACTTTCACATGCACTTGCATTGCAATCTGTTGCAGAAGCCAGCATCCCAGACTGCTGCAAAGTATTCACGATGAGTCTATAAAGTTGTCACTCTAAAAAAAAAAAAAAAAGAGTGATCATAGCCCCTGATGAATCAAAGCTAAAGCTCTCTAATCAGCAGAGAACATGTGCTTAGTTGATTTCAGATCTATAGGTCTGACTCAGTGGGTGGCGTGTTGAACCCTTGCAATGGGATGCATGAACTGAGAAACTCTGGTTATCTGACAATTTAAAATAAACACACTTTAACATTACTACACAAAAATAAATGATACTGCGCTTAGGTTACAAAGATAATAAGCAGACAGCAGCTAGCATAAATTGTGGGCAACAAGATTCATATTTAAAGTGAAGAAATACGGTGCTTAAATGTCCATAAAAGCAAAGCAAACGTCCATCAATCACGAGATGCATCTGATAGGCGAATGAACCTTGACTAAAAAGATGAACAGTGATCTTCCACCAACACCACAGTAAGCCAAGCCTCTTACCCTTACAACTGGACCACTAGATTATAGGTGGTCAAAAACGCCCATACATCAATCCACCATGGACTGCTCCAGCATGGATCCAGGCATCACTCCTTACATTGGAAGGTGTAAAAACAAAACCACTTAATGGTGTAGTATATCAAAACTATTTGAATTTATTAAAACCACATCTATATACTCACACAGTAGTAGATATAAATGGGCATGTTATATGAAAATTTCCTGACGGTTTCAAACCAACAAGACGGCCACAGTCCTCATGCACAGCGACGCCACACATCTAAAAACTCCACCCTATGCAGCATTTCGTTGTATCCAACGTCATCAAGGGCGTCCCTCTAATTGATTGTTCTTTTTGTTTTTCCTTATCTCAATAAGTTTCCGCCCTCTCTGCCTTCTCAGTGGTATTGGGCTTCTTGGTGAAGTTTTAGGAGGTTAGGGAAAATTCTTGCACTGCAATGTGACAAGCAACTGCAACTCAGAATCCAAGCTAGAGTCAAACCTAACTTCATTAGCTCCATACAAAAAAATGGCACATGACTGAGCAGTGTACTGTGCCAAACCCTAGCACATTTGCAGTCATAATTTCAATAAATACAGGGTTTGTTTAAAAGCAGAATTACAAAAAGTATGTAATTTATAGACATGCTTAAAGTACATCTAAAGCCAAAACATTTTTTTTTTGTTTATTTTTTGCTTTTGATTTGGATAGAAAAGTGGAAAAGTGTTAAAGCCCTTGTCATTTTCTTTTGCCTTGTATGTCCCATTGGAGAGACCACCCTTTCGTTTCTGTGCCGTAGGCATATCAGTAAGTATCAGGAAATTTTCAGGAGACATTTCCAAAGTGAGGGAAACCCTCTTTTAAGCTGGCCATACACTGAGATTTTGACACTAGAATGTTTTTGTTTAGCCTGCAAGCTATACAGCATAAATGGACAAATCTCCAGCTGTGTCTTTTGGATTCTGGCAGCCAGCACTAACACCTGTCAGAATAAAGGTACATTGGTTGCATCTGATTGGCTACAGCCACTGTTTGACCAAAAATGTTCCATTGGGCCCCTCTAATTTTTCAATCAAAGGATGTCAGGCAGAAAGGGGGGAGGCAACTGGGCTACCCGTGTAGCAAATTTTGACTGGTTTATTAGCAACTTGTTGAAATTTATAGGGCATCTGGCAGGCTTTAGACAGTTGTCACTGCAACAAGTTTCCTCACTGAAATAGTTCACCTCTATTTCTGTTCTGGTTACAACTATACATTTTGGATTTTCCCTTCATTTCAAACCAAGTGAGAAAATGTAAAGCGTGTGAAGTACACAGTTTCAGATTGCAATATAAACCTGACACGGGTGTTAATGCCTCCCTAGTCTATTGAAATGTAAATGGATTTAGATATACTTGAAATTTGGTATCTCTAAATTTTCAAATGGTTAGCCATCCTGAAAGACAAATTACTGTTTAGCCATTCAAAGTTATTTTGAGGCAGAGCGTTCCTGTAAGATATATATCCTGCATTTATTACCAAGTTACTTATGCTTGTTAATATGAAATCCCAATACAACCAAGTGTCATTGTCTCAGCATTTAACATTTTGTATGGTGTTTGATAATTTGTCACTATTGCTTTATAGCTAGCTTTTGGCAAAGAACTTTATACAAATTGAAAATCAATAGCAGAAGAAGAATGTAAACAGAAAAATTGCAGTTCAGGCAGAACAAAAATATCCATAAATATTGGAAATTGTGTAAAAACAAAGCTGATAAAGAATGTATTAAGGAATAGGGGGAGCAAGCTGCATGAAATCTGTCTTTGGATTTTGAGACTAATATATAGAACCAGTTAGAGAAAATTAAATGGTCAGTCCAAAAAAGGGAATATTCCAGAATCCAGAGGTTCTATTACCAACAAGCTTTCTATCCCTTTCAGGAATACAAGTAGGGATCTCGATAGGTATCCAGGTGTACCCACCTGCTATGGCCATTAGTAGTGGGTTTTATCTGAGTTTATTATACATTTGTACATAAAAATGTGAATTTGTGTAGTAAGAATAGAGAGAGATGAAAGATTACTATTAAAACAATTAATTGGACCATCTGTATAATTTTCTTGGGGCCCTCACAATTCATTGTTTAGCCCCCATGTCCTTTCATCCACCACTCTCTTGCTCTTTTCCTTTTACATTTCTCTAACCACCTCAGTTGCATCTGGATTGCTAACCCTTTTCCATTTCTTTGTGTCCTCCTCGTCACTCTACATTTGATGCATGCTGGAAATGCTCGTTCTGCCATCTTGGATTCTGGTATATATGTTTCTCTATACACAGGAGCACCTTTTTATATGATAAACAGATGTTTTTTGAATCTGCTGCATTATGGTCTTTTCTTTTAAATATTTTCCGTATATGTGGATGCTGTGAATCAAATTACTGCCGGGTTCCGCAACTCCGGCCAATCACAGGACGGGCACTAGCGCTGTGATTGGTCGGAGCTGCGACCTTTCTGTATTTGGAGATAAAATCTCTTTTCCTCCAGAGATAAAGAGTGCCCCCTTGTCCTCTGTGATGACTTTATAGTGAATAACTACACCAAGTTCACTATATGGATCACTTACGTATTCATTCATGTTGACCATATTGCCTCTTATTCTCCTCTTCTCAAGAGAGATAAAATTCAGTTCAGCTAATCTTTCCTCATAGCTGAGCTCGTCCATGCCTTTTATCAGTGTGGTTGCCCTTCTCTGCACTTGCTTCAGTTCCCTAATATTCTGTTTGTGAACTGGTACCCAAACTTGAACTGCATATTCCACATGAAGTCTTACTAATAATTTGTACAGGAGCAAAATGATATCTCCCTCTTTGCAGTCTATATCTCTTTTAATACAAGAAAGGAAATTGTTCACTTTGGAAACCGCAGCTTGGCATTGCATGCTATTAAGCTTATGATCTACCAGAACACCCAGATCCTTCTCCACCATTGATTCACCTAGTTGTACTCCCTCTAGTATGTATGACGCATGGATATTTTTAGCCCCCCAAGTGCATAACTTTACATTTATCAACATTAAACTTCATTTGCCACACAGTTGCCCAATTAAACAATGCATTGAGGTTGGCTTGTAAGTTGGAGACATCCTGTAAGGAGGTTATTCCACTGCATAGTATCATGTACCTGGTGAAGACTGGAATATTATGAAGGCCTCTCTTGCATCTCCCGCCCAACACTCCTGAAGGTGGAGACAGAGAGTGTAAAGGCAAGGAGTGGCATGAGTATTGTAGTTTCTGGCTGGTGATGTCCATGCTATAGGTGGGTAGAGCTGGTAGTTGCAGTCCTCAGAACAGAATGCAGGAGCAGCTTGCCACCAGAGCGAGAGATGGAAGCAGAACCAGGAGACGAGCAGCAGTCAACAGCAACCAGACAGTAAGAAACTGAATCTGCAGGCAAAGCAAATCCAGGAGGCAGGCCAAGGTCGATAATCATCGGGCAAAGTGGTACAGGGTCAGCAGGTCAGGTCCAGTAAACAGGCCAAAGTTAGAGTAGTTAGGTAACAGAGCTAGAGCGAGAGCAGAAGCGAAGTCTAAAGGCAAGCTGAGTCATACACAGGTAAGCAGTTACAGCAGATCAGGTCTTGGGGACACAGGAAAAATCTGAAGAACATTCAGCAATTGGAATTGGCGTTTTAAAGAGACAATCACCTCAAATTTGGAGTTACCATTTGGGGAGGATAAGGAGGGCTCCTTGCCCCCTGACTGACCAAACAACTTTATGGAAATTCATACAAGGCATATTTAAGCCTTATTTAGGGTGAGAGCTCTGTGAGCACATTGGTGACACATTTATGGAAGAACATTACACTTTGGGACATCACTTTAAATGAACTATACATTATTACTCCACATGATGGAATTCACAGCTACATTTGGACATTATCATTTGATTTATTTTACATTATTTATGTATGCCATTAGTTTGCGTTTGGTACTTTATTTGATAGAGTATATTTACCTACATTAATAATAAAGTGATACTAAACCCTCACGTTTTTTTGCCTATATCTGTTACTAAATAATAGCATTACATGAGAATTCTAACCTTTTGTGTCATTTTCGCTTCTAAGTTGTTTTATTCAGGCTCAGTTTTTCCCATTTCCAGTTGTCCTGTTTGCTGGGTGACCCGTGAATTGTCGATCTCATAGTGTCAAAGCACATGGGAGGCAGAGCTACAGTGTCCTCCGTGCCCGGGGACACAGTGAGTGCGGACACAGCCAGCGTTCCTAAGCAGGGCTGTAGTCACATAGGTGTGAGTGTGCACGCATGGGTGACACTATGAGATCGGCAACACATGGGTCACCCAGCAAACAGGACAACCGGAAATGGGAGAAATGGAGCCTGAATAAAACAACTTAGAAGCGAACATGACACAAAAGGTTAGACTTCTAATGTAATGCTATTAGTTAGTAACAGATATAGGCGAAAAAACGTGAGGGTTTAGTATCACTTTAAGGCATATTATATGGCTTCTGAATTTATATATTGTTTATGTATAAAGGTACAGTAATATCAACAGGTTAATTTAGTGGTACTATTTTCAGGCTGTGCAACTCAAACCTTTATCTAACCATTAATCATTAACCACTACTCTCTGAGTACAGTTTTTTAGTCAGTTTTCTATTATTTTATAAACTAATTCTTACAAGCCTGTAGACTTTACCTTACACATTAGCCATGTATAGGGAACTGTGCAAAACTCTTTTGCAAAATCCGTGTATACTACATACACAAACACTCTTTTGTCTATGGTTTTGGTTACCTCCTCATAAAAAGAAATTATATTTGTTTAACAGCTTCTGTCTTTCATGAATCCACGCTGTCTAATTGTTTTTCTTTTTAGCAAAAACTCAACTATGTGGTCTTTTATTAAACTCTTCAATATCGTTCCACATATAGAAGTTAAAGTAACATTTATATAGTTACTTGGTAAAGACTTTGAACCCTTTTTAAATACAGGCACCACATTGGCCTTATGCCAGTCCAGTGGTACTATGCCAGTCATTAAAGTTTCCCTAAAGATTTGAAAAAATGGCTTTGAAATGGCAGAGCTCAATTTGTTTAGTACCCGTGGGTGGATGCCATTTGGTCTAGGTGCTTTATTCACCTTTATTCTGTCTAAATATTTCTGGACCATATCAGTTTTGAGCCATAGTGGTTCAATTGGAGCAATATCCCCATTATGGACATGAGCTCCCCCATGCTCCTTTGTATACACAGAGCTCACGTAGATATTTAATAAATTGGCATTCTCATTGTCCCCAGTCACCCACTCCAGATCATTTTGTAAAGGGCCTACATGCTCAGACCTGACCTTTTTACTATTAATATATTTAAATAATTTTTTGGGGGTTTGTCCTACTCTCTTTTGCAATCTGTAGTTTGTTTTGAATTTTTGCAGCCTTGATTTCCTTTTTACATATTCTGTTATATTCCTTGTAACATTTAAATGATGATAGTGTTCCTTCATTTTTATATTTTTTAAAGGTTCTTTTCTTATTATTTATAGATTTTTTTAACTTTGAATGTGAGTTGAAAAGGTTTTGTTTTTATCCTTTTAAATTATTGCCCATGGGAATATACCGTATATACTCAAGTATAAGCCGAGTTTTTCAGCACATTTTTTGTGCTGAAAAAGACCCCCCTCGGCTTATACTCGAGTCAGTGTCTGTGGGTGATGAGTAGATTCACATTAAACAGAGCTGTGCTGCTTCTAAGAGCCGTTCTGTGCTTTGTAAGCGTGATTAAACACATTGGAATGCAGAGAATGCTGAGAGAGGTGTCAGATTTTCAGCTTGATGTCGGGAGGTGGGGGAGGTGGGCGGGACAAGCTGATGTTAGCTGTTCAGTCCTGCCCACCTCCTGATCTCCGTGAAGAGCTGCAGCTCTCTCTCAGCATTCTTTGCATTCCAATGTGTTTAGTCACACTTACAAAACACAGCACGGCTCTGTTTAATGTGAATCTACCTTACTCATCCCTTATGTGTTCTGGCTACAGTCTGTGTCCTGGATAAAATCCCTGTGTCCTGGCTACAATACCTGTGTTCTGGCTACAGTCTGTGTCCTGGCTAAAATCCCTGTGTCCTGGCTACAATAGCTGTGCTCTGGCTACAGTCTCTGTGTCCTGGATAAAATCCCTGTGTCCTGGCTACAATAGCTGTGTTCTGGCTACAGTCTCTGTGTCCTGGATAAAATCCCTGTGTCCTGGCTACAATACGACTCTCTCTCGACGTCGAGAAGTGCCTCTAGTCCTCCACCCGTCCTGACTTGTCGATTGTAGTCGAACA
>BLSH010066420.1:1523770-1538597 GCA_018402905.1 Glandirana rugosa | reverse complement strand
TGACCCCCCCCCCCCCCCCCCTGTACTGACTCCCCCTGTATATAGCTTATCTTGAGCGCCCCGTGGTCTATGCAGGCTATGTCACTCCGAGCTCTCCTATCTCCTGTTTGCCTGTCTTCAACTCCCCCTTCCTCCCCTCCCTCTTCCTCTCCTAGCTTCTCCTCTCTGCTCTCATAATTAACTCTAAAAGCTCCTATTTCCTCTGTATTAGAAGAATAAGTTCCCTGTGTCAGTGATATATCAGAAATATTCTTATCTATATAGATAACCCAGCATGGCTCTGTCTCTCCAGCTGAGGTCAGCAGCAATGCTCAGCCCCAGCCTCAGGAATGCTGAGAGAAAAGAGATGAAAAACGACACCTGATCATAGTAAGAAGGTGTGTTATCTATACAGAGAAGTATATATATGTTATAACGCAGACACAGGGCAACATCTTGTTATAATACAGAGTGGATGGGAACTTTTTATACAAGTGGCTTGACAAACACTTTAACCACCTCCCTCTGACCACTATACATATACGGCAGCGTCGATGCAGGTGGACATAGCTGTTCGCCCTCCTACATAAGCTCTCTAGTGCACGCAGAGGCTCAATCTGTGATCGTTGTGTCCCCTGGACACAGAGGATCACCGATCGTTTTACCAGGCCTCTATGAGCAGCCCTTGTACGATGTGGTCCTTGTGACCAATCATAGTGATCACAATTACAGTAGTAAACAAGGCTGTCACTCATGATGTGATAGCTATCATGGACCACAGCGATCACATGATACCAGGACCAGTCACCGCAGCCCTGTACCATGGGGTAGCTGTGGCCAATCACAGCATCACAGTAGCAAACAAGGTGTCATGAATGACAGCCTTGTTTACTACTGCAATTGTGATTACTATTGTGAATCCCTGATCACCACCCCCCCTCCCAAAGTAGTACTGTGCCACTATGGTGACACTTCCAGAATTTTTTCTTAGATAATGTCACAGTGTCCCTAATCACTGCTGCACCAGTCAAAGTGTTCCTAATCACGCCATACCAGTCATATTGTCCTAATCACCACTACATCAGTTACAGTGTTCCTTATCGCTGCCACTCCAGTTACAGTGCCCCTGATCACCACAACACCAGTCCCAGTGTCTCTGATTACCACCACACCAGTCATTTTGTCCCTAATCACTGCCACACCAACTACAGTGTCCTTGATCACTGCTGCACCAGTTACAGCATTCCTGATCACCTCCACAGCAGTCCCAGTGTCCCTGATCACTGTCACACCAGTCTCAGCGTCTCTGATCACTGCCACACCAGTTACAGTGTCCCTGATCACCACCACATGATTCATAGTGTCACCATAAGTTGTTCACATGTGCAATGCTGTCTGAAGAACCATCCATGTTTGACAGACAGTGAGGAGGCATGGTATCATCTCCTCACCACCTGCTGTAATCCCCTGGACCTCGCACAAGCACCCTCATTCACTTGAATGGGTCACGATCGGTGGGCATACAGGGGATATAATTCCTTCCATAGCTGCAAAGCAAAGCGTTGCAGCCACAGCAGGTTTACACCCACACCTGCCTCTGCAGCTAAAAGGGGTAGCAGTTGAGGGGCAGTAAAAACCTCTCAACTTCCTGTGTGAGCAAACCCTAATAGTGCAGCCAGTCACAGTTTGTGTCCCCAATTGCCGCCTCCCCTAACCCTGGCCTGTTTATTGACTCTGTGTCTGTCCAGTATATAAATAGTCCAAAAAGTGAAAGAGTTTCACACATGTGGTATCGCCACACTCGGGAGGAGTAGCAGAATCTGTTTTTAGGTGTAATTCTAAGTATGCCTGTGCTGTGTGTGAGAAATATCCTATTAAATTGATTGACAACTTTTAAAAAAAAAAAATTTAAATTTTCATTCAGCATCTTTCAAAAACCTGTGGCAAAAAAGGAAGTCTTCAAAAGACTCACTAAGATATTTTGGGTGTGTGTTTTCCAAAATGTGGTCATTTTGTGGGTGTTCCTGGTGTCCTGGTGCCCCAGGCCCTCGAAAAATGTTAGATAGTTGGTAACTAGATGTGTAATTTATGTTCTTGGAACACATGAAGGTGCCCCTTGGATTTTGGGCCATCTGTGTGGCTATACTGTGAAAAAGTCTCACACATGTAGTATCACCATTATTGGAAGGAGTGTGGAATGTGGAAGGAATGTGTTTTCTGGTGTAATTCTAAGTATCCATGATGTGTGTATTAATTGACAACTTTGTGTAAAAAAATAGATTTTTATTTTCTTTCTTGCATTTTCAAAAAACTTGTGGCAAAAAATGATATTTTCAAAAGACTCACTATGCCTTTCAGAAAATATTGTCGAGTGTTTGCTTTCTAAAATTAGGTCACTTTGTGGGTATTTCTACTGTCCTTGTGCTCCAAGGCCTCCAAAAATGTGATAGGTAATCAGGAAATTAGATGTATAATATATGCACCTTGAAAGCCCAAAGGTGCTCCTTGGATTTTGGGCCTCTCTATGTATCTACTGTAGGCTGTGAAAAAGCCTCACATATGTGATATTGCCATACTCGGGAGGCATAAAAGAATGTGTTTTGGGGTGTAATTATAAGTATGCCTGTTCTGTGTGTGAGAAATAACTTGTTAAAATTACAACTTTAAAAAAATGTAGGCAACAATTTACAACTTCACTAAACTGATAATGCCTCTTACTAAATATCTTAGACTGTCTACTTTCCAAAAAGGGGTAATTCTGGGGGTATTTGTACTGTCCTGGCATTTTAAGTACCTTAAAGTGGAGTTCAAGTCATATATTTGTTTATTAAAAGTCAGCAGCAATAAAAACTGTAGCTGCTGACTTTTAACAGCCACTCATCTGTCCCACAATCTAGCGGTGTACTCATCTGCGCTGTATTCTCCCTGTGTTCTCCCTCAGTGGTGCTGGTATCTTTACTATGGGCACCCGGCTGTGACAGCTTGCGGCTTCACAGCCGGTTGCCTGCTGCGCAGACGCCAGCTGCGCTGCGCTCTGTGACAGGTCCCAAAGTCTTCTAGGACCTGCCATGTGTCCTAGAAGACTTCGGGACAGGGAACCTCCACTTCCGATCGCCTAGGTGACCGGAACAGAAGTGGGAGCAGGTACCTGTCAAAATTGGGTACCTGCTTCCCCCTCCTCCCTAAAAGCCGCATTTCACAAACAGGAGTCAGGGAGGAAGCCTTAAAGCAGAAATTACACTTTTGGGTGGGACTCCGCTTTAAGAAATGAGATAGGCAGTTATCATCAGGACTGATCAATTTTCAAATTTATTTACCATAGTTTGTAGACTCTCTAACTTTCATACAGATTAAAAATGATATGCTAATTTGGGTTATTTTTTTTATCAAAGAAATGTAGCAAAATACATTTTGGCCTAAATTTATGAAGCAAAATTTTACAGCAGAAACTAAGAAAAACATGTTTTTTTTTAGAATTGTTGGTATTTTTTCATTTATATAGCAAAAAAAGTGGTAATTTAATACCTTCTAAAAGAAATCTGTAGCTGTCTCAAAAATTATATAAATTTAATTGGGGTACAGTGTTACAATGAGCAATTGTCATTCAGCTTGTGACAGCACTGAAAACTGAAAAATGGCCTGACTGGAAGGGGGTGTAAACCTCCAGAATTGAAGTGTTTAAAATCAGCTTCTTAAACACTGACCTTAAAGTCATGACAACCACTTTAAACTACAGGTAAGCTTATATTCAGGCTTGCCTGTATGTCCCAGGAATATCTCCTAAACTTGCACCGTTTAGGATATGTTCCCTGTATCTGCATGTGCCAACGTCATAGGCACATGTGCAGTGAAGAAATGGCCCGACTGGCTCCCATGCACATGCGCAGGAGTGATGTCAGTGCGGCTCCTGCCAATGACAGCGCTGGAGTCTGCGCTGTGATTGGTCAGCGCCCAGGATCCCGGAAGACGACGTACACACATGTCGCCAGTCATAGTGGTGCTCGGGGACCGCTGCTACAGTGCTGATCTAAGGTAAGCATTTCATAATGAGCTAGTATGTGATGCATACTAGCTCATTATGCCTTTCTCTTGCAGGTGATTTTTTTTTTTTATAAAAAAAGACTTGACAACCATATACAATGCAAATTTCAGTCAGTGGGTGGCCCTCTTGGCAGCCTCTTGCCTGACATCCTTCGATTGAAAGATGAAAGGAGCTGGGAGGAAATTTGAGGGCCAATAAGCAGCTACATTCAGTCAGATGCAGCCACTGTTCAGATATTCAAAACACATAAGACAGAGATTCGTCCATTCAGGCTGAATAGTTTTTTTTATTTCCTCAGCTATCAGTTGGCCAATTCTTTGTTATACGTGAACCATCATCTTGGCCATCCGTTCATGTTTTTCTGTAGAGAGAGGTGTGGGAAATGCAAGGCAGAGACCTTCATAGCTGTTTTAGGCTGGGTTCCCAGCTGTGCAATGTGCCAGCGCACATATATTGTAGTAGGGCAGCCCATTACTTGAATGGGACACCTAGTGAGTCTAAATCGCACCAAAGAAGTGCATTAGCCTTTTTTTTTTAAATCACGTTGCACCAAAATGTGGGTACCACAATTTCTTATACACTTTAGCAAGATCATTGGATTGCCAATTAAGGGCACTGCAGTGTGCAGTCAAAAATATGTGTTTTGGGGATTCATGCAATTTCGAGTGCATTCCTGCATTGCACAAATGTGAGTGGAGCCTTATATAGGTAGAAAATGTTTTCTTTTCTTTTTTCATTAGATTTTTATTAGCTTTAAATGATATACAGAAGGTACCACTATAGGCATAGATAGTAGTGGATAACAATAAAATGTTTTCTTTTTAACTCACCCAGTCAATATTTCACCAGATGAGCCTCGGCCTGTGGATTCTGAACACCTTAAATTGTCACCTGACCCAACTAAATATGGCCAGGTTTGGTTATTATTGGTTACCCTTATATCATAGTCTTTGCTTTGTCTTCATTTTTACTTTACGGGTATTGAATCTATGAATTATCACTAGCAGAATGCAATAACACATATAAGAGTTGATTTACTAAAGCTGGAGAGTGCACAATCTGGTGCAACTCTGCAAAGAAACCAATCAGCTTCCAGGTTTTATTGCCAAAGCTTATTTGATCAAGTTGAAATTGGAAGCTGATTGGCTACCATGCACAGCTGCACAGTATTCTGAGTGCACCAGCTTTAGTAAATCTCCTCCATAGCATCATTTTTCATTATTAAAAGAATAGCACTGACTTTTTCAGCCAGTGTCCAATTTATTGTTATTGCTGTATTGTCAGAATACTGTTGCATTTAATAATTTTAACACATTAGCACTTACTGTTGTCATCAGAGTGCCATTTTTTTAATTCAATACTTATAATTGCCCTTACTTTCTTAAGAATACTTGATGTTACAGATAGAGTGCTGTGGATTCATTAAAGATGATATCATGGCGACCCCAGATTTGTTCCTGGTCCAGATGGAGGTGAGACCGCTCATACGCTGCCAGGATCTAGGATGGTGTTCTTTCTGGCTTGATGTGTGAATGAAACTATGCTTGTACAATGAAAAATGGATTACTCTAGAATATGAAAAAGAAACTCTCTTTATTATGATGAAGGATCAAAAGTGCTCATTAGTACAGCTCTAGCAGTTTGATTGGTCATGTCTCTTGCTTTTACTGGGCTACGTACTGTATGTTTGATCTTAGGCCCATGTCACACCCATGATCCCCACAATCACCTTTACAGGGCACGGAAGGGAGCCCCCTTCCTGCCAACATGCGTCACCATTCCCGGGCTCTCTGTTGCGATCAGGAGCCAGTAAGGGCAGATGAGAGATCTGGGGTCTATTAGATCCAAGATCTCACAGTAAAGAGTACCTGTCGCTGCCAGCTATCACAGGGGATGTTATTCATTTCTTGTGATAGCAATAAAAATTGATCCCAAAAAAATTTAGAGACAGGGTAAAATAAAAATGTAATGTGAATGCGTATGTAGCTCCCACGTGTATATGTAAACAGTGATCGCAACACACATGTGACGTATTGTCATAAACGTCAGGGTGACAGCAATAACTCTAGTTCCAGACCTTCTGTTTAAGTCTAAACTGGTAACCTGTCACCTATGGATAATTTAATGTACTATAATTTGTCGTTGTTCCATGGGCGTACGCAATTTTAAAGCATGACATATTAGTTATCTATCATCTGTTATATTTTACCAAAACATTGGGTACTATATTGTGTTTGTGTGCACTAAAATTCATTAAAGTGTATTTTTTCCTGAAAATTTGCATTTGATAAATCATTGCGGAAATATCATGTGACATAAAAAATTTCAACAATCACCGTTTTAGTCTACAGGGCCTTTGCTTTCAGAAAATATATAAGGTTTGGCTGTCCTAAGTAATTTTGAAAGGAAAAAATGCAGATTTTTACATGTATGTGAGAAATGCCAGAATTAGCCTGGTAGGCAAGTGGCTAAAGTATAAATATACCTATAGGAATTACTGCGCTACTACTTGTCAAGTACCAGCAGCTAACACTCCAATCCGAAAAATTGTGTAAAAAAGTTCAACAGTATACAGTGCAGCGCTATGAATAAATTGCTATGAGCAGTATAAATCAAGACCATATACTATATAAAGTGCAATGTGCCAATGGCACAACCAATGAATTAATATCATAAATCACTGATATAGTGTAAAATTAGCATGGAAAAAAATGCAAATAGTGCAAAGATTAATCCATGTATAAAAAATATGTGCTCTCATCTGTGTATAAAGTCCAGAAATCATAAAGAAGAAGAAATCCACTAAAATTATAAAATCAATATAAAATAAATGACAAACATATATAGTAACTATATATGTTTGTCATTTATTTTATATTGATTTTATAATTTTGCCTTTTTTGGCTACATATGTCATTGGGTAGCTGCCCTATGTGAGGCAACACATGTTTTATACTGCATAGTACAATATTCATACACTATGGCTGATGGCACGGGTGAGTTTTTGGCTCTTCATCCATCATCTTTGCTTACCCTAGTGGTCCTATTATGATCTCTAGCTGTTCTGCTATGTGTATGATAATTTTCATGCATTTATACTGGACTGGGCTACTGCGTCATTCTAACAATTACATTTGGTTGTGACCAGAACAAGGCTTGGTGTGTATTGTTTACCTGTAGCCGCACATGTGCAGGACCATGGCCAGTCATGGTCTGGTGAGGCTTGGTTACAGTCACGGGTGTGATACGATCCTTTACTACTCTCTTGTGGATGTTCAGATCAAGGCTTGGGGCGCACGCACGGACGCCATGACAGATTGCATTCAGGTACTGTGTATATGTCATCACCTGATGCCATCATTTACAGGGCAATTGAGTGATCCTCATTGGTATATATTGGTGCAATACCGGGGGGCTCACTCATACACCAGATGAAGTCCCCTTGGACGAAACATGTCGGTTCGTACTGAGTTTGCCCTCTGATATTGCGCTGTTGGATTCCTGGATTGTATGTGTGATCACAAATTTTGATGTGCCTGCTTTTAGTATCTTTGATGTAAGTGTTCTACCTTTAATTGAATACTGGTGTTTACAATTTTACACTATGTGGAGTATCTCTTCTTTTCTATGAATGGTGGAGCTCATGTTGATGGCTTGGTGTGATATTTGGATCACAGTCCATGGACTCTCAGTACCATCCAATTGAACATCATTATTTGGTGATAAGATTGCTGCTGTAATGGATCTTCAATGACTATCTACATATGGTTCCAACTATAAGCCTGATTGACTCTTTACCGCTGCTATTACAGTTAACATGTACCCCAAAGAGTATATACTCTCCCCTCCGGGTGGCGGATGCACATCCTTTGGTGACTCCTTAAATGGGGTTAGTAGCTCAATCTTATCTGCCCTCAGTGGTTTTCTTCCTCTTTATGCTTTCTGGACTTTATACACAGATGAGAGCACATATTTTTTATACATGGATTAATCTTTGCACTATTTGCACTTTTTTCAGAGCTAATTTTGCACTATATCAGTGATTGATGATATTGATTTATTGGTTGTCCCATTGGCACATGCTATATAGTATATGGTCTTGATTTATACTGCTCATAGCACTTTATTCATAGCGCTGCACTGTGTACTGTTTAAAGCAGTGGTTCTCAACTCCTGTCCTCGGGACCCACTAACAGGCCAGGTTTGCAGGATAACTGAAATACATCACAGGTGATATAATTTGCTGCTCAGTGATTGCAGTTTTCTAGTCTGCATCTCCCCAAGGTAATACTTAAAATCTGGCCTGTTGGTGGGTCCTGAGGACAGGAGTTGAGAACCACTGGTTTTAAAGTGTAAATATATAAATGTGTTCATTCTGGTGACAATCATAAGCAGGAGAAGTGATAGAAAATCCCACATGTTGAGTTGTCCCAGTAACAGGAATAGAGGGAAATTCTTCCAATGGGAATATTAGTTCTGGGGACACTAGTCCGTGGGACAAGAAGCTAAGAGAAATGTCTCTAATGGGTCACAGATGACAAAAAAAACATATGGGTTATAGCCCCCTGATACTCTATCCAAAATGATAAAAAAAAAACTACTTTAATAAAATGCTTAACTAGACAGCTACAAACCACTGGCACAGCCTCCCCCCCCCCCTCCCAGATGCTGTTGGAAATTGTACAGGATGGAGAGCGTGGGAAGGGGCTAATCAATATGTCATTTACCAGCCCCTTCCTTTTTTAAATGAACACAGTGAACACACTCACTTACTGTGTTCAATCATAACTGAAGCATAGTAAGCTGTGTTTACTATGCTTCAGCTTGTGAATGAACAGAAAGCATCTCAGCACAGAGTACTTCCCATTCATTCACTGTCCAGTGCAGCTGAGGCTGCAGAGAAAGGCATGTGTGTTTGAGCTTTGGGGTGCACACCCTAATGCAGTAGACTGCGCACACCTTTGGTCACTGGTGTGTCATGATTATCAACAGCTGCATAAAATAACATTAGATGCCACTAGTGGTTCTGCCTAGCTCATAGTCCTGGCACAACGGAGCTACAGACTGCTTGACTACAGTTTATTTTTTCCTAGCAACACAAATGCTAAGAAGAGATGTCCTATAGCTGCTGCAACATTGCTGTGACATGGGTCTTGTGCTGAGTAGAACATTATAGCTGGCCATACACTAGTAGATTTTTGAATGAACATCCGTATGCAAATTCTCAGTGCATTTCACGGCTTGATGACTGTTATTCGAAAATACTTTAACATTTAGTTTATTTTTAACATTCATTTTGGAATGAACAAACCTAACTGAACAAAAACCACATTCACTATTCGAAATTTGATCGTTTGAGAAAAATATTCTCATCCTGCTCCTTTGAATTTTCTCATCACTGTGGTTGAAAACAAATGTCGTTTTGACCCCACTAGGGATTACAAAATCAAAGGAACCTTCATTAACCGCTTCCTGACTGCGTCACATACTTTTACTGCTGCAAAGTGGCAGCGCTGCGCAAATCGTCGTATATAAACGGCGATTCGCGCAGCTACAGCTATTGGGCAGGCACGCGTCGCCGGTGGCACGCTCTCATGCCTACTGCGTGAGTATGGCCGCGGGGCGGGTGGACTCGATGTCCGTCGGCAACCCGCGATCGCCTAATACAGAGGAAGAACGGGGAACTGCCAATGTAAACAGCGGCATGACAGTGATATATTCATCCCTGTCATCGGAATCAGTTAGGTCTGTCATGCCCCTGCCAGCCCAGCCCCCACACAGTTAGAACACAGTGAGGGAACTCAGTTAACCCCCTTGATCGCCCCCTTAGTGTTAACCCCTCCCCTGCCAGTGACATTTATACAGTAATAAGTGGTATTTTTAGATCTATAAATGTCTATGATCCCAAAAAAGTGTCAAAAATGTCCGATCTGTCCGCCGCAATGTTGCAGTCCCCATAAAAAAACACAGATTGCCGCCATTACTGGTGAAATAAATAATAAAAACGCCATAAACCAGTTCTCATAGTTTGTAGGCACAATAACTTTTGCGCAAACTGATCAATAATCGCTTATTGCGTTTTTAGTTACCAAAAATATGTAGAAGAATACATTTTGGTCTAAACTGATGAATACATTTTTTCTTTATATTTTTTTTTGGATATTTATAATAGCAAAAAGTAAAAAATATTGTTTTTTTTTTTTTCAAAATTGTCGCTTTTTTTGTTTATAACGCAAAAAATATAAAAAATGCAGGGGTGATCAAATACCACCAAAAGAAAGCTCTATTTGTGGGAAAAAAAGACGTCAATTTTGATTAAGTACAACGTCGCACGACCGCGCAATTGTCAGTTAAAGCGATGCAGTGCTGATTTGCAAAAAGTGCTCTGGTCAGGAAGGGGGTAAATCCTTCCGGAGCTGAAGTGGTTACAGGAAAAATCTCAAACAAAATTCTACTAGTGTATAGCCAGCTTGGGGCTTCGATACCTTTCACCCTGCCCCACGTTAATGGATTTGATTCCCCCTCCCACACTAAAGAGCATGGATGTAGGAATCTCTCCAGTTGTACTCTGGCAGCCATGACTGTCAGAATACCTGAACAGTCATTGCAGCTGATAGCATACAGTCACTGTTCACCCAGCTCCACTGATTTTACAGTTATAGTTTATCAAACTGGGTGGTGATGACGGGGCCACCTACGACTTGTATTCTTGCAGGTTCAGCAAGTATATGGCCAGCATAGGAATTTTTACAGTGTTTGGGGTTAACTGCAAAATCACCAACTTCACTAGCCATCTAAACTCACTGGCCACTTTATTAGGTACACCTTGCCAGTACCAGGTTGGACCCCTTTTGCCTTCAGAACTGCCTTAATTCTTTGTGGCATAGATTCAACAAGGTGTTGGAAATGCTCCTCAGAGATTTCGGTCCATATTGACTGGAGCTGCACAACCTTGACATGATAGCATCACGCAGTTATCGTTTGCAAGTCCATGATGCAAATCTCCCTTTCCACCACATCCCAAAGGTGCTCTGTTGGATTGAGATCTGGTGACTGTGGAGGCCATTGGGGTACAGTGACCTCATTGTCATGTTCAAGAAACCAGTTTGAGGAAGTAGCCATCAGAAGATGGGTACACTGTAGTCATTAAAGGGATGGCCATGGTCAGCAACAATACGCTGTGGTATTTAAACCATGCTCAAGTGGTACTAAGGGGCCCAAACTGTGCCAAGAAAATATCCCCCACACCATTACACCTCCACCAGCCTGAACCTTTAATTCAAGACAGGATGGATCCATGCTTTCATGTTGTTTACACCAACTTCTGACCCTACCATCTGAATGTCGCAGCTGAAATCGAGACTCATCAGACCAGGCAACGTTTTCCAATCTTCTATTGTCCAATTTGGTGAGCCTGTGCGATTTGTAGCCTCAGTTTCCTGTTCTTAGCTGATAGGAGTGGCACCTGGCGTGGTCTTCCGCTGCTGTAGCCCATCTGCTTCAAGGTTCAATGTCTTGTGCATTCAGAGATGGTATTCTGCATACCTTGGGGGTAATGAGTGGTTATGTGAGTTACTGTTGCATTTCTATCATCTCAAACGAGTCTGCCCATTCTCCTATGACCTCTGACATCAACAAGGCATTTTCATCCACACAACTGCCACTCACTGGATATTTTCTCTTTTTCAGACCATTCTCAGTAACCTTAGAGATGGTTTTGTGGGAAAACCTCAGTAGATCACCAGTTTTTGAAATACTCAGACCAGCCCGTGTGGGACCAGTAACCATGGCATGTTCAAAGTCACTTAAATCACTGGCAGTATATCCCTGGGTGGCGCCACGGCCACGTGGATCGTCCAGTCTGTCTGATTTGTGTCTTGACAATGTAAGTCTTGTCAATCTCTTATTAGCTATCAGGCTGCCCCCTCTTTATTGACATTGCCTTATATGGCTTACTTGATTGAATTATGGTTTACATGCAGCTCTATTCGCTCCTTTGGCTTGGACAGTCGTTGCAAGAATGTAAACTCTAAATGCCCACTTTTTGCTCACATTCATTTATGGTGGCATTAGTCCATCCGGTTTGTCCTTCTGCCCTGACGTTAGACTAGGGAGAACCTCTTTCTACATGTGTGTGTATCTTGATGCAGACAAGTGAGACCTGTTTCTCTCAGACTACCCTGCGTGTGTCCTGATAAAACGAAATAATGAAACGCGTTGGCACACAGGGGCTCACTCATCATACCTGGTGTAACAACTTACTTTTTGAGCATTGTGTCCATGTTGTCTACATTCTACACATATGTAAACACATGTTTTTAGGCTCTATGTCTTTGCTTTTTGCTAATTTTTTATTGTTTTGTACCAATTAAGTTTATACTTTTATATAATTTGTGTGGTCTAAATTGCCTCTAAAGTCCGAAACTTAAAGGGTTTTTTCCTTTTCCCTTCTATCACTTAAATCACCTTTCTTCCCCATTCTGATGCTTGGTTTGAACTTCAACAAGTCGTCTTCCCCACATCTAGATGCCTAAATGCATTGAGTTGCTGCCACGTGATTGGCTGATTAGCGATTTGTGTTACCAAGCAATTGAACAGGTGTACCTAATAAAGTGACCGGTGAGTGTATGTTACCCAATGCAGTTGCTGATGACCAAGGCTACAAATCACCAGAAAAAACAAGCAGAGAAATATTCACCTACAGATATCTGCTACAAAGTTCTTGTGTGACATAGCCCTTAGTTATTATCAGAAATATCAGTACCAGTTACATTGAAAGCCACTCTCAGTCATCACATTTCGGTACAGAAGGCTACAGAGATATGGCTGCTGAAGATAACAGTAGAAAGAAAGTCTAGACTCAGATGATGAATGCTAACACCAGGCTTAGGTAAATGACGTCAGAGCCTATGAGAACTCATTCATGGCTTGATTAGGGATTGTGTTTCTTCTTTGATTTCTAGAAGATTATTAAGATTGACATAGAACCAAAATAGCACTACTTGTTTTCTGTCAGTTCAAGAGAACCATCATTTATTATTAGTGAAGTAATGACTAAGGCAGTGTTTCTCAACTCCAGTCCTCAAGGCACACTAACAGGTCATGTTTTCAGGCTCTCCATTATTTTGCACAGGTGATTTGATCAGTTTCACTGCCTTAGTAATTACCACAGCTGTTTCATCTGAGGGAAATCATGAAAACATGACCTGTTGGTGCGCCTTGAGGACTGGAGTTGAGAAACACTGTACTAAGGTATTGTTGACATAAAGGTATTCTAGATAATTCAGTGCAATGTGGATTGATAACCTCTAAAGGGCCCTAATTCATAGCAGCCATTCAGCTTTCCATGTATGGTAGTCATATCACAGCAGTGCCTTTTCATTGAATGATACGAGTCAGATTTTCTAGACTTACTAGATCAGGGGTCTCAACATTTTTAATATGAGGGCCACATTGTATATTTTAGGAAAATTTGCAGGCTGAAAAAAATGCAATCCAGGAGAGCCCATCAGAGTCCCTCTTATATCCAGGAGTGCCCATCAGAGTCCTCTCTTATATCCAGGAGTGCCCATCAGAGTCCTCTCTTATATCCAGGAGTGCCCATCAGAGTCCTCTCTTATATCCAGGAGTGCCCATCAGAGTCCCTCTTATATCCAGGAGTGCCCATCAGAGTCCCTCTTATATCCAGGAGTGCCCATCAGAGTCCCTCTTATATCCAGGAATGCCCATCAGTGTCCCCTCTTATATCCATGAGTGCCCATCAGAGTCCATGTTATATCCAGGAGTGCCCATCAGAGTACTGTCTTATATCCAGGAGTTCCCATCAGAGTCCCTCTTATATCCAGGAGTGCCCATCAGAGTCCTCTCTTATATCCAGGCATGCCCATCAGAGTCCACTGTAATTTCCAGGAGTGCCCATCAAAATCCCCTTTTATATCCAGGAGTGGCCATCAGAGTCCCCTTTTATATCCAGGAGTGGCCATCAGAGTCCCCTCTTATATCCAAGAGTGCCCATAAGAGTCCTGCCTTACATCCAGTGGTGCCCATCAGAGTCCCATCTTATACCCAGAAGTGCTCATCAGATTCCCCCCTTACATCCAGGTGTGCTCATCAGAGTTCCTTTCTATTTCTAGGAGTGCCCATCAGAGTGCCACCCCGTCCCCTTACATGTAAATGTGCCCCGCAGAGTATTCCTTTACCCTTCAGGGTGCAGTGCACTGGAAGGCCAAGCAGGACTAAACAGTGGAAGTCAGGTCCTCCTGTAAATGCTTAGGGTGGGGCAATCGTATATTTAGTTTCTAGGACACTGGCGGTCCTAGCAATCAACCATAATGTGGGGATCTTGGCAAGGGCCTGGGGGAAGGTAACTTCTGGCAGGCAGTGGATGTGATGGTCTCCATTAGAGTTGAGCGAACCTCTGGAAGTTCGGGTTCTGCTGGTCCGTCCGAACTTCGGGACAAAGTCCGGGTCCGGGTCCGGACGGAACCCGAACGATCGCACGGATTGAGATTACCTCTGGTAGTGTAGGTGACGGACGGTCTTCAATGGAAGGGGGTCCGGGAACGGTTCTAGGGGTGTAATACCAACTAACGATCCTGGCGGTCACAGGATCTTTGATTTATATGCTAACGGGGTGGGATTCGTAAATGTCCTCCTGGACTGAAGGTGACAAATCAGGACGAACCGGAAGGTCACGTGACGTGGGACTTCCCATTTCCTTATGAGACGCCCCGTGTAAATGTACATTCCCCTGCCCCACCGTGAGACTACCCGTGAGGATCTTTATCTTTCCTTGAGACTACTCGT
>BLSH010066420.1:1503544-1517074 GCA_018402905.1 Glandirana rugosa | reverse complement strand
AAAAACCCCAAAAATGAATTCTCACCATCCGTAAACGTGACCACTTTTGCGCAAACCAATCAATAAACGCCGATTGCAATTTTTTTTATCGCAAATATGAGGAAGAATATAAATCGGCCAAAAACGGTGAAAAAAAATTTTTTTTTATATTTTTTTTTTGGATTTGTATTTTAGGAAAAAGTAAGAAATTTGGGTTTTTTGCAAAATTGTCGCTCTTCTTTTGTTTATAGCGGCGATCAGAAATGACGCAGCGGTGATCAAATACCATCAAAAGAAAGCTCTGTTTGTGGGAAAAAAAGGACGCAAATTTCGTTTGGGTACAACGTCGCACGACCGCGCAATTGTCAGTTAAAGCGACGCAGCGCCGAATCGCAAAAAGGGCTCCGGTCCTAAAGCTGGAAATCCTTCCGGGGCTGAAGTGGTTAAATCTGTCCAAACAAGAGTCTAGTAGGCATCCTGGGTATGATAAAGTTTGAAACAATGAAATAATAAATTAAAATAAATAACTATAAATAATTATCAAAAATATTAATATAATAATAATAAAATTTGTTCAATAATATAATCAAACCAAAAACACTGAAATTTGCTCAGTTGCAGAACTGTCGCTGTCCTCACTTTCAGTGCTGATGAGGAATTTCCCCACGAATCAGTATTGCTCAATTCTGCAAATGATTCTTATTTACCATCGCTGTTTTCTAGCTGGTCAAAAACCACTTTTGACGTAAAGGGATGCTTTTTGGATGCCATGGACATTCTCAAGTTTCCAGGCAGAAAGAATGACATATATAATATAAAAGTGCATGCTTTTGGTAATGAAAATGAACCCTGAGTCGGGATTACCGCTAACAACCTTAATTCACAACTGGGTGGGCTCTGCACCCCCGAGCCCACCCTTTTTTTAAGCCTATTAGAGCCTCTGGCTCTAATCACGTGCTTCTACGTGCCCCACATGTAGATTAGGGGGCCAGGCGCATGTATTAGGGGGCCGCGCCCCTGCGCCCCGTATGGACGGGCCGCCACTGCTACACGTCTCTGCTTCACTCACATGAACACGACTATGGGCAGTCAGTTCATATCTGCATGTACCAGTGCCCTTGTATGTCTATGAAGGCTGAAAAAGAATATGGGGTAAAGAAAGGGGCTGGAAAAATTTATAAATGAATAGAGTGTTTACAGGAAAAATATAAAGAGAAAAAGAGAAGACAAAGAAAGGAGAGATTAAAAGCAAGAGAAGGATAAGGAAAAACCATAAAGGGGCATTCGATGGACCATAGAAAAATAAACAAATATTCCCTGCTTTACACTTTCTGTTCAGCAGGGAGAGGGCCCTTTCAATGCAACAAAGTTTCTTTGGTACAATATTATTTTGTTATGCTGAACAATTCAGAGAGGATGTTTTCACAGATTTACATGTTTTCTATAATTATGTGATTACTAATTGATACTGAGTTTCCGGTTCTTGTGTATATATACAAAGTAAAATGTTACTTCTTTTATTCTGTGTTTCTGACCTGAGGAAGAGCAGATTTTGCCTGAACGATTGTCCTTGAATATTTTTGCGAAAAGACAAAAAAGAAAAAAAGTGCTCTAAGTGCAGACTAAAAAGTTTATTAAAACCAATGTACAAGTGACTCACAAAACAGCCAGGAGCAGGGTGGAAGATCGTCTGTAGGCAAGGGGGGAGAGTCCTGTGGAAACATCCATGTCAGGAGATGCAGTAATCAGCAAGGTCCAGAGTCCTGTCTGTGTAGTGGCCGGCTACACACAGGGGCATCCAGGGCGAGGCGTGGAACGCAAAACCGGAAGTCCTGAGAGGATGACATCACCGTATCGGACGCGTTTCCTGAGCTGGCGCACTGCAATGACACGGCAGTCGCACTCCTTCATCAAGCTTCTTTTTTTCTTTCAATAGATTTTTATTGATGAAAAGAAATATCGATACATAGCAGGAACAGTACATAGGTATAACTCTAGACTTGAGAGAAGCTGAACCATAGACGAGCCTAAGTCATGTTAATGATATACAAAATATGTTACTAAATAACAATAGCTAACCCAGTCACCACTGCGAGCGAAGACTCTGTCCGGCGGTCAGGGGGATTGCAAAGGGCGCAGCCCCAGCCCCCTGGCCCTGCACCCCAAATGGGAACCTGCTGTGCCGAGACCAGGGGACCAAGTCTGTCCCGCCCACCCCAGGAAGAGGTAGGCCTGTTTAGACCCCAAACCGCCCGCCAGAGATCGCCACTCTCTAGAAGGAGAGACGATCTGTACATAGGGAAGCAAGTGCTCCCCTCGTTGTAGACAGCAGGGCTGTCTAGGCCCACAGGAGCAGCACTTGCAGGTGAGAAAGAAATAAAAATTCATTAGTTACGTATCGCTCCTAATAGTTAACATTGCAACTAGGAGATGACCCAAAGTGTATATTAATGACTCGCCCTGAGGGCCTAACCTCCTTAAGGGAGAAAGAAAGGAATCTGTAGGCTATGGCCACAGTCCAAATGCTCTGAAGAGTCTGTATCCCATTGATAAGCACGTCTAAAGAATTGGAGAAGAAGAGTAGAGCAGTAAGAGAAGGAGTGGTTAGACAGAAGAAGAGAGGGGGTAGAGGACAGCAGGGGGGATAAGGACAGAGGGGAGAGGTGGTGTCAGAGAAAGATAAAGCCCGATGCCAGAGTCAGAGTCCCCGGCCATCTCAGACTGGGTTATACCTGGACCGTGTAGGCAAGCCAAGGTTCCCAGGTTGCATCATGTTTCTCCTCTGTGTCCGTAAGAATGCTGGCTATTTTCTCTTGTGTCATTATCCAAGATATTTTTCTCTTTGTCTGGAGAAAAGAGACAGAGGGTCGTTTCCAGGCCCTGGCGATGGATAACTTGGTGCCCGCCAGTATAAAGGAGATGAGGCGTTTGGATAATTTCGGTATGTCCCGGCCCATCATATTTAGAAGAGCCAACTGGGGCGAGTTTGAGATTGAGAGGCCCGTAACTTTCCTGATAAGGTGGAAAATTTTATTCCACAGGCCCCTAATCCTTGGGCATTCCCACCATATGTGGATCATGGATCCGATCGAGCCGCATTGACGGAAACACAGGGGAGAAGAGTTGGGAAAAATCCTGGCGAGCCTGAGGGGCACTAGGTACCATCTGGTTAGGACCTTCAAATTTGCCTCAACAACGGCGGTATTACAAAAGCCCTTTGAGGAGGCCTTGAAGGCTCCAAACCAAGTCTCCTGTTTCAGTTCCATGCCCAGCTCCTCCTCCCAATCCCTCATATATTTAGTTTTGCCAGAAGAGGAGGCTAAGGAGCGATAGATAACCGATATGCCTCCCCTCTGCTCCACAGGCTGACCACACCATTGTTCATAAGCTGATAGCGTTGGAGGAAAGTTGTCTCTCCTGCATAGGGACCTGATAAAGTGAGTCATTTGTAGGAGCCTAAATCTTTCCGTGCTAGGCATGTCTAGTTTACTGGAGCAATATGTTGCGGAGAGGGGGCCCTTGGGATTTACAAAGTGTCCAATTCTGTAAAGGCCTTTGTCCAGCCACCAGCGAAAGGCCAGAATATCCATCCCAGGGGCAAAAAGCGGGTTGTGGAATATGTGAGAAAGCGGTTGCCAAGCGGAAACTAGAGCGGGGGAAGATTTGACACTGTCCCAAAGGGAGAAGGAGTGCGACAGGGTGGGGGCTAGTATCGGAGGTCAAGCTTCTTTTTTTAACGCCTCATGCACACTGGGCATTTTTACAGTTGCTGTTTTTGGCTTCAGGCACTTTTTTTCTGCAGCCATTAAACTCCCCAGCATGTTATCCTGTGTGTCCATGCACACATAGGCTGTTATCAGCGTTTTATGGCAGGGGTGTTTTCTGGCTGGAAAAAACCCAGAACTAGTGGGTTTTGAGAGGAGTTTTTGAGCTGTAAGAACACTCTAACGCAGATAAATGCTGTAAAATGCAGCTAACCAGCGTTTTTAAGGGTTTTTGATCCCGTAGCTTGTGTTTTCTTGTTAAAATGCTAAAAACCTTGGAAAGATGCTAATGCAAAACGCTACTGCCTTTTTTATAATGTCCAGTGTGAATGAGACTTTATAGTTAGGGAACTTCAAGGGAAAGGGCAGGCAGCAGTACATTAAGTGTGGGAATTCTACAGCCAGGGGCAAGGACAGGTAGCAGCAAAAAAGTTAAAGTGGTTGCAAACTTCAGGCATGAAATATTAACAAAGTATATCCTTCTATAGTGTGTACTTGTCTCAATTAACAGCATTAAGACCCATTTCACACCAGAACATTTTTCAGGCACTTTTGCTCTAAAAATAGCGACTGTAAAACGCCTGAAAAACTCCCCCCAATCCACCCCAGTGTGAAAGCCCAAGTGCTTTCACATTGGGGCGGTGCGTTTGCGGGACAGTAAAATAAATCCTGCAAGCCGCATCTTTGCGGCGGTGGGGGAGCAGTGTATTCACCGCTCCTCCACCACCCCTGCCCATTGAAAACAATTGGGCAGTGCTCCCGAAGCGCCTGAACACTGCTTCGGAAGAGCAGCTAACGAGCACTTTTAACCCCTTGTGGGGGGTTAAAAGCGCACCGCTGCCACCCGTATAGCGGCACCAAAGCGTTGCTATAAACAGCGGAAAATTAGCTGTGTTTTACCGCTAACCCTCGGGCTAATGCACCCCTTTCATTATCGTCTTTCTCTACTCAAGGATGCAAAGCTGCCACTTGCCTGATATTTCTGCTAACGTTCCCTTTTCCTCTGCTAATCCCACCATAGCCTCACAAACTCGCTATTAGGAGTCGGTAGGACTCTGCTATCTCCAGGGCTGGGTCACAGAGCTCTGCACTGTTTTTTGGTCCTTCCTTAACATATCTGCTACTGGAGTGGAAGTAAAAGATCCCAAATCACCCCCATGCCCAGGAACTTAATGCCATCCTTGCAAAGCACCCTTTTCTGTGCGTTTATGGCCTATGCTAAAATCACAGTGCCATTACTTTGCGCAAAGGAGGGGGAGAGCTGGGCTGCTGGTGGTGAGAGGTTGGGGTGCTTGTTGTGGGGAGGGGAGGAGAAGGATTAGATTGCTGGCAGTGAGAAGAAAGTGGAAATAGCATGGGCTTTAAGGGGTTGGTTTCCCTCTTCTCAAACTCCAGGAGTTGGATGTGGATAAGGTGACATTTAGGGGGACTTGGAGTCCTCTGCTACAGGCAAATTTTGTCAAAAGGAAACTTTTATGTTCAAATGCCTGTGCAAGGGCCCCAGGATTAGGATAATGAAAGAGGGGCTGCTATTGGTTGGCCACTCTATTAGACCACCAATACAAGGATAAAATAACCAATTTACTGTCACCAATCTACTGACACCATCCTAGGGGAAGCACAGAAAAACCCTTGGCCGAATACACAGCATTGCAGGGTGCCTTCTAATGACCAGTGTGCCTCTGACCCTCTGATTCCTGGAAGGAGATTCTTTTAAACCATAGCAGCCAATTCAGCTGCAGGCAACTTCCAAACCACATGATTTGATGAGGAGGATTAGGGTGCAAGCTTCATATATTATTTTAGTTACTTCATTAAAGTCAGGGCACTAAAGACATAGCTGCAGGGGGAAAACCTATGGTCATAGGTTGCCCAACCTTCCATAATACGTGAGGGAGAGCAGGAATCGGCAAATGAAGGGGAGAAATCCTACAGCCAGAGTGAAAGACAGGCAGCAGCAATAATGAAGTGTAGAATCGTACAGATGTATATAGGCTGCATGCTATTCCCCAAATCAGGTCTTTTTTAATGGTCAGAAAAAAATAATTTAGTTTTATTTTGCTATAGTTATTTTTTTATTTTCAGAGCCGCCGAGCATACATTAATTGTTGACAAAGCGGCCCTTTGTTTGCAGCATGTTACTGCATATGTGTGTGGCAGCCACGTGGTACGTGCAGTCAGAGGAGGCAGGTGAGGCATAGCCTCACCTGCCATGAACATCAAAAAATAAAAAAGATTGACTTCGAGGGTCGTAGCTCGGCGACCCAAATTTGGTAGATATGTAGCTGAAGTCCTACCCCACCACTGGTAAAAGTTTGGGGCTTCTATCATCTATGGCTCTGGAGATAAGGGGCTCCTTGCACAGCCTGTCAGAAGCTACATACAGAGCGGCCAGTTTAAATACAAGCTGACTGACTGTGTTTGCAGCAGACTGAGAGGATGAGCTCCCAGTGCCTCTCCTCACTTCTTGTCAGAGGCACTGAGCTCAATGGACAGCTTGTAGCCTTATCCAATGGTAGAGCACCATTGGCCCAAGCTGTCCAATAAAAATGCTGCCGTGGAGGCACGCCTCACTGCAGTGTCATAGAAGGGGGCATGTGTCTAAAAGACAAGTGTATTTATTTTATTTCAGGTACTTATATAGCGCTGTCAATTTACACAGCGCTTTACATATACATTGTACATTCACATCAGTCACAAATGCTTCCTTCCAGCCCAGCCCTCTTAACTACATGGAATAACATGGGTTTATGTGTATAAGATTTACCCATAATCCCATGTTTTTCTCACACAGTTAAGAGGGAGAATGAGAATCTGCTGAAAATGTATAAGCTAAATCATATACTAGTATGCTATATGTTATAAGATAATAATTTATTATTTATCTATTTACTGGGAAATTACTGGTTTGAAGTTATAACTTCAAACTTCAGTAATTTGTCCGTTAAGCCAACTACTTGAGTACAGTGTTTAAAGATATAGTAAATTACCTTAAAAATAATATATAATAATTATTTGCATATTGCTTATTTATGGTAATTAAGCCCTTGCCACATAGGCCAATTCTGACACTTCTCTCCTACATGTAAGAATCATAATTTTTTTTGCTATAAAATTACTCAGAATCATTATATATATTGTTTAGCAGACACCCTAGGGAATAAAATGGTGATCATTGTAACTTTTGATGTTACACAGTATTTGCGCAGCAATTTTTCAAACGCGTTTTTTGGGAAAGAAATTGTTTCATGAATAAAAAAACAGCAGTAACGTTAGCCCGATTATTTTGTATAATGTGAAAGATGATGTTACGCTGAGTAGATACCTAACATGTCACGCTTTAAAGTTGCACACACTAGTGGAATGGCAGCAAACTTCAGTACTTACGAATCTCCATAGACAAGCTTTAAATATTTTTAGAGGTTACATGTTTAGAGTTACAGAGGAGGTCTAGTGCTAGAATTATTGCTCTTGCTCTAATGTTTGCGGCGTCTGTAACCTGTGTGTATCTGGCTCTGATACTAGCCAGTGCCTCACCAGCCACTGACCTCACCGCACGTCCCTGCTGTGTGGTAAGGTAGTGTGCACCACAGCACCAGATATTTATTCCCCTATTGTCTTTGCAGCCATTAAATTTAGACAATCTATTTTACTGAATAAATGTCAATTAGTGTAAAACGAGAGTCAGAGGTGCTGCATGTAGAGGCAGGTAATCGTTTTTTTTTGTTAGCCATCAAATATTTTTATTAACCCCTACAGATCCGCGATATTGCCGAAGTACGGCTCCAGCGCAGATCTGAAATGCCGGGACGACGTCAATGGACGTCGTCCCCTGTGCACGCTCCCGGCGCACGCGGCTGCCGCACGCTGCGCGGGTTTGCCTGTGGGTCGATGTCTGCTCGAGACCCACGATTGCCCAAACACGGCGGTTCTCCGTTCTGTGACAGGGGACAAAACAGATCTACTGATCCTTGTCACTGGGATCAGTTAGATCTGTTATGTCCCAACCAGCCCCGCCCCCCACAGTTAGAACACGCCCAGGGAACATTGTTAACCCCTTCACTGCACCCTGCAGGTTAACCCCTTCACTGCCAATGACATTTATACAGTAATCAGTGGACATTTAAATTTCTGATCGCTGTATAAATGTCATTGGTCCCAAAAATGTGTAAAAAATGTCCGACATTTCTGCTGCAATATCGCAGTCCCCATAAAAATCGCAGATCGCCGCCATTACTAGTAAAAAAAAAAAATTATAATAAAAACGCCATAAATCAATTCCCATAGTTTGTAGACGCGATAACTTTTGCGCAAACCAATCAATATACGCCGATTACGATTTTTTTTTTACCAAAAATATGTAGAAGAATATATATCGGCCAAAACTGATGAATATATATATTTTTTTTAATGGATTTGTATTTTAGCAAAAAGTAAAAAATATTGTTCTTTTTTGCAAAATTGTCGCTCTTTTTTTTGTTTATAGTGGCGATCAGAAATGACACAGAGGGGATCAAATACCAGCTAAAGAAAGCTCTATTTGTGGGAAAAAAAGGACGCAAGTTTTATTTGGGTACAACGTCGCACGACCGTGCAATTGTCATACAAAATGCGACAGCACTGAAAACTGAAAATTGGTCTGGGCAGGAGGGGGGTTTAAATGCCCAGTAAGGAAGTGGTTAAAGGTTTACAATGAAAGCTGTCAATTTCAAAGAATTATGCACTATTTTCATCATTTCAAATTTGAATTGCAGAGTATAATCAGTATATATTCAGGAGTATAATCTACAACATGATATATGCATTGCAGGGGTCAAGAGCATAATGTAGAGCACAGCATATACAGTGCACACAACATAATGAATACAATGCAGAGGTCAGGACTGAGTATAATGTACAAAATAGCTTATATGTTGTAGGGATCAGGGCTGTATCATACAACAGAGTATATCCTGTACAGGGAACAGGACTCTAATGTACAAGATAATAAATACAGTGCAGGGGCCAGGACTATACCATATAGCATAATGTATGCAGTGCATGAGTAGAATGTACAACATAGCATTCTCAGTGAAAGGTGTCAGGAGTAGAACATTCAGCATAGCATTTACAGTTCAAGGAACAGGAGTATAATGCACAACATGGTGTATACAGTGCAGGGTTCAGGAGTATAATGTACAAGCATATACAGTACAATACAGTACAATAGCATATACAGTGAAGGGGGTATCTTGTACAACATAGTGTATAGAGTACACGTGTTAGGACTATAACGTATAACATAGCATTTACCTTGCAGGGATCTGGAGTGAAATGTACAACAACCGTGCAGGGATCAGGACTGTTCAAGATACAGCACTGGGTACAGAGTGCAGTAGTCAATTATATTGTGCTTCTTACTGCTGGTCAGTGGACAAAAATATTCCCAAAATTTGGTGTAAACACAGTAATATACCCCCAACTGCCATCCTAAAATGGCTTGCTGCTGCCTCTATAGCAACCGGAATATAAAATGGGAATATTGTGCAGATATTTGTGTAGGTTGAGCAGCTTGATGATATTTAAGAAGATGAGGGACACCCACAGTCAACACCTCAAGTTTGTCTAGATTTGTATAGAGTTTTACATGCTATTCTGCATCCTCTTTCACCCCATATAAATTGAATAATTATGCATTGGAAGAAGGTGTTTCAGGCTCTCATCAAGAAAGTCCAACTTTGCCCACCTTTCCTGTTTGCGGGGTTGATATGGCATCATTTTTTGGAGGGTCTGACACCTTTTTCAAGCCTTTGTGACTTAGGAACACTTAGGAACTAAAATAACAGCCAGAGGGTAAAAGGGCAGTCCCACATTACCATAAATTATTACAGGATAATGGGTGACTGGGGATAAACCTCAGTTACTGCATGTATTGTTGGGACAAGCCTCATATATATGTCTTTTTACTGTTATAGAACCAGATGATTCTCAATAACAGTTCTCTTTATGTAGCTCTGTTTTATGTTTATTTTTCATTTTTCTTCCTTGTAAAGACATACCTGCCCTGGGAAAGCAAGCACATGCAGGGACAGTGGTGCAAGTCCCTAGGCAAGTCCTAGGCCTCATCATTACCTTGAACAGTATAGGGACAAGGAAAAATAAAAGGTTTCTTACAGCGCCACCAGCTCAAACACTTGCTTCACAAAGGTGATGGCTACAAGGAATACCACATTGTAGGTGAGAATAAAGAGAGGAATGTCTTTAATGGGTTTAAAAAGACAGTTTGTGAAGTGCAGATGCATGAGCTTCCAGCTGATATATAGACGTGAATTCTGCAACCGCACATGTGCCAGTAGTGACATCAGGCAGAGGAGGTTCCCTCATCTCAGCTTTCCTTCTTGGTTCTATATACCTTTCACGTTCATCTGTGGCGCAGTGTCCAGGTAATGTCTCTCTCCATGCTAGTGGCCTGGGGTTCACGAATACCGCACTGACGGTCCCTTGCTACCCATCTTTGACCTGCCTACTCATTTGTTTAATGTCACACTTGTGAGTGCATTTTTAACTTTCAATAAATGTATATGGATTTTACATAATTTACTATGAAGGGTTTGTACCTTGTTCCTTTCTCTTAGTTTACCTTCTGTGGAGTGCCCTCTCCTGGTTTCTTGGCAGTAGCACCTCCATAGTTAGCCATCAGTGGCTATTTAATTTATTTCTTCGTTCAACTGGATAAGCAGGTAAATGATAAATTAGAGCACCTGGAAAAGAACATTATTGATCACAAAAAAGAAAATATGGTCCGTGATACGTTGGACTATGCTTCAAATAATATTTATTATTGGAGGAAAAAACCTGCAATATCGTCTAGTCAAAATGTTATAGTTGTTTTGCTGAGCCTGTAAGGCTAATGTGAGGCTAACTTAAAGGTAAGGAAAAAGGCATTGTCCCAGTCCTCCGGCGAGCAAGTATGTCGACAGGAGAATGCTGTAAATTTGCATGTAGGCAATTGGAATTGGAGAGCCACAATTCAAAAGGAGTTAGGTCCCTATGGAGCCGCTCATTGTTGAGCTCCTTGTATAAATGTCGGAGTTGAAATTAGTAGAGCCACTGACCTCAATGTGTATGGGACAGAGATGCTATTTCACACAGGGGTTTCAATCTGTATGAGCCTATGGCTTGTTGTATGGGAGATGGATCTGGGGTTTGCCAATAAAGGTACCTTTTGATAATTCTTGTGACACAACCAATTCTGTACAGGAGATTGATAATGACCAAGAGAAATGAGATTTTCAGGATTTTTGTGCCATCAGTGATCTGGATAACTTGACTTGGAGAGTGGCTCACCTCCAGCCTCGGATCATGATCAGGTGGTGGATGGTGGGGTCCCCTTCAAATTGAGATCAGAGTTTTACCCCATAAATTCTAGGGGAGGGAAGATGAACAAATTTCAAAAGTTTGTTGATAGTGATTTAACCGCTCTTGCGCACAAGGTATACTCATCTCTTGGCATCAGAAATAACAATTTGTCGGTTAAGAAAAGGGCAGCATTAAAAGACTTGCATGATGATAGGTCGATTGTGATAAAAGTTCAAACAAAGAGGGTCTGATTGTTGTCATAGATCCTGGTGATTATAGGGAGGAGGATTTGCATCAGCTGTCTGACAGTGATACGTATGTGACTTTGAAAAAAGGATCCTAAGGAGTATAAGAAGGTTTTGACGGTGTTGGCAATGGGGGGGGGGGGGTGATGGGGATGTTGGATTGGAGTTTTTAGCCCTAAGGAGGTTGATTGTTAATTCCTCAGCACCCCATCATGTCAATCTTCCACCATTTGCCCACATTGCATAAGGGGTTGAACCCACTCAATGGGAGACTCATTATTGCTGGAATAGGGTCACTCAATGAAAGATTGGGGCAGTGGCTTGATGCACAGCTATAACTGTTGGTTGTCCAGCTCCTTAGTTATCTTAAGGATAACACAAAATTACTCAGAACCATGAGCAAGTTTGTGTGGGAGCAAAACTCAGTTTGCATTACTTATTATGTAGTCAGTCTTTCTTCCTGTATACCCCATGCTTTGGCTCTGGAAGCAGTGTGGTATTTTTTGAAGCAGAATATCAAATACACTTTTGAGCACTGCTTTAGTTTTGATGTCCTACAATACCTTTTGACACATAATTTATTTTCCTTTAATGGGGTATATTAGCTCCAGCAGTGGGGCCGCAATGGCTACATTTTCGCCCACACTTGCGAATCTCTTTATGGTGGTGCTGGGTGTGGGTAAAGGGTGATGTTGATATAGTTTCTAGGTGTACTCCAACCTTGGGTAATAGATTAAGTGATAGGTTGATGAGGAAAGATGTTCCCTGTGGGATTATCCGGTGCAAAAAAGACAATTTGATCTCACAAAGATTAATAGTTTTTTTTCATCAATAAAATCAAATTTTATTATATATCATCCAAATAACATCAGCCAATAAATGGCTATGATGCCCAAAAAAAAAGGGCTATAGAAACAGTACAACAAAAACACAGAGTTGAATATATAGTTGTGGTTACAATTGTATTTGGTATACAAACATATTAATAGTACATGCGATTTAGGTCAACATCCCGACATGTTTCGCCCTACATGGGCTTCCTCAGGGGACTAGAAATGACCGATGCACTTTAATGTTCCAGTAACTGCAAATATACAATGAATTAATGCAGAAATACTACAAAGGTACAAAAGAATATTATACATGCATTTTATACCTACACCGTCCTGTCATGTGGACAAGGCCAACCCCCCCACACACAGAGGGGCCCACCCAACCCAAGCTCCCACCACCCCACCACATAGACCCTCCCCTCACACACCTACCCCAGTGCGCCGTTAACTTACCCAATGGGTTAAGCACAAACCACCAGCAGCCAGGCTAAAAGCACCGCACCTAGCAGGAGGCCCCAACCAAAGGGAGTTTGCAGAGGGCGCTCACAGTCCAAGCTAAAAAAATGAATACAAAGACTAAAGTAATCACCTATATTGATAGAGTTGAATTATATCACATTTAGTACCTATCAATGAACAGCTGCCAAAACAGGCAACAATTAGGACAAATTTGTCTCAATTTTATCAATCATCATAAAGAATCCAAATGCTAATGAGTGTCACTTACTTGCTGAGAAGGTTATATTACCGAAAAAAACATACTGGGGGTGGTTAGTATGGATCTATGTGGTCGAATGTAGAAAATCACAGCGCAACAGAGAGAGCAGCCCAGCAAATGTATGGCATATACAGCCATCAAAAGCTGTGGGATAAATAATTTAAATTGTATGAGTCAAGAGTAGAATGAAATGAAATAATGCCCCACAAACAACAATATCCATGAAGAATCATGCGGGGATAAACAATCCCCATTACCGTCATAGAAGGGTACATCCCAGAGATAATCCCAAACTCAAAACCTCCTGCGAATATTCGGTCGTACCGTCGGGTGTTGAATCCGACGAAACGACCCCCACCTTCGCGAAGACTACACGCTCGAACCATACATGTAATAAAGTAGACATCTGAAAGCTATCCTAACAACTAACGTAACATATATGCAAACTACATCGGACCGTTCCCTACGTATACCCCTTGATCCACTATATCGACCGGTTAACCCAATAACCAACCAAATAGAGGTATAGTGTCCACCCAGACAAACAAACTCAAACCCTAATAGAGACCCTACATGGGAAGATACTGCCATTACCCCTAACAAATAGGGGCGTACTAAGAAGTACCTATAACAACAAACACCCCGTAATAAAG
>BLSH010066420.1:1485397-1495840 GCA_018402905.1 Glandirana rugosa | reverse complement strand
ATAAAATATTGCAACAACCGCTATCTTATTCTCTAGGGTCTCTGCTAAAAAAAAATATAATGTTTGGGGGTTCTAAGTCATTTTCTAGCAAAAAATACTGGATTTTTATTTGTAAGCAGCAAATCAGAAAAGATTTAGTCTTTAAATGGTTAAACTAAACATCTTCTATACACGGGAGTTCATTCCTTTGAAGTAATTACATTGTATCTTTCTAGCTTCTTTTATCAGCTGTGACCTCAGAATTTGGCTCTCTGCCCAGACTTGGCAGTCTGTCCAAAGACTCAAGTCGCTCTGACTTAGAAAAGACTTCAGGCGACTTGCATTGACATTTATTACAGTCAAGTCGCGCTGAGTCACCCAGCAAGTCGGACTCCATTAACTGCACTGAAAATCGCAGTAATGCCTGATGGAGATTGCGGGGGGAGGGGGACGAATTGAGATTGCGATTTTATTACGATTAATTGTGCAGCTCTAAGATGCGGTGTGTCAGACTGACACACCACACACAGATGGATGGGGGGGGGCGTAGGCTCACTTGCCGGTTGCTGCCTGGCTCTCCAGTGCCCATCAATGATGACCACTAAACTGACCTACCTGACACATACACTGACCTACCTCACACATACACTGACCTACCTACCTGGCACATACACTGACCTATCTACCTAACACATACACTGACGTACCTACCTGACACATACATATGACCTGACCTCTAATTTGACACTCCTGCTGTTCAGGCTGCTCAACCTTATCTGTAGTGTGCTGCGCACCCAAAGACTCATCACGATTCAGCTGTCAGCCCTGCCTGCAGGCACCAGGATAGGAGAGCTGCCCCAACCGCCCATTTACACAGAGCAAGTGGGCATCTCTCAGTGCGGCCGCAGTGTCATTCCCTGCTTCCTGGACATGGCGGCACCTATGATAAACATCCCGCGGTCCCAGCATTGGACCAGTGTGACATCTATCATAGTCGCTGCCAGGTCCAGGAGGTGGGACTATGTGTCACTCACTCAGCCGCACTCAGATCGATTCCCAGCCGCTCGGGCTCGGGGTAAGCATTGCTTTATGAATGCCCAAGACCAGGTTTTTTTGGGGACCCACTTGGGGCTCCAGCTCCCCTTAGCCCCCCCTCCCGATGCCACTGGACAAGACAGAGATCACTGTTCCTGATGACTGGAAACAGGAGATCTCTGATATGTCCCCTGTCAGAATAGGGATCTGCCTTGTATACATATGCAGATCCCCATTCTGCCTCTATACTAGGCGATAGTGGGTCGCCAGCGAACATCGAGTCCGCCTGACCCGTGGGCGTCCGCCCACTCGCAACTGCGCCTGCGCGAGCCGCTGTACAGCTATGGTGATTCACGCAGGAGAGCGACGGCGGCTGATCGGCAAGTGGTTAAAGCGGTTCTATTGTCCGCTTGGTCATTTTATCTACAGGTAAGCCTATACTAAGTCTCACCTGTTGGTAAAATGAATATCTCCTAAACCTGCACGGTTTAGGAGATATTCACCCTGCATGCAGCCGCTGATGTCAGCGGCGCATGCGCTCTGAAGGTTCGGATCATGCCGGAACTTCAGAGCTCCTTGCTGGAAAGGAGGACATGACATCATCGCAGCTCTGGCAACTCACAGCGCCGGAGCATGTGAGCCCGGAAAAAATGCCGGGACAACATGTCAGCTCCCTCAGCGGTGACCGGGCACAGCCGTGGGGGCCTCATTCTAAGGAAGTAATTCATAATGTGCTAGTATGCTATGCATACTAGTACATTATGCCTTTGCCTTGCAGGGTTTATTTTATTCAATTTACTACCGCTTTAAGTGCGGTTGTAAACCCGAATCATGAAATCTGACTTGGACCCATATATCTGTAGTGTTTACTTATTTCCAAAGCTCTGAGTGCTGTGTCTTTCTGCTGCTCCGCTCGTCTGTTATCAGCATGATAACTTCTGACAAGTTCTTTGACACTCAAAATAAAAGCAGCTGGAAATTTGTGTCGGGGAGGGAACTTAGAGATAGATTAGCAGAGAGCTGGTCTATTCCACAGCACAGCTCTGCAAGTTTCTTCATTCCTCTGCCTATGTGGAGAGGGAGGGGGGGTGTCCATTCCTCTAATCAGCTGTCACACAATGTATGCCCAGACTGCACACCCACTGCTGAAACAAGAAGAAAGATTTGTTTCACAATGTGCACTTTCTAAAGAATATAAAAAGGGAAAAACAGCATATATACGTGTAAAAGGGAGATTTGTTTCATCTCTGGGTATCATCTGAAGCTGTTCACTTCACTGGGTATAGGAGAGAGTTTACATGCTGTGGTGGCTGCATTTTTCTAGCTTTTTTTTCCTTTTATTTCAAATGGTAATCCAGCCAGTAACGCACCTACCTTAGGATGTTTCCAATCCACAGGAGCAACAGAGACAGCTTGGTCTGTTAAACAAAGTTAAAAAAACAACAGACTGGCCATACGCTAATAGATATGCTAAAAGATATTTGAACAAATATAGTATGAATATTCGTACAAACATCCATTCAAAAATTCTCTGTGCATTCGATGACTTGATGAATGTTAATAATATATTTCAAAATGTATTTTGCTTGTAACATTTAATTTTGGAATGAATGGACTTTACCAAATGAAAACCACATACACTGTTAGATATTCGTTTTTTCAACAAAAATGTACATTCTGCTTCTTTTAATTTTCTTATCACTGCTGTTGAAAACAAATGCCGTTATAATCCCACTAATGATTAAAAATTCTTAAAATGATACATTTAGAGTAAAATTCTACTGCAGTATGGTCAATTTCACTGGCTGGATCACCATGTGACAATAGGAATGTGCAGGGGCACAAGTGTTCTTCTGCACATCAGAAAGTTAGGAGTTTTGCCTGTCAGAGCAGCAAGGGTTAAGCTGTACAATTATAGTATTTTGATGTTATTTATGAAGGATATTACGGGATTGACTCACCCACTGTTTTTTTTATCTTCACCACCACGTCTTGGAGACTCCATTATCGAGCTTCCCCCTTCTGGTGTTTCTGCCCCTGTCTTGCTTTGCCAAAGATGTTTTCTGTGTGGAGATTGAGAAACTCCAAAAGGCTGAACATGTAGGTACTATAAGGTACAAAGATCCGGCACTGCTAGAAATTACAGCTTTAGATTTTCTAACTATTTAAAGAAGAAACGCAGGAAGATAAATTAAGCAACATTGTAGGAGTGTTTTGTTTTGTGTCTTTTAAGGTCACTTTGCATGGGAGCAGAAAAAAAATCTTTGTGGCATAATATTGTGCTTTACTAAAGAAGAATGCTGTACCCGCACACACTATGTACAATTTTTGGAAAACAATACACAACATACAGAGTATCACAAAATATGCCTGCAATATAAACATGCACAAGCTATCTATCCTTCCTAGTAAATAGGCCAGGACAATGTATAGGGATACACTAAACAATTACTTCACTTGGGTTGTAGATTTAGTGTCAGCCTCAGGTAAGGTTCCTTTCTTCAGGCTTTCTTTATTATGCAGTTGTCTTCCTTCTGTCTAGGATCTCTTCCAGACTGTTCCATGCCTCCCTGATTCCAAGTCCTTTGATTTTTCCTCCTACTTCCTGCCAACATCACTTCCTGTTGCATGAGCTCCATGAACCAGTCAAACAAGTTCATGAACATATGAATAGAGAAAGCCAAGCTTTTAAAAACAATACATGGTAACCAAAATGCATCATTTCTTATATTTATACTATGCAAAATCACTATAATAGCAATAGCAATACAAGGAGGTAAGTGTAAATGACCTCAATAGTGTCCTTTATGACATATAATATGACTCCGTAAATTCTCAGCTCTCACTATGTGTTTTGCTTGCATTTATCTAGCAAGGTTACTTGTGGTAAAACCAAGAAAGTTTAGACTTCTGTAGTGTATCAATGCTTTACTAAACAGAAATTCTGCACATACAACTGTAGGATACACAATACAACACAACATATAGCTTACAAAATATGTCTACAACTTGCACAATGCCAATCATCCTTTCTAGCAAAATATAAGCATGTACAATATGTACATATTAGGTAAACTAAACTGTTACTCAACTTAGGGTTTAAGATGTAATGTCCATCTCAATCCCTTGCTCAGTTAAACTCAAAATGGCTCCAAAGTTCTCTAGCTTCTATAGAATGCATTAAGTTAAAAAAAACTCCAGGTAGCCATAGGCTGTAAATCACTGTCTTATTCACTTGTTTTAAAGTATAGGCCTAAAGCCTTGTACAGAAAACAGCTGATTAAAATGTTTGTGTTCCAGATTTCAATGACAAAAAAATAATTCAACTAAAAAATAAAATTAAAAAATATATTTTGTACATGTGATAAGTTGTGAATGTCTTCTTGACTTGTCAGACTGTAACTGATACTAGCCATCTGATTAATACACACTGACCATTAATTAATGCAGTGAAAGGCTTCTCCTTGTTACTTACTTGCACTTCCTTTTCCCACAAATCTGATAATGTCTCAGTAATAGAATGAGGGTCAAGATCACTGAGCGTTAACATAGTTTTATGTCCTCATCAAGTGTTGCTATGGTGCTGACATACAGAATGTTACAGGTAAATATTAGTCCTAGGCAGCATCTGTGCATGGCAGATAAAAATGCTACATTGAGAAAAGCAGGACATGAATGTGAGGTTCCAGCTGGGTCACCAATATAAAACTTTAAGATATGATTAAAATAGTAGTCAATATGAAACTCTATTGACATGAATGCAGTGGAAGATAACAATAATAGGTATATTTTGGCACTTTCCGATTCAGTGGTATCTAATTTCTAAAGCAATAGAAGATTTCATTGAGGATGGATGTTTAAAAGCGTAGTATGGGATTTAGAAAAAAACATTTATACTTACCTAGGTGGATGCAGCATTGATTTGATGCTGCATCTGTCCATGCTGGCTCTGCACTGAGAACCGAGCGATCAAAGACCACTGATTGCTCAGTTCTCAACATTCTGTGAGCAGAGAGCCAGTGATTGTCAGTCACCCACTCTCTGCTCTGTCCTTGCAGTGTTCACTAGAGCGCTGGGCTGTGACGGGGCCAAAGGTGCTGGCCCAGGCTTTCAGCGGATCGCTGAGCGCCAGAGTCAGCTGGTGGTCCAGGCTTCTGGGCAGATCCTGACCATATGGTCAGGATCTCTTCAGACCTTGGACTGGCTTTGTGACGTCAGCTGACTGCAGGCTTCAGCCTGTTGAAAATGGACCACAGGAGTACGGAATGAACTTATCCATAGGAGAAGTATGGCCAAAATAGCTTTGGGTATACTTCTCCTTTAATTACAAAAAATATAGACATTCATTCCAGGTACCTTTTCATTAAAAAGAAACATTGCATAATTTCAGTAAATGTTATTTTTATGTTATTGTAGCAATAATTGCAACATGCTTTTTGATAGGATATCATGTTTTTTAGAAGCCAGATATATTATACATTTCAACTTTGCGATATAACATTCCATATGTAGATTGGTATACGCTCCATCTTAGAGAGTCCTGTATCTTATACAGTATATTAAGCATCCCTGCTAAAAGAATGTTTTAGGAAAACCAATAAAAATAGAATTGTACAAAATAAGCCCACAGTAGAGTGTGCTGTTTTGTAATCAATATGTCACCTTAGCCAACTCAAGAAGAAAACCCTCATTTACTGACTCAGCAACTACAAAAATCCAAGATTATATAAAAAATTATACCAAACAATTTGTTTAAAAAATGAGCAGAAACTGCTTCTTACATAATAAATAAAGTTATTGCACACATATAATCTAAAAACCCTGGCAAAGAGACTCAAAAGGCTTCCCATATCCTGCTCTCTTATATGTTAACATAAATGCAATAGATACAGTTAACAGGAAAACAACATACACAATGGGAATTGTGGAATCAACTCAACCAGTCCCAAATGAGCGTCTGTAATTATTTTGCAATATTTATATTATTTTATATGTGTGCAATAAATGCATATTATGTAAGATGCCGTTTTTTAAGTCTTTTTGTTTTGTATAATTTTGATATATTCTTGGCTTTTTGTAGTATTGCACAATGTGTTTGTTTAGTCCAAAAATAATGGATTTATTTTGGGCTGGTTTATCATTTTGAGTACCTAGGGCTTCATCACTAACTGCCTTTAGTTTGTACCTGGATCTTGAGCCCGTCTTTCTTGGTTTTGGTCTTTATATGTAATCTTAGCTATCAACAGCTGGATAATTACAGGAGGTGCATCAGGATTTGAGCACCAGTTGTGACGATGGAGACTTTTCTAGACTGCTGAAAGACAGCTATGAGTGCCCCTGGTGGTTGGAAGCATACATTACACATTACATTTTTGCATCTTGGTGTATGGAGAAGAGAGAAGGAATAAAAGTATTTTATATTGAATGGGGATCATGGTGAGTCCAGTTATTTAAAGTCTGCTTGATTATCAGCAGAAATATCTGAGTCTTGTGATATCATCCTTGGGGAAATAAGTGTCTGTCTCATGCTACCTTTAGGGCAAAATCATACAAAAGCCATTCATTTTATGCTTGTTGTCCTGCAAGATAAGAGAATCTTATCCTAGAAAATACAAAATGTGCAACATGAGCAAAGCCTTTCTCTTTGATTTCCACTCTGAGATGGTGTAGAGATTATTATCCTACTTTTAACAGGTTCCCTTTACAAATTGATCACCAAAACCAACGCTACAAGCAGTTCAAAACCCATTATGGGTTGCAAGCTATTTGCATGCTATATGCACAAACACATAATAATAGTTACAGTCAAACTGAATATGTCATTGTTTACATATACATAAAATAATGATACTGGCGACAATGATGTGAACTTTATTTTCTAAAAAGTGTAGGATATTTTGTGTGTTAATACTTACTACTGGCAGCAGTGGAGTTAATGTATATGAAGCCATTTATGTAACCATTGTAGAAATCTTAAAATACTCTGCTTTGGGTTCTAAAGAACTGCTGATAACTCATTTGTCTACTCCCCATTGCTGTGTATTCAGTGATAGCTTAATGATAGTGGGATGGAGAAAGTCAGTAATTTAAAGCAAAGGAGAGCAAAGTCTTTGCTGCATATGTGATTGTTTCTGCTTATATAGAGAATATAGAGATGTAAAGTAATTTTACACAAAAAAGTAAGTATATGTGTATGTGTGTGTGTAAATATATACACGGATCCGCATAAAAATGGAGACTAGAGGGAGGACAGCTTTACTAAAATGTATGTTCAAGGGCCCATTCACACCACAATCCCTGCCTTTTTCCTACGGTATTGCTGGTGTGTTTTGCATGTGTTGTATTCCATTTTTTCATGCATTATAATACACTTTTTAAATGTGTTTTTTTTCCACAACCATTAAGCAGAATTGGTAGGAGGGGTCATCAGAGGAAGCAAACCTATTATTATTATTATACAGGATTTATATAGCGCCAACAGTTTGAGCAGCGCTTATTATTTTTTCACAGTTGCTTTAAAGAGTAACTCCACTTTTGTTGAGAAAAAAACATTCTTCTCTGGGTGATCTATGTACAATACAAGGCTTTTAACAAACTTTATTGCAGATTCCTAACTTTTGTTATTCTGAAGGAATCCCTGTGTGTTTGTCTGTGTGCATGCGGGAAAGTGAATCTAATGGGAGTGGTGTCATAATTAGCAATCAGCTGTGCACCTGCAGGGCACTAATGAGGAAAGCTGCTGGGCCTGCATCCCTTTAGACGTGATTTCCATTTGGGAGTATCTCACCAAAATTACATTTTTGTTGCAGGGGATGCCTGATATCTGACTTGTATCTTACTGCATTCTTCTGGGGAAATCAGTGAGCCAATTACACAAGCAGGAAATTATGTTTCTGGGGGGGGGGGCATTCTGTACACATTTTGTGTACAGAACTCCTCCAGGTTGCCATATTGTATTGCATTTCACAGAAAATGACAGAGCTGCAGATTGAAAAGGAAAGGTAATTTTTAATAACATTCAATTGCAATATGACTTGTGTCACAATCGTATACGCTATATTATTTTAAATTTATTTGCTATTTTATTTTTCCCCACGAAAGTGGAGTTTGTTGCATTTCATTCACATAGTCTTTTTCACTGTACTTCAGCCCTCAAAAATTCCACTCGCCTGCTCGCATTTGGCAAGTGGAATTTAGTGCAGGGCGAGCGAGGAGCAGGGGTGGACTGAGCTGATATTTTCCTAGCTGATCACTTCTGGCAGAGGCGGTGCAGCCTTTTTTTACAGGACATTAGAGCAGCATGGAGTGGGGACTCCCTGCTCCCTCCACCGCTCTGATGCCCTGAAAAAAAAGGCTGCACCGCTTCTGTGAGAAGCAATCAGCTAGGAAACTGTCAGAAGGATCGGGCAACCATATGACAGAGTGGGGATCTCCCGCTGAGACGCGGCTTGTATATGAATAGCCAGGTGCTGACAAACAAAGTCCCACCCCCTGGACCGGCATTGGACCAGTGTGCTGTCTATTAGAGTAGCCGGTCCAGGGGGTGGGACTTTGCTTGTCAGCGCCCGGCTATTCATATAAAATCTGCATCTCAGCGGGAGATCCCCGCTCTGTCATACGGCTGCCCGATCCTTTGGATTCCTCCTTGATTGCTGGGCTCTGATGAGGCTGCTTATGGACAATGATACGCTGGACTGACGTTTCACTGACGGGCAATAGTATGCTGCACTGATGGGCACAGATAGGCTGCACTGATGGGCAATGATAGGCTGCACTGATGGGTACTGATAGGCTGCAATGATGGGCAATGGTATGCTGCACTGATGGGCACTGATACGCTGCACTGATGGGCACTGATATGCTGCACTGACAGGCAATGGTATGCTGCACTGTTGGGCAATGATACGCTGCACTGATAATCACTGATAGGCTGCACTGATGGGCACTGATACGCTGCACTGATGGGCAATGGTATGCTGCACTGATGGGCAATGGTATGCTGCTCTGATGGGCAATGATGCGCTGCACTGACGGGCACTGATAGGCTGCACTGATGGGCAATGATAAGATGCACTGATGCGCAATGAAACTCTGCACTGATGGGCACTGATAGGTTGCACTGATGGGCACTGATACATTGCACTGGTGGGCACTGATACATTGCACTGATGAGCACTGATACACTGTACTGATGGCCAATGATATGCTGTACTTAAGGCCAATGATACGCTGCAATGATGGGCACTGATACGTTGCACTGATGGGCACTGATACATTGCACTGATGAGCACTGATACACTGTACTGATGGCCAATGATATGCTGCACTGATGGGCACTGATAGGCTGCACTGATGCAACTGTACTGATGGGCATTGATAGGTGGCACTGATAGGCTGCACTGTTGGGCACTGATAGGCTGATCTGATGGGATTGTACTGATGGGCACTGATAGGCTGCACTGATGGGCACTGATAGGCTGCACTGTTGGGCACTGATGAGGCTGCACTGATGAGTACTGATATGCTTTATGTTAATATTGTTAAAGTTGTTGTTAATATTTATTTACTTAACTCATTTAACAGTGTCATTTCATTAGCTAATTTATGAGGGCGTGTTTAGGGGCGGACTTAGGGGCAGGGCAGGTTAGGGGTTGGGTGGGGCCGCTGGTGGCGAGTAACTCTTAAAGTGGTTGTCTACCCCCAAAAGTGATTTTTTTTTTTACCTACAGGTAAGCCTATAATAAGGCTTACCTGTAGGTAAAATTAATATCTCCTAAACCTGTACGGTTTAGGAGATATTGCACTTGCAATGCAGCCGCTGATGTCACAGCGCATGTGCAGTGATGTCCCGGCGAAGGCCCGCCGCATAGCGTCGGACCCTACCGGAAAGTCCACGGGAAGATGGGCTCCCGCGCATGCACGGGAGTGATGTCTCGTGGCTCCGGCCACTCACAGTGCCGGAGCTGCGAACCCAGAAGAAACCACACAGCGAAGATATCTGCTCCCTCTGCAGGGACCGGGCAGCCCTGCGCTGCGGGAGCTTCAGTGTGCCTTTGCCTTACAGTTTTTTTTTTGTCGGTATACAACCGCTTTAAGGCCTGGCTAGTGGCTCAGGACTCAAGTGTAATAACAAAACATAATGTCATGTCGTCCCGAGTTTTAAAGTTCAGGACTCGGTGATCGGTCCGGAATTTCGCCAACATATGGCTGTTTTTTTTTTGACATTCCGTTTCCGTGTGACTTCGAGGGCGTCGCGTCCCGACGGGCCAGGGACGTCTCCCTCGTCTATAGAAGCGACACACCAAAGAAGACCCAAGCGTCGAGGCCGTGACACTCACCGGCCTCGGTGCTCTGTAGTGAGGGCACGTACGCGCCCTCGGGTAGAAGGGCACCTGAAAGGCCATCCCAGGCTGCGATACGCCGCCCGGA
>BLSH010066420.1:1474049-1484185 GCA_018402905.1 Glandirana rugosa | reverse complement strand
AGGAGGAGTAGCAGAATGTATTTTGCGGTGTCATTTTTGCTATGTATTGTACATGCTATGTGTTGGAAACATGTTATAAATGGACAACTTTGGATAAAAAAAATGTGTTTCATTTTTTTTCTACATTTTCCAAAATCTTGTTGAAAAAAAATGACAAAAGACTCATTATGCCTCATAGAATATACGTTGGGGTGTTTGCTCTTCAAAATGGGGTCATTTTTTGGGCATTTCCATTGTCCTGGTGCTCCAAGGCCTTCAGAAGTGTAATAGGTAGTCAAGAAATTAGATGTAAAATTTATGTCCCTACAACACCTGACAGTGCTCCCTGCATGTTGGGCCTCTATGTGGTTAGACTGTGAAAAAGTCTCACACATGCGGTATCGCTACACTCAGGAGGACTAGCAGAATGTGTTTTGGGGTGTAGTTGCAAATATGCATATGCCATGTGACCATACTCGTTAATATGACAATTTTGTGGAAAAAAAATCTTCATTTTGCAAAGAATTGAGGGGAAAAAAATTGCAAAAACTCACCACGCCTCTTACTAAATACCTTGGAATGTCATGTGGGGGGTATTTGTACTTTCCTGCCTTGTTAGTGTCTCAAGAAAGTCAGTATATCAGGTGTGATCAATTTTCAATGATTGGCTATAGCTTGTAGACACTATAATGGCCCGTACACACGATCCGAAAATCGGACGAAAAATCCCGCTTTCGAAGTGATCGTATGATAGTTGGATTGCTAGTACAGAGCTTTCGAGAGCCGATCATGACAGTTCCTCTGATATTATTCGATCAGACAAACACGAAAAATTTTCTCGCATGGTACAAGATCGTACGATTTTCGTTTAATCAGTGCAGTTGTCGTCCGAAAATACAATACAAATACACTACAACACATGACATCACTTCAGATTTTTTATTCTGTAGTACGAGAATTTTCATGACAAATAATATACATGGATTTGGGTTATTTTGTTGTAGTAGTATACATTTTGGTAAAAATTGTTGAAGAAAATGTACTAATTTGCAAAATTTTATAACAGAAACGAAGAAAAATACATTTTTTAACAAAATTTTTGGTCTTTTTTATTTATAGTGCAAAAAAACCCAGTGGTGATTAAATACCACCAAAAGAAAGCTCTCTTTATGTGGAAAAAAAGACAAAAATTTCATATGGGTACAGTGTTGCATAAAGTAATTGTCATTCAAAGTGTGAGAGCGCTGAAAGCTGTAAATTGGCCTCTTTAGGAAGGGGGTACAAGTGCCCAGTAGGCAAGTGGTTAAAGGGTAACTCCACTTTTGTAGGGTAAAAAATAACAAATAAAAAAAAAATATATAGTATATACAATTGCAACAGAAGAAATATGTTAATTGAATGTTATTAAAAATGACCTTTCCTTTTCAATCTGCAGCTCTGTCGGTTTCTGTAAAATGCAATGCAATATGGCTACCTGGAGGTGTTCTGTACACAGAAAATATCTTTTCCTGCTTGTGTGATTGGCTCACTGATTTCCCCAGAAGTCTACACTAAGACACAAGTCAGAGTTCAGATCTTCACTGCAACAAAAATAAAATTTTTGGTGAGATACTCCCAGTTTGAAAATCACATCTAAAGGGATGCAGACCCTGCAGTAGTAGCGTCCAAACTGATTTTTTTATTGACGCATGATCATGTCACAGAACAGGTAGTGCAACTTTTGGGAGTCACGCAGGACCCCTTTTTCAGGCATGTGAACATGATGAAGGGGTCCTACGTGACTCCGAAAAGTTGCACTACCTGTTCTGTGATGTGATCATACGTCAATAAAAAAAAGTTTGAAAGCTACTTGTCGGTCCATGGTGTGCTGGCAAATATCCTCATTGTCAGTTTGCACATGGACAAAGAGAAACACACAGAGATTTCTTCAGAATAACAAAAGGTAGCAATCTGCAACAAAATGTGTTAAAATCTTTGCAATGTACATAGATCACCCAGAGGGGAATGCATTTTTTATCAGCAAAAGTGGAGTTATTCTTTAAAAATATCAGAGTTGTCAGCAGAGGAAGAGGTGAGATGCCAATTGGAACACCTTTTCTGTGACAACTGTTTAAGGCTCCATTTACACAGGATGCTGTTTCAACCTCCCCACGTTTTAGCTTGACAGCTAGAAACCGGCGTCTAAACCGTCCATTTTGCCGCATTTTGCATGCCGTGTTCGTGTCTAAGAGAGTTTTTGAAAAAAAAAAGTCACCAGAATTAGTGTCCCCATTGGAAGATTTCCCCTCTATTACTTTTCTTGGGACAACCCAAAATGTTATCAATGATAATGATACACAGGACAAATAGACAGGGTTAATCTTCCTAGTGGGGGACACAGACAGCAATAAAAATGTAACATGTTCTAATCCATCTCCACTCTGTCCAAAACTAGAAAGAAAAAATAGACGTTAGTTATACTTTAACTCTTTTGGTATTTTAAAATGTTACATATACTGTAAATATTTGCTACACAAGCCATTTGGAGTTTCATTTTTATTAAAAATTACCTTTCCATTTCAGCCTGCAGCCACTGTGAATTTCTAAAGTTCAAATGTCCCTTTTCTTGTATTATGGGGACCTTTGGTCTTTCTGTTCACTGTATGTGTGCAGAACCTCCAAGAAATCGTATTGAATGCCTATGTATTTTTATACAGACTGTATTTATAAGGTTTTATTTTGCTTTTGTAGAATACTATTGCATTTCAATACGTTATACATTGTTCATAGATATAAACAATGCATGCTAGATAAATAGCAGATATCCTTTGTTTACTGGTTAGAGGGGCAAGTAGTGCTGGAAACTGGATTGCATTGTCATGGGTAGATGATTATATAACGTATTACTCATTATCTGGGCCCTGCTTCTGGGAATTCTTTTGTAAGGATAGGCTGACTAATTTTTAAAGAATTCGGAGAAAAAGGAATTTCTTTTTGATGAGATACTTTCTACGCTTTTTTTCCACGCGATATACTGTACATTGCAAGGACTATATATTTTGCAAGGATTAGAGCAATAACATTTGCAGATTGATACTGTCTTTTCTTCTAAAATGCTGTGTATTACTCTGAGGACCACAAATAAAACCCCTCTCTGCCATTGATTTAGATGAGTATATGGCAATATTTTTGCTGGCACTTGCGGCTTATGGGGGTGCTGTATTAGCGGTTCCATCAAAATTTTTGTGGGTGCGGGGGGGGGGTTGCTATAGGACATCAAAGCGCCCATCGGTACATTTCTCCAGTTAGACACAGACAGCAAAAATTAAACTGCCAGGTGTTTTAAAGTAGAATTATAGGCAAAACTTTTTTTAATTTTGGATAGTGTAAAGGAGGGTTATAAACACCGTTTTTTTTTTTTTGCCTGTATCCTATGGGGGAAATTTACCTTTACTTCCTGTCCCATAGCCAAAACAGGAAGTGGGAAGAAATTCCTGCAATTTAAGGAAATAACTTCAGGCCCCCCAGGTTATTAGAACTAGTGTCCCCATTGGAAGATTTCCCCTCTCTTAATTTTCTCAGGACAACCCAAAGTTTGGGATTTTCTAATGCTTTCACTTTCAATGAAAATGAAAAACAGGACAAATAGGGTGAATCTTCCTAATGGGGGCACAGACTGCACCCATTGGCACTGTCTTTGGCTGCAGTAAATTACATTATTGTTTTTGGGTTTAGCTATACTTTAGGGTCCATGCACCTGTGTGTCCATGGACATTAGGACGTTTCAAGGCATAATTTAGGCTCAGCGTTTAGAGGCAGAAAAAAAGCCTTCTGGTTTGTGTTTTTGAGAAAAGTTTTCTGACAGAAAAAAAGGCTAAATGCTCCTAAGTACCTGTGCAAAAACACTCTATAGGAGCATTTTTTTCTGCCACAAGAGCTGAGTGCATGAACCCTTAAATTGTTGACAGTTCTTAACCGGTTCCCGACCGTGTGCCGCATATGTACTGCTGCAGGAGTGTGCCCGCGGCTCGGGCAGACCTGATGTCCACTGGCGAGCGGCGATGACCTGCCAGAGAGAAAGAACGGGGAACATGGTGGTTCCCGACTCTGTCAGTGGGCATGTAAGAGATCTACTGATCCCTGTCACTGGGATCAGTTAGATCTGTTATGCCCATGGTAGCCCAGCCCTCTCACAGTTAGAACATGCCTAGGAAACACAGTTAACCCCTAGATCTCCCCCTGCAGGTTAACCCCTTCACTGCCAATGACATTTACACAGTAATCGGTGGATATTTAAATTTCTGATCGCTGTATAAATGTCATTGGTCCCAAAAAAGTGTCAAACATGTCCGACATGTCTGCCCCAATAACAAAGTCCCGATAAAAATCGCAGCTCGCCGCCATTGCCAGTAAAAAAAGAAAAATGTAAAAACACCAGAAATTAATTCTCATGGTTTGTAAACGCAGCAACTTTTGCGCAAACCAATCAATAAACGCAGATTGTGATTTTTTTGACCAAAAATATGAGAAAGAATATAAATCGGCCAAAACCGATGAATACATTTTTTTTTTTATATATATACCTTTTCAGATTTGTATTTTAGCAAAAAGTAAGAAATATATATTTTTTTTTTTTTCAAAATTGTCGCACTTTTTTGTTTATAGCGGTGATCAAAAATGACTCAGAGGTGATCAAATACCACCAAATGAAAGCACTATTTGTGGGGAAAAAAGGGTACAAATTTCATTTGGGTACAACGTCATAAAACAGCGCAATTGTCAGTTAAAGCGACGCAGTGCCGAATCGCAAAAAGTGCTCTGGTCCTAACATGGAAAATCCTTCCGGGGTGAAGTGGTTAACCTACTTAAGGACCGGAAGAATTTCTCCCTTAATGACCAGGCCATTTTTTGCGATTCAGAACTGTGTTGCTTTTACTTGACAATTGCGCAGTTGTGAAAAGTTGTACCCAAACAAAATTTATGTCCTTTTTTCCCACAAACAGAGCTTTCTTTTGGTGGTATTTGATCACCTCTGTGTCATTTCTGATCACCGCTATAAACAAAAAAATAGCGACAATTATGAAAAAAATAATATTTTTTACTTTTTGCTATAATAAATATCCAAAAAAATGTAAAAAAAAAAATTTCTTCATCTGTTTAGGCCGATATGTATTCTACATATTTTTGGTTACAAAAATGTCAATAAGCGTATATTGATTGGTTTGCGCCTACAAAATAGGGAATAGGTTTATGGCATTTATATTTTCATTTTACTAGTAATAGCGATGATCAGTGATGTTTAGCGGGACTGCGACATTGCGGTGGACAGATTGGACACCCAACTGACATTGTTGACACTTTTTTGGGAACCAGTGACATTATTACAGTAATCAGTGCTAAAAATATGCACTGTTATTATACTAATGGCACTGGCAGGGAAGGGGTTAACACTAGGGCGATCAAGGGGTTAAATGTGTTCCCTGTTTGTGTTTTCTAACTGTATGGGGGACTGTGTAGCTGGGAAAACACACAGATCCGTCTCCCTGCATAGCAGAAAGACAGGATCTGTGTGATCTCCCCTGTCAGGATGGAGATCTGCCTTGTTTACACAGGCAGATCCTCATTCTGTCACTGCGGGAAATGATTACAGGTGGCCGGCGGACATTGAGCCTGCTGATTAGCTCCCCCATTGGCCAATCTCTGGCGGTGCTCGCTCCCACAAAAGCGAGATCCCGGTCCGATGTACAATGACAGCGATTTGCGGGATCGTGCCACCTTGCTGCAGTACAATGATGGCGGCTGGTTGGCAAGTGGTTAAAGTATAACTAAAGGCGAAACTTTTCTTTTTAGTTTTGAATAGAGTGGGGAGGGATTAGAATGCTTGTCAGGTTTTATTGCTATCTGTGCCCCCGTTAAGGAGATTCATCCTCTCTATTTGTCCTGTTTACCATTATTATTGAAAGTGAAAGTAAAAGAAAATCCCAATATTTGGGCTGTCCCCAGAAAAGTAATAGAAAGGAAATTCTCCAATGGTGACACTAGTTCCCCACTAGATTCCCAAGGAATTCCATTAATTTGCAGGGATTTCCTCTCACTTCCTGTTTGGCTATGGGACAGGAAGTGAAGGGAAATCTCCACAATGAGACACAGATGGCGAGATCTAAAATTTTTAAAAAAACGTTTGCCTATAGTATATGCCATGACAAATAATATTACAGATTTACAATTGGAGGTAATTGCTTGCCTACTTTTAAATGGGTTTGATGACCTGTAGCCCATTCATATATTTGTCTATTCTTGAATGAGACTTCTGTTATTGCTATAGCATAAAATATCACATTAGGCTTTAATCAGATAGAAATTCTGACACAGAAATTAATTTGGTATGACGCACTGAGCCAAACTATTATTTGTACGTAGCTTGTATTCTGTGAAATGTGTTTTTTTGGACAGGTTTTCAAAAGATTAAATTTGAAAAGCTATTAAATGTACTACACGCTGTAAGAGAAGCAACAAATGTCAAACAAGCAGTTCTTTGCTTGAGTGCATCGACTTTGTTACAAATCCACTTACTGCCTGTACTTGCAACATTTGCTCAGAGTTCATCCTTACAACATTAGGGAGATGAAAGCTTTATTTTAAGTTATACCCATATGGTGACATTTCAATCAAGATACAGCTTGGTTGTATTACCCTTTGGGGCAACATAATGATTAATACCTGATATTGAAGGCCTGAATGTATGTGTGTTGGGTTGTTCTTCCAGTGCAGAATCTCAACAGAGTGCCCATTGATGTTGAATGCTGATTCCTAGTGCTGCATGCATAAGCCGTGCATAAAGCGTTGCACGTTTGCTGCAATTTTAGCGTGATTTGGAAAAAGCATGCAGAATTGCACCAAACGGAGCTTAAAGGCAACATGCAGACTGGATGTTTAGCCTCTTAATTCCTGGACTTTTTATGTACCTGGGAGGTGCAGGTTTAGCATCCATCCCTGCCACCTGCAGCCTATTACAGTCTATGAGAGGCTAAATGATGCTGCAGCTTAAAACAGCTGGACATTGTATTTAGTGGTACTTGGTTTTAGGGCTGTATGTGTTCTGGGATGCATGCCTAGGACACAGGTATTCTGCATTCTGGAAATATGTCCCTGAATAGATACAGCCCTAAACATGAATACCGCTTGGCGCAGGGTTAAACTGCAACATACTTCAGCCTGTCATAGACTTTGACATGCTGCAGGTAGAGGGGCTGGAAGCTGCACCTTTGAACAATAACTACTGGATTGGATGCATCTTTTACTCATCTAACTCACATCTTCTACTCACCTTTACTAAAAGTAGTATTAAACCCGCAGCATTTTTAAGTTTAACACATTGAGCACATAATGGTTGTAGAAAATGGCAATGGGTAACTGTGAAAAGATCTACCACCACAGAGTTTAGGAGTGCAGTATGTGCGGAGTGCAAATTTCAGGAGTGCATTATGTACAGAGTGCAGGGTTCAGGAGTATACTATGTACAGGATACAGGGTTCAGGAGTGCACTATGTACAGAGTGCAGGGTTCAGGAGTCCACTATGTACAGGATGCAGGGTTCTAAAGTGCACTATATACAGGATGCAGGGTTCAGGAGTGCACTATGTACAGAGTGCAGGGTTCAGGAATGCACTATGTACAGAGTGCAAGGTTCAAGAGTGCACTACAAACATGAGTGCAGAGTTCAGGAGTATGCACTGTACTGAGTGTAGGGTTCAGGAATGTGCTATGTACAGAGTGCATGGTTCAGAAGCAAGCAATGTACAGAGTGCAGGGTTCAGAAACACGCAATGTACAGAATGCAGGGTTCAGAAGGATGCAATGTACAGAGTGCAGGGTTCAGAAATACGCAATGTACAGAATGCAGGGTTCAGAAGCACGCAATGTACAGAGTGCAGAGTTCAGAGGCACGCAGTGTACAGAATGCAGGGTTCAAAAGCACGCTATGTACAGAGTGCAGAAGTAAGGACTGCATATCTCACTGGCCAATTTAAATTGAAAATGACTCCCCCTTTCCCCCCAAATTGCCTCCCACCCTCAAATCTCCATTCTTGACAGAAATATCATCTTTGTTCTAGCACACACTCCCCCTATTCCCCTTCCCTGTATAAATCCTCCTTCCCTGCCAGCACCCCCTCCTAATCCCCATAGCTTTACAAATGCCACCATAAATCCTTTTATTTTTCCTCTGCCAAAATCTCCCTTCCTAATACAAACCTCAGATACAGCGTGGCCCGGTGCGGGGTGGGATATCCTCCCAGGCTCCTCCTCGTGGCCTCATAAGACACATCAGAGCCGAGGAGGAGCCTAGGAAAAACTTCCCAGACTCTGTTAACCTGGTGTGACAGGCAGTAGCCAGCAGGGAGAGATGCTGCGAGTGCCAGCAATCGCATAGGGGCAACTCCTGGAATCCTTGCCCTAGCAATGTCATTGTCGCCCCCCCATACATTACATTAGCTTCACCCGGAGAGGGTTCAGTGCAGCTGCCCAGAGAGTTGTGGTGTCACTTCTATACACAGAAGCTGTGTTTAGGAGTGACAGTAGTGAGCATAAAATAACAGCCACATTCTGGCTGAAAAAAAGCCCTGACAATATTAATCTATAATGCTACTCTCAGATTTGTCCCTCTCTATTTGTGATTTAGTGCTGTCTATTTACTTGTGCTGGAGGAGGAGCAGCTACACTCATAATCATTGATGAGAATTCATTATTGACATTATTTACTTTTGCGCAATGATGTGTTCATATTTATCATCTGACATTCAGAAATTGCTGCTGTATTCCAGTGTGGCTTTAAATAAGTAACAGTAATTCAGATGGAACTGTACAATAATTGTACTAATTACTGTTTACTGAGTGTGGTGCAGAGGGAATTTGATGTATTCTCTGGTGTCCCTATCTCCTCCTTTATTCAGCACACATCCTGATCTGCAGGGCCCCTGATCTCCTCCTCTATTCAGCACACATCCTGATCTCCAGTGCCCCTGATCTCCTTCTCTATTCAGCACACATCCTGATCTCCAGTGCCCCTGATCTCCTCCTCTATTCAGCACACATCCTGATCTCCAGTGCCCCTGATCTCCTCCTCTATTCAGCACACATCCTGATCTGCAGGGCCTCTGATCTCCTCCTCTATTCAGCACACATCCTGATCTCCAGTGCCACTGATCTCCTCCTCTATTCAGCACACATCCTGATCCCCAGTGCCCCTGATCTCCTCCTCTATTCAGCACACATACTGATCTCCAGTGCCCCTGATCTCCTCCTCTATTCAGCACACATCCTGATCCCCAGTGCCCCTGATCTCCTCCTCTATTCAGCACACATCCTGATCTCCAGTGCCCCTGATCTCCTCCTCTATTCAGCACACATCCTGATCTCCAGTGCCCCTGATCTCCTCCTCTATTCAGCACACATCCTGATCTCCAGTGCCTCTGATCTCCTCCTCTATTCAGCACACATCCTGATCCCCAGTGCCCCTGATCCCCTCCTTTATTCAGCACACATCTTGTTCTCCAGTGCCCCTGATCTCCTCCTCTATTCAGCACACCTCCTATCTCCAGTGCCACTGATCTCCACCTCTATTCAGCATACCCCCTATCTTCAGTGCCACTGATATCCACCTCTATTCAGCACACATCCTGATATCCAGTGCCCCTGATTTCCTTTATTCAGGGCACATCCTGATCTCCAAGGCCCCTGATCTCCTCCTCTATTCATCACACATTCTAATCACCAGTGCCTCATCTCATCCCTTCTATAGGGCACACTTTCTGATATCCAGTGCCTTACCTCTCCCCTTCTACAAAGCACACATTCTAAACGCTAGTGCCTCTGATGTTTTTCTCTCTACATCTCACATTCTGATCTCCAATGCCTATGATCTCCTCCTTTATACATTTCACATTCTGATTGCCAGTGCCTCATCTCTCCTCCTTTATACAGCACACATTCTGATCTGCAGTGCCTCATCTCTCCTCTATACAGCACACATTCTGATCTGCAGTGCCTCATTTCTCCTCCTCTATACAGCACACATTCTGCTCTGCAGTGCCTCATCTCTCCTCTATACAGCACACATTCTGATCTGCAGTGCCTCATCTCTCCTCTATACCGTGACGTCTAGTCTTACACACGACATA
>BLSH010066420.1:1460234-1472182 GCA_018402905.1 Glandirana rugosa | reverse complement strand
TCCAGTGACGTCATCATCCTGGGACTCTAGCTGCCACGGAACCAAGCCTCATTTTAAGATTCCCCTGTCTCCGGCCGGTTACCAACTCACAGGGACGCTTGCTACAGTTCATGATGGTGCTATGAATCCTGGCCTATGGACGTCTCACTGATGTTACCCCTTTGAGGACCTGCTCATGTGCTTTTATCTTCTGTCTCATGTGAGTTGCCAATTGTTGGTTTTAATAAACTGTTTTTAAAGTCTGCACTTAGAGGCGCCTCTTTTCTTCTTTTCCAGTGTTACAAGGACTTTGCTTCTGGTTCTAAGAAGGCTGACCTTTGTGCCGGGACTTTTTACTAATGCTGGTTCTTATACCAGCCACATATGGACTATTTTAAAGACTTGATGGGATTTATATGTTTTTTCAGGGTGTTGCGCCATATACTTGTTTGCGTCTCCTCTTCTATACAGTACACATTCTGATCTGCTGTGCCTCATCTCTCCTCTATACAGCACACATTCTGATCTGCAGTGCCTCATCTCTCCTCCTCTATACAGCACACATTCTGATCTGCTGTGCCTCATCTCTCCTCTATACAGCACGCATTCTGATCTCCAGTGCCTCATCTCTCCTCCTCCATACAGCACACATTCTGATCTGCAGTGCCTCATCTCTCCTCTATACAGCACACATTCTGATCTGCAGTGCCTCATCTTTTCTCCTCTATACAGCACACATTCTGATCTCCAATGCCTCATCTCTTCTCTTCTAGTCAGCACACATTCTGATCTGCAGTGCCTCATCTCTCCTCCTCTATACAGCACACGTTCTGATCTGCTGTGCTTCATCTCTCCTCTATACAGCACACATTCTGATCTGCAGTGCCTCATCTCTCCTCTTCTATAAAGCACACATTCTGATCTCCAGTGCCTCATTTCTCCTCCCCTATACAGCTTGCATGCTAATCACCAGTGCCCTGATTTCCTTCTCTTATCCGTTATACTTCCCACTTTCCAGTGTCTTAGAGAATTTAGGAGAGGTGTTTTCTGGGGTTTTCCATGACATCACCCGCATCAACTCCATATTTGTAATACTTAGCTCATCTACCATATATGCCACAATTTCCCATTAAAGAACAAATATTGGTGAATGTTAGCAGTCCTAGTAAATTTGCAGGCTATTCTGACTTTTGAATGCCTTTTATAAATAATCTAAAGTGTCCCAATTTGACACTTCTAGGTGTGTGGAATGCCTCTCTACTCTCTACCCCCTCGTCACTATCATTGCTGCGAAACATACAGCACAAACTCATGATTCGTCTATTGATAAGGCAGAGGCTGTGTGTAAGGGCTGCATGGACACACTAGTTGCATAGTAGCTGGAACCTGGCTTCTGTAGCTGCTAAATCATAAAATTTTAATTCACCAGTAAGGCTAATGGCGAGTATGATATTTACCTTTTCAAAGTAGTGTTATATAGATGTTAAAAGCAGCCACGTGGTCACAGAACTCCAGACAAATCATTTTCTTTAGTTTTGGATAAAGTGTGGAAGCTTTAGAAGATATGGTATGGGTTGACTCACAAAAGTGAGTACACCGCTCTCCACCTCATCCAACCAGAAAATGCTTTGCATTCATTCTGAAAACACACCGCAAATAGTTCATAAGTGGATTAGGAAGGGCCCAAGAAAATGTTTGCCCAGGGTCCTATCAATATTAAAGACGGCCCTGAAGACATTCTCTGAATGTTGATTGTGCTGACACAAAATAACTCAACACACAGCCATTAATGTCTAAATTGCTGGCAACAACAGTGAGTACATCTCTAAGTGAAATGTCCAAATTGGGCCCAATTAGCTATTTTCCCTTCCCGGTATCATGTGACTCATTAGTGTTACAAGGTCTCAGGTATGAATGGGGAGCAGGTGTGTTATATTTGGTGTTATCGCTCTCACTCTCTCATACTGGTCACTGGAAGTTCAACATGGCACCTCATGGCAAATAACTCTCTGAGGAACTGAAAAAAAGAATAGTTGTTCTACATAAAGATGGCCTAGGTTAGAAGAAGATTACCAAGACCCTGAAACTGAGCTGCAGCATGGTGGCCAAGACCATACAGCGGTTTAACTGGACAGATTCCACGCAGAACAGGCCTCGCCATGGTCGACCAAAGAAGTTGAGTGTACGTGTTCAGCGTTATATCCAGATGTTGTCTTTGGGAAATAGACATATGAGTACTGCCAGCATTGCTGCAGAGGTTGAAGGGGTGGGGGTCAGCCTGTCAGTGCTCAGACCATACGCCGCACACTGCATCAAATTGGTCTGCATGGCTGTCGTCCCAGAAAGGAAGCCTCTTCTAAAGATGATGCACAAGAAAGCCTGTAATTATTTTGATGAAGACAAGCAGACTAAGGACATGGATTACTGGAACCATGTCATGTGGTCTGATGAGACCAAGATAAACTTATTTGGTTCAGATGGTGTCAAGCATATGTGGCAGCAACCAGGTGAGGAGTACAAAGACAAGTGTGTCTTGCCTACAGTCAAGCATGGTGGTGGGAGTGTCATGGTCTGGGGCTGCATGAGTGCTGCCGGCATTGGGGAGCTACAGTTCCTTGAGGGAACCATGAATGCCAACATGTACTGTGACATACTGAAGCAGAGCATGATCCTCTCCCTTCAGAGGCCGGGCCGCAGGGCAGTATTCCAACATGATAACAAGCTTAAACACACCTCCAAGATTACCACTACCTTGCTATAGAAGCTGAAGGTATAGCTGATGGACTGGCTAAGCAGTCTCCAGAATTAAACCCAATTGAGCATCTGTGGGGCATCCTCAAACGGAAGGTGGAGGAGCACAAGGTCTCTAACATCCACCAGCTCTGTGATGTCGTCATGGTGGAGTGGAAGAGGAATCCAGTGGCAACCTGTGAAGCTCTGGTGAACTCCATGTTCAAGAGGGTTAAGGCAATGCTGTTAAATAATGGTGGCCACACAAAATATTGACACTTTGGGCCCAATTTGGACATTTTCACTTAGGGGTGTACTCGCTTTTGTTGCCAGCAGTTTAGATATTAATGGCTGTGTATTGAGTTATTTTTTAGGGGGCATTACATTTGCACACAAGCTGTACACTCTCTACTTTACATTGTAGCAAAGTGTCAGTTCTTCAGTGTTGTCAAACACATGAAACGATATAATAAAATATTTTCAAAAATGTGAGGGTGTACTCACTTTTGTGAGATACTGTATGTAGTGTTTACTTATCTGTCTCCAAAGCTCTAAGTGTTGCTTCTCTCTGGTGCTTCTTTCATCTGTTACCAGCATGATCACTTCACAACACATTTCTTCTGCTGCGTGAAGAGGGGTGTGTTAATTTCCTCCAATCAGCTCTCACACACTGTAACTGCAGTCTCTCCACCCTCTTCTCTGTGCTCCTGACAGATGAAGAAAGATATTTAACACGATATGCACTTTTGAAATGGTGTAGAGAGGAGAAGACTGCAGATAAACAAGTAAAATCTATGTAGGAGGATTTGTTTCATCTCTGTGTATCATCTGAGGCTGTTCACTTCACTGGGTATATGCGGGGGTTTACATCCACTTTAAGGAAATTTCCTTTCACATCCTGTCCTGGTAACACCTTATGGCTAAATTCCGCAAGAGAATTGTAGTAAGACAGGGGATCAGGGGGTGTTGAAAAAAGTGAGAAGGATCTTTATAGTTTAGAAACATTAACCCCTTCCCACTGACATTATGCAGGTATGCATTTTGAGGGACATCAGATACCCGTCGCCCTCACCCACTTGTGATAAATGGCTGGTCCAACTCACTGTCATTGATACGTGACAATGCCACCCTCAACCTCACCCTGCACAAAGGTTTTCCAGCTTGCAGGACCACAATCTAAGTGCCAGGAGACTGAGAGCGATCCTCAACCGTTCACAATAGTGGAAATAACACTAATGCATTAAAACAAACATCTGTAACACACAATGATTTACACTATAGTAGCACTCTTCAAAGAGATAGGGATTCTTTAAAGTGGAACTCCACCCAAAGGGGGAAGTTCCATTTTAAGGTCTCCTCCCCCACATGTAAAAGGTATGTAGGAGGATTTGTTTAATCTCTGTGTATCATCTGAGGCTGTTCACTTCACTGGCTATATAGAGGATTTACAACCACTTTAAGCTTCTAGTTACACAAGCTTAAAGGCTTGAACATTTTGAGATGGCCACAAGACTGAGATATGGATTGTATTAGATTCTGTTAACCCAATCAAAGAACTGATAAGGGTGTTTGGAATGCAAAGTTTGTTAATTGTACAAGATGCCTTCCTGGGGTTATGCAATGGGAATAAATAACTGCTGTTATATGTCTCCTAGTGTTACAAAATGTCATGGCTGACTTAGGAATTGTGAACATCATGGCTGCCTTGGCCCTCTCATACAGCCTTTTGGGGTGCCCGGTTTACATTATTATCACATGTATCAGCATGGTGGGGAGCCACAACTACGACTGCATGCAAATATGCATCAGCTCGCTCAATTGTTCTTTTCTGAAAACACACCCTCAGGACAGTGACCAGGCTTTCACCAACAGCCTTCTGGTCACTGTATCTGATAGGGTGCCATTGGGTGGGGCTCCTGATCACCGTGATCTCTGCAACAGCCAATCACAGTGGTTAAATGATCAGGAACTTTGCCATCCCATCTGACTAAACAACAAAAAGAAAACATGGATGACCTGCTTGAGAAGTCAAAATAAAATGAGATGTTTTATCCCCATATTTGCTTTTGCTTAGTAACTCAAGCAGGAGGGTTGGCATGGCAATCAGGTTACTAGGATTCACAGAAGAGGAAGTCGGCAGCCTCCCTGATTCTCTTAGGAAAGGTTTCCTTGAAAAGACTTGCACAACAAAGATTTACAGGCAGCATTCCAGTGGGAGACATAAACATCCTGAAAATCCAGTTGAACGCAGGCACTGTGTATATGTTTGTGTGTTTTCTGCATGGAGTCTGTAATATTGGCCTGCAGTTCTTTAAGTCGTTTCTTACTCTTTAATAACATTTACAGCTTTGTCAGTGAAAGCTAAAGCTACTTAACGACTCGCTGTGCTTTCAAAATCAATATTAGCCAGAGTGGCCTAGATAATTCTAACTGTGCAATATCATTGAGAGAATAAATAATTGTATGTGTGTGCTTGAACGGCTGTGCAGTTTGTAGTGAATGTAATGCAGTCTTTAATGATGAGACTGTTTGATACTAAAAATTCAATACTGGGTGAAAGATAAAGCACATGAATGATATTTAAAGAGAAGCTGTCATCTTTTGCATGTGCATCTGTGTAAATTGTAAGCATGGTCCATTAACATTTTCAAACCTTTTTTTCCAGTTGTTGCACTGTATTACATGTGTACATGGAGATGTCAGATTTGCTTACTACATGTTATGCTATCTGGTAAAATGGTTTGCTGTGAACACTGAGGAAAGTCTATGGAAGGACTTAGGCAATAGGATTTCCATGAAGGCTGTTGAACTGCCCCTAAGCAGCACCGTTCCAGCTCAGTTTATAAGTCTTGGTTTATTCGGTAAGGCAGTTCGAAGAGTAGGCATGATGTGCAAAGTGCAGCAGCTCATAATAGCCAATGCGATTTCAGATGACTAAGGCTAGCCTAGTGAAAGAGAATTGCCTTTAGCTCTCTAAGTACTTTATTGTATTGAAATAGATACGTTGGCTCTGTTTGAAGTTTCATATAGACATTGGAAGGTGGTTGGCCATGTATGCTCGATCTAACTTCTTTTCTGTGCCTTCATGTCTGTGAAGAAGAGAGTTGAATGTTTGTGAAACAAGGAAAAATGGACTTTATCGGCACGTACACAGGTATTTAGTAAAAACAAAAGAAAATTTTATTGAATAGTTTTAAGAACCGAGACCATATGTACATATATGGTACTCACAAAGAATGTCATGCATAAAATTACCCTACATTACCACCAAGTTATACAAGGGTCCTCGTGGGACATAATTTGGTACATGTAACAGTACACACAGTGCATAATCGGTTTGTACAGTAATTGCCCACAGAGGAAAGTTCCACTTGGTTATCTTGGTGCGGGTTAAGAAGAGAGGACAGTGGAGATTAGTAGAGTTGGCAGACACTGCCAATACAGTGGAACCTTGGTTCACGAGTAACGCGGTTAATGAGCATTTTGAAAGACGAGCATTTTTTTTTTTAAAATCCTGACTCGGTTTGCGAGTGTTGTCTCTCAAAACGAACAGGATTAAGCCTCTGTGCATGCAATACTGCACGTGGCCAGAGTGCGGGTGCGCTGGTGAGCCTCGGAGACCCTCGCAACCATTCGGAAACACCGAAAGTGTAAACAGTTCCAGAGCATTTCTGAATGTTTCCAGCCGTTTCCGAGCCTCGCCAACCACCACACCTCTGGCCACATACAGTATTGCATACACCAGCACCCCCAGACCTCTGGTAGCATACAGTAATGCATTGACAAGCAGTGACTGTGGAACGGATTTACTGAGTTTCCATTGTTTTCCTATGGGGAAACTTGCTTTGATATACTAATGATTTGGATTACAAGCATTCTCCTGGAAAGGATTATGCTCATAATCCAAGGTTTCACTGCACTGCCTTTATTGGGGGAGAATAATATTGATCAGAGTTGGCTTTTCATGCCAGCCTATTCAATTGTTACAATGGCTAGTGGCATCAAAGCTTCCTATATAGATTGTTGTTACTAACATAGGACACCCTAATCACCCAATGTGGCACAGATTCCCCATTTAGACCCCTGATATTTCGCCAAAGTCCCCCCAAGAGGGCTGCTAAAACAATTGTAAAACATAAAATTGTGAAAATAAATTTGAAAAATGGTGAAAAAAATAAAAAAATTAAGAGTACTGACATCGTCCACTGCCTTACTGACACAATCCACTCCTCTACCGACCCCGTCCTCTGCCCTACTGACATTGTCCAATGTCCTGCTGACACTGCCCACTGTCCTACTGACAACGTCCAATGCCCTACTGACACCACCCACTGCCATACTGACACCGTCCACTGCCCTAACTACATTGCCCACTGCCCTACTGACACTGCTCACTGCCCTACTGAGACCATCCACTGCCCTGCTGACACCTCCCACTGCCCTACTGACACTGCCCACTGCCCTACTGAGACTGTCCACTGTCCTACTGACACTGCCCACTGCCCTACTGACATTACCCACTGCCCTACTGACATTTCTGTATTGACTGACATTGTCCACTGCCTTACTGATACCAACCTCTGCCCTATTAACACATTTACTGCTTTACTGACTGGGCTCCTAAATTGAAAAAAAAAAACATTTAAAAAATAATAAAACATTAAATAATAAAAATAAAAAAAACTACTGATCACTGCCCTACTGACACCATCCATTGCTCTGTCAGCATATGTACATGCATATGTGTTTGAGCTTTGGGGTGCACACCCTAATGCTATAGGCTGTGCAAACCTATGGTTACTAACTAGTGCATAGCTAGCACAAGTGATGGTGTGCATACAGGACACACATGACTAGGAGCAAAAAAACAGCATAGCTCTCCAATGACGAAATGGTTAGCAGTGATGGTCACGAAATTGGGCTTATTCCTGTTTTCTATTCATGAACCCTCCATGTGTTCAGTTAAATAATACATTTCTGCTACATTTATTATTTTGTATTTTATTGCTATGGTATTTAATAGGGCTGTTTTTTAAAAATCAGATTGTTCCTATGATTACACTGCTATAATTGCAACATATTATTATTCTCATTTAGGTCACCCCATGTCTGGGATTTGGCTATAAAATATTTTTTTTGTCACTGTATTGTGGCATATTGAGCTATAACCTTTTCAGTTATGTAGCAACAGACATTGTGAATAGAAAGTCCATCTTGCTGATCATGCTGATAGAGCGATTAGAGACATGAATGTTCCTGCTGGTCCTTGTTGTTGGAACCACATCGGGGTTGAGCAGATAGGATCAATATTTGCATAATAGATTTCAATAGATTTCAGGGTACTCTGGAAACCATACCAAAGCTTGGAGATGGGTATACATTAAAAGATAAGGTTAAAAGCATGTAAAGTTCTAAACCTTTTTCTTCATGATCAATAAAGTAGGGAATCGTTAAGGGTCACCCTCAGTTTTTGTGCAGTTAACCCGCAGTCTCCCATAGACTTTCATCAGATTGTGCATTTTTGGTGCGTTTTCTGAAAGTGCACCAATGATACAGCATGCAGAACTTTTGGTGCACTTTCAGAAAATGCACAAAAAATGTGCCATCTAACAAAAAGTCTATGGGAAAATCAGGGGGGAAACAGTACGAAAACTGCAGGTTCACTGTGCTGAAGCAGCTCTAAAGCTGAGTTCCAGGTGTGGAAAAAAATCCATTCTTGGAATTCAGCTTTATGACCCCTGATATATTTTTTTTTAGCTGTCTGTGTCTGTTTGGGGAGATATCCCTTCACTTACTGCCCAAGAGACACAGCAGCAAGTAAGAGGATATCTTCTAAAAGCTTTAGACAGTTGTCACCAGAATAGGACACAAAGAGAGTTGAATCTCCTAAGTGGGGACGTAAACAGCAATAGAAACTTGACATAGATTTTAACTGTTCCACATCCTATCCAAAACTACAAAAAAGATTTGCATGCCACTGGTACACTTTTTTGATTATAAACTTTTTATTAAAGGGGTATTGTCATTGCACATGAATCACATGAATAGACATTCATTGCATATGAAATACAAATATATATATAACTTTAGAGAGGAAGAACCTCAATAAATAGGTTATATATGAAACATACATTAAAGTCGTCATGTATGTTATATCGCCACTGGTACACTTTAGGTTATGAGAAGGATATGTGGAAACATCTTTTGGTTGCCCCTCATATATCCATGCCATGACTCTCTTAGTGATTAATGTATTGTTAGATTGAGACCTTTCTTCTATGTAATGATCTGAACTCTTTCTGCCATTATGCTATTTTAAATACATATGTACTGTATGGATATATCTGTTCAGGCATATCCAACTCTCTGTGATTTAATGAGCCAACTCTCTGGGTGCCATGTCTGATATGCTTGATATCCTTTTTTCATAGAATTTTCTTGGCATTATAGGTTGTCAGGTCTTTCCTCAACCCTTCCAAATTGGTCAGCCTGGGGCTGGCATACAAAATGTGGTAACACATGTGCATAGCCAGTTTGTGCACACATACGATAGCAAATTTGGACAGAAGCTAATTAATCTATCAGCATGTACTGTATTTGGAATGTGGAAGAAAAAAACATGTAAACACAGGGAGAATATGTAAACTCCATGCAGATAGAGCCAAGATTCAAACTAAGGACCTGAGTACTAAAAAGCAGAGGTGCTAAACAATAAGCCACTGTGCAATTCTTTAAATGCATATAGAAGAATTAACATTTATGACATCTGAATAGATGGTGAAGAAATGTTTTATGAATGCAGCTGCAGTTTTTCTCTAACTCCAAGAACTGAGGGAGCCACATGACTGCTGATGTGATATTATCGGTCTGCTTGGAGTGGAGAGCTATGACTATCAGTCACCGCTCTCTGCTCAGGGCTCATTGGAGTCCCGGGCAGAAAAGGAGACGGGAGTGGCTGGCCCCAACTCCCAACCACACGCTGGAAGGTGGAGTCAGCTGTTAATCAGGCAGCTGAGTGGATCCCGACAGTATGGTTGGGATTCCTTCAGAGCTTGGAGCAGTGACAGCAGGCAATAGCCCACTATACGCTGACCCTGGGTCACAGGAGAGCAAAAGTAAGTACATTCCTGTGACCCATAAAAGAAATATGACCAAAAAATGCCATAAATATGAAGCTATGCAAATGCATACATGTTCAGAAAACTTTATTTAGTAAGTTCTATTAGAGTATAAAGACATTTCTTGTATACCTTTATTTGTTTTGAAATATAGAGGTTTGTGTGCCTTAATTCTTCCCATAAATTATAATTGAGCTTTCTGTATGTATAGGTATAGTATATTATGGGCAGCACAGTGGTGTAGTGCATAGCACTTTTGCCTAGCAGCAAAACGGTCGCAGGTTCAAATCCAGACCACGACAGTACCTGCCTGAAGCGTGCATATTCTCCCTGTGCCTGTGTAGGTTTACTCTGGGTTCTCCGGTTTCCTCCCACACTCCAAAGACATGCTGGTAGGTTAATTAGATCCTGTTTAAAATTTCCCCTAGTATGTGTATGTATGAATGTGAGTTAGGGACCTTAGATTGTAAGCTCCTTGAGGGTAGGGACTGATGTGAATGCACAATGTATATGTAAAGCGCTGCGTAAATTGACGGTGCTATATAAGTACCTAACATAAGTAAATAAATTATGTATGATAGGATAATGCCAATGGTTCATTCTGTAACTGTAGAGAGTTTTTTTCTTCAAAATATACCTCCTTGCGCAAGAACATCAAGGAATCAATTATCACGATACATTTTACGCAGATTGCAAAGTCATTCACACATTGAATATCTATCTACACAAATGATTTTCTCATCTACAGTGCAGCTTCTACCTGTTTATGTGCTTAAAGCACCATCTAGAGGCCATTCAACAAAGTGCTATACATCAACCTAAAAAGGGTATATTATGTCTCCTAACAATTCAAACAGAAATACTTACACATGGCAGGCTTATGTCTGAAAAACATACCATGGGAAATACATAAAGGGTGTCACGGACAGCACTAAAAGTGACAGTGCTTGCGTCATCCGTCAATAACATCAGCCCAGGTTCATAGCGATCTCAGACTTTGCATGTGATTCATACCCACACCGCAGGTGCCGATCAAATGCGATGTCTGTGTGATGCAAGTTCAGCCATACAGTTGTATAGCTGAACTTGCATTGGATTCACAGAAAAAAAAGTGCAGGGACTTTTTTTTCCCCTGCACTGGAATTAGATCGCATTGATGTACTCACCCAGAGTGTGAACTGTCTGCGGGAGTGATGCGATGCAGGATGCAGCACTGGACTCACGCTGGTTCCCGCATCACTACAGTGTGCACCCAAGCTAAGGGAGCTTCCTCTGCACCATCACACTGACAGACACATGGCTAGGGAGTTGTGAGCTAGAGGTTGGCAGGGCCTGATGCAGTGGCGGCTGGTGAAGTTTTAGGATGGGGGAGCGCCAGGCCCCGCCCTTCCTTTTTGACCCCTCCCATCTCTTCTAAGCCCCACCCCTTGTAGAATCAACCCACTCCGTCTCCTGTATTCCATATATTGTGTCAGGAGTACACAGCTCAGCATTACAGGTGGGGTATCAGCAGCCAGTAACACAGGTGGGGTATCAGCAGCCAGTAACACAGGTGGGGTATCAGCAGCCAGTAACACAGGTGGGGTATCAGCAGCCAGTAACACAGGTGGGGTATCAGCAGCCAGTAACACAGGTGGGGTATATAGCAGCCAGTAACACAGGTGGGGTATCAAGCAGCCAGTAACACGGGTAGGGTATCAGCAGCCAGTAACACAGGTGGGGTATATAGCAGACAGTAACACAGGTGGGGTATCAGCAGCCAGTAACACAGGTGGGGTATCAGCAGCCAGTAACACAGGTGGGCTATATAGCAGCCAGTAACACAGGTGGTGTATATAGCAGCCAGTAACACAGGTGGGGTATCAGCAGCCAGTAACACAGGTGGGGTATCAGCAGCCAGTAACACAGGTGGGCTATATAGCAGCCAGTAACACAGGTGGGGTATCAGCAGCCAGTAACACAGGTGGGGTATATGACAGACGATATATGGGGTGGACACAATGACCGACGACTATGGGATGGGCACAATGACCGACGAACTATGGGGTGGACACAATGACCGACGATATATGGGGTGGACACAATGACCGACGACTATGGGGTGGACACAATGACCGACGA
>BLSH010066420.1:1434086-1454798 GCA_018402905.1 Glandirana rugosa | reverse complement strand
ATGCCGCACAGCTGGTCTGCACAGGTCTTTAGTAACCTGGAGCTGATGCCGTCTGGGCCCACAGCCTTCCTTGCTTTGATCTTCCTGAGCTCCATTCTCACCTGGGCTTCTGTAAGGGGCAATGTGTATTGGTTGGAGTGTTGACCTGAGGGAATCGGCGCGCGGGGGGGAAGTTGGGTGTATTGTGAAATGACTGTGAGCTGATAGCAGTGCAGAGAGAGGTGGGACTGGAGCTGCTTGCTATGGAAGCAGAGAAGGGGGATTGCAGCAGGGGGGACTGGATGGGGGCAGGGGAGGGTAGCCGTTCAAATCTGTTAAAGAATAGATTCAGATCATTTACCCACTGCTGGTCACCCTCAGCCTGAGAGCTGGGTTCCTTATGACCAGTGATGGTCTTGAGCCCCTTCCACACACCTCTGACATTGTTCTGCTGCAACTGATGCTCCATCTTCCTCCTGTAGCATGCTTTACCTTCCCTGATCTTCTTTATTAATTCTCTCTGGACAGTTTTCATCTCTTCCTTATTTCCCGATCTAAAAGCCCTCTTCTTCTCTTTAAGGAGAGTCTTTATATCAGGGTTAATCCATGGTTTGTTGTTGGGAAAACACCGTACAGTCCTGGTGGGTACAGTATTCTCCACACAGAAGTTGATGTAGTCAGTAATACAGTCCGTTAAACTGTCAATATCCTCCCCATGAGGATTGCACAATTCCTCCCACATAGTAGTTATAAAACAGTCTTTCAGAGCCTCATTGGTCTCATCAGACCATGTCATCACTGTGCGGGAGGTAGCTGGTTGCCTGCATACAAGGGGTTTGTACACAGGTAGGAGATGAACCAGGTTGTGATCAGATCTTCCCAAGGGGGGGAGGGATGCAGATGTATAAGCCTCCTTTGTGTTTGCATAGAATAAATCCAGTGTTTTATTGTCTCTGGTGTGGCATGAAACATACTGGGTGAATGTGGGCAGAGTGGAGGATGGAGGGGAATGATTAAAATCTCCAGAGATAAGAAGGGCATTTGGGCTCTGTGTAACAGTCTGTTAACAACAGAATTCAGGACATCGCATGCCGATTCACCGTCAGCAGCGGGGGGAATATACGCAGCTATCGCGATAACATGCAAGAATTCCCAGCTCAATGTCCTTACAGCAGATCTGCTCTTTAATAGTAATGTGTGCAGTTTTACACCATCCATTATTCACAAACACTGCCAGTCCTCCTCCCTTTCTCTTACCGCTCTCCATCGTTCTGTCCAGTAAATCAAATCCATCCAGAGCCACGGTCGTATCCGGTGTTAGCTTGGTTAACCATGACTCCGTGAACAGCATGATGCTACACTCCCGGAATTCCCTCTGATGCCGGGTAAGAGCCGCTAGCTCGTCCATCTGGTTGGGTAAAGATCTTACATTTCCCATAACGATGGACGGGAGAGTTAGTCTGTAACATCTCTTTTTATTTGGCACATAGCTCCAGCACGGTTCCCCCGTTGTCTCCTTCTTAGCTCGCGGGAAATATCCGTTTTTTCTCCTAGTAGCATCGGCGTGTTGCGGAATGCTAACAGCTGATCCCTGGTGTAAACAATAGGACCGTGGCTGTGAACAGAGTTTCCAAACGTGACTGTGAACAAAGTCCAAAAAAGCAGGAAAAGTAGAGCAAACTCGGTGGCTTTGCTTATGTCCATTGTGCAGTTTCCAAATTTACACGCATACACTTAAAAAGAAATAGACACAAAGTGCCGGAACTCTATAAAATAAATAAAAAAAGTACAAACTTAACAGGAGCTGCTGCAACAGGCTGCCACTTGGGCGGCGCCTACTTAAGCAGAGTTTAGGAGCATATATAAAACAGAAAGCACAGCAGAACCCTACAAGGTTTATGCTTTTTCTCTAAATTGGTGGGGGAGCCCTCCACCAAGCTACACTATTACACAATACCACAATCAATGGATATGGGCTCAACTCCTCCCTTACTTATCAAAAAATCTAATCTCAAGGCAAAACTCTATGCACTGGAGAAAATTGGGCTTATTCAATTTAAATATATACGTAGATGCATGACAGCTCCCAACTGTATTAAAATGAATATCTTTATTCAATGTATATATTCAAATGCAAGAATTATACACATATAACACAAATCACATTACTATATTAAAAAATATCCTGCTGTCTCTGCTTCAGCCTCTGAAGCAGCCGGTATCACCAGCAAAACTGGTCAGGCTCCAGTCCTGCTCCCCACCTCCACTCTTTAAGGACATACCCAGCAAGAACCCACCTGCATTTATATGATAAGTACCACTTGTCTATCCAAGACTGTTTTGTATATGAATATTTGCTGGTAATGAAGGAGCCAAAAGATTTGGATATAAACTGTTAGTTTGACAAGTACTCAATATACTCTGAATGCACCTTTTCACAATGCACAAGACTTTATATGCTTATCCATTGAATCCATATCCATTGATTGTGGTATTGTGTAGTAGAGTTCAGGAGCTGCGGTGAGGTCAAACCTCCCTCTCCTAAACACGTTCAGGATAAGAATGTTTTGGCAGTGGGCAAACGCAGGAAAACGCAAAATGCCACGGTCAGGAGCTGCCAGTGTACATGAAGCCTTAGGGGTTTATGACAACTGGAACATTTCAGGTTTTATTTATTTAACTTGACTTTACTACATTGGTCAACATCTAGTAAATGAAGCAACAAGTATATTAAATATGTTATTTTGCTGACAACAAAGCCCTTTCCTATTCCCTACAGTGTATATGGGTATCATATATACATCATTTCTATTATATTTTTTTTACAAAGGGCTAACAAGCCCCATAGGTAAAAGTATGGACAGGTGACAGGTTTATTAAGATATCAGGAGTCTATTGAACCCTAATATCACCTCTACCCTAATGTCACTTTTGCCCTTCACTTAAGCCAATCAAGCCTAGATCATACTTGTTTAGCTGCTTACCCAACCACAATAGCTGATAAATGACAGTTCTGAGTCCAGAATTGATTAAATGCTTGTCATTTGCAGGTTCATTAGTTGCAAAGGAGATTGGGGAGCCACTCCAGCTGGCAAGGTGGGAGCTGGCAGCTTCTTAGTACTGTAAAAGTGATCAGTTTGCTCTACAGTTGTCCAGATCAATTTTAGTAAAAAGTTGGTTGCCGACTGAAAAAAATGGTACCCAGCTCACGGCTGCAGCTCCAAACAGGTCCAGACTATTTATAGGCAGCCTATGGACAGCTAGTGGATAATATTTAATGGTTAGAAAGCATAATTTATATTTGTATGGAAGAGTTTTAGTAACATTATCATTGTTGCTTGAAAGTGTTAGGGATTTATGACAACTGGAAAATTTCAGGTTTTATTGAGTATATAACTTGAATTCACTATGTTGGTAAACATCTAAATGAAGGAGCGATGATTTTAACCACTTTAGTACAGGACACTTTCACTCCCTTCCTGCCCAGGTCAATTTTCAACTTTCAGCCTTTTCACACTTTGAATACCACTTACTTAGTTATGCAACACTGTATCCAAATGAAATTTTTATCATTTTTTTGAGACAGCTAGAGTTTTTATTGTTTGCTATATAAATATATTTGAAAATTGATCAATCCTAATGTACTGACAGCGTCATTTCTTGAGGACCTACAATACAAATACCCCCCAAGTGACACCTTTGAAAGTAGACAGTCCAAGGTATTTAGTAAGAGACATGGAGTTTTTTGAAGTTGTAATTTTTTTGTCACAAGTTTCTAGAAAATGAAAAAAAAAGTATTGTTTTTCACAATTATTTTTTTTTACATACTGTCACCAGAGCAGTACAGCATCATCATATGACTTGAATGGCAGTGATCAGGGATACTTGCTGGTGACAATGTGTAAAAAGAAAATTGAATTTTTTTTTTTACAATTTTTTTCTGTTTTTCTTACAATTTTTTTTTACATACTGTGACCAGAGCAGTACAGTGTTATCACAATGACAATGTACTGCAATGGCGAGGTTATCAGGATTTTTTAAAAATATGATTGCTTATAACAGTGATGATCACTGTTATAAGCAATCATTTTTATGAATGGCATCCATTTATTGCCAGTGTGTACTATTGTGATTGGCCACAGCTATCTCATGATACAGATGTGCTGTGATTGGACCTGTCTGTACCATATGATCACTGTGACCAAGCACAGAAATCATCACAGTAGTACACAATGAATGGCTATAAATCAAAAGCCATTCATTGTGTACATCCGTCTTGTGATCACTGTGATTGTTCACAGTAATCACATGGTACCGAAGGCTTGCCTGGTACAACAACCTGTCATCCACTGGACACAGCGAGTGACAAATAGAGCCACAGAGCGTCTGCTAGAGAGCACAGGAGGCACACAACTGGGAGGATGTCATATAACATCCACCCAGGATGGGAAAGCTCTTGCTCTGCCGTTATTTGACTATAGGCTGGGCAGGATGCAGTTAAATATGTTATTTTGCTGAAATCAAAGCCATTTCCTACACTGTACTGTATATGGGTACAATATATACTTTGTTTCTATTGTCTTTAAAAAAGTGGACATTATGTTTTACTGCATAGGACTTTTAGAGATTGTGTTTTAGAGATTGTGTTTATTTAATATGTTTCTTAAACATTTGTTGCAAGTTCTGCAATGAAGGTTGCTGACCTTATCATTTCACTGTTACAGCTTGCTGAAGATATCATAACACTTGTATCTTATTTATCTATTTCAGTTGCCCTTTGATGTTTCCCACAGCTGAGTTCAACGGGAAAAAATGCCTTTGGTAAAGAGAAATATAGAACCCCGGCATTTATGCCGAGGAACAGTGCCAGATGGAGTCACCAGTGAGCTGGAATGTGTCACCAATAGTACACTCGCTGCCATAATAAAACAGCTGGGTAGTCTAAGTGAGTACATTGATTTTCTCTTTTCATTCATTTCTGTGATGCTATCCGTGGAGTATTTCTCAAGACAAGTATTAGTCATTTTTAATTTCTACAAACATTGCTATAGATATAGATAGAGCATTTCAAAACTAGTTCTATGGAGCTCTTTTTTTAGACCTAACAGTATATATATATATATATATATACATACAGTATCTCACAAAAGTGAGTACACCCCTCACATTTTTGTAAATATTTTATTCTATCTTTTCATGTGACAACACTGAAGAAATTACACTTTGCTACAATGTAAAGTAGTGAGTGTACAGCTTGTTTAACAGTGTCAATTTTCTGTCCCCTCAAAATAACTCAACACACAGCCATTAAAGTCTAAACCGCTGGCAACAAAAGTGAGTAGACCCCGAAGGCTACTTTCACACTGGGGCGGGGAGGGGCGGTAGCGGTAAATCGTTGCCAATTAGTGGCGCATTTACCGCTATTATAGCGCTGCTATGCAGGCGGGAGCGGGGTGCTTTTAACCCCCAAGAAGTGGTTAACAAGGGGTTAAAAGTGCCACCGCATGGCGTGACCAAGGCGGTGTACAGCCGATTCGGGAGCGCCATCCATTGCTTTCAATGGAGGGGGCAGTGCGGTGTACAAAGATGCGGCTTGCAGGACTTTTCTTGCTGTCCTGCAAGCGCACCGCTCCAGTGTGAAAGCACTCTGGCTTTCACACTGGGGAGAATGGGGGGAGAGTTTTTCAGGCGCCGCACAGGCGCTATTTTTAGCACCACAACGCCTGAAAAACGTTTCAGTGTGAAAGTAGCCTAAGTGAAAATGTCCAAATTGGCCCCAATTAGCCATTTTCCCTCTCTGGTGTCATGTGACTCATTAGTGTTACAAGATCTCAGGTGTAAATGGGGAGCAGGTGTGTTAAATATGGTGTTATCGCTCTCACTCTCTCATACTGGTCACTGGAAGTTCAACATGGCACCTCATGGCAAAGAACTCTCTGAGGATCTGAAAAAAGAATTGTAGTTCTCAACTCCTGTCCTCAGGACCCACTAACAGGCCAGATTTTAAGTATTACCTTGGGGAGATGCAGATTAGAATACTGCACTCACTGAGCAGCAAATGATATCACCTGTGATGTATTTCAGTTATCTTGCAAACCTGACCTGTTAGTGGGTCCCGGGGACAGGAGTTGAGAACCACTGCTCTACATAAAGATGGCCTAGGCTATAAGAAGATTGCCAAGACCCTGAAACTGAAAAGCAGCATGGTGGTCAAGACCATACAGCGGTTAAACAGGTCAAGTTCCACTCAGAACAGGCCTCGTCATGGTCGACCAATGAAGCTGAGTGCATGTGCTCAGCATCATATCCAGAGGTTGTCTTTGGGGAATAGGCATATAAGTGCTGCCTGCATTGCTGTAGAGATTGAAGGGGTGGGGGGTCAGCCTGTCAGTGCTCAGACCATACGCCGCACACTGCATCAAATTGGTCTGCATGGCTGTCGTACCAGATGGAAGCCTCTTCTAAAGATGATGCACAAAAAAGTCTGCAAACAGTTTGCTGAAGACAAGCAGACTAAGGACATGGATTACTGTAACCTGTTTGCGGGCTTTCTTGTGCATCATATTTAGAAGAGGCTTCCTTCTGGGGATGACAGCCATGCAGACCAATTTAATGCAGTGTGCGACGTATGGTCTGAGCACTGACAGGCTGACACCCCCCTCATACCCAAACCTGGAATTATTATTTGAGGAGAGTGCAGCTGTTTTTCAGCTCAGTGCTAATACGGTATGGAAAGTTAACTGGAAGCAGCAGGGCTAGATAGAAGCAATAAAAATAGAAGAAAGAACAAAAAAACGCAGCTAGGCATTGGCCAAGCAAACCAACGGCACCACTAAAGTCCTGTTAGCTTAGAGAATCTACTCCTAAACCATGCTTCACTAGTGGGATGATGACATTTTACCAGGTGATTCTGAACCTATTTTACAACTTGTGTGATATCACTCAAAACCCTTTCACCCTTTCAGGACAGAAATATAAAAAATACTATTGCTGATTTTGAAGGTATAGGCTTTATAGCTGACATCCTAACCATTCCAACACTTCTTGGGGAGTCACTTACCTGGAACAAGGGTGCACATATCAGGTCTCCTGGTTCACTAGCTGCATGTTTGTTTTCAGTCATTTACTCACCAACTAGTGAACAAGGATAATGATGACAATCCCCGTAGCTTGCACACTTTAAATACAAGTCAGGAATAGCAAGTCCCATGTTTGCAGTGGTAGATTCCCTCTAAGGCAGCAATGTGTGACAGGCAATAAGAAGATTTCAACCTCATTTCCAGCACATAGTTAACCAGCTTAGTTTCCTTCCATTTTTTTTTTCTTCCCCATGACGCAGGTCGACATGCAGAGGACATCTTTGGGGAGCTTTTTAATGAAGCAAACAGTTTCTATATGAGGATGAATTCCCTGCAGGAGAGAGTGGACTTGCTTGTCATCAAAGTAACTCAGTTGGACTCCACTGTGGAGGAAGGTGATTGCTCACAGTTTAATCCCATCATGGGTTATTATAGAACACTTCCTGTCCTGTTATTTAGACTGAAGCATAATTTCCAAAAAATGATTATGTTTATAACTCTTGGTACTTAGATGTGTTGCAGAAACATTTTGGCACTGCTTCAATGTACAGCGAAGGACTGGCAGCAGTAACAGAGAGCACACAAGTGGTGTTATTTGTATCTTACATTAAAAAGCATGTGCCACAAGAGATCCATTAGAAAATACAGTCACCCATTGGGGATACATGTACAAATAGAATTCATATGTCACAGAAAAAATTGGAAGTTATATGAGTTTCTTACATTTCTTTCTTTGCTAGAAATAATGAAATGTAAGGCTGTTGTGGGTTTATTTAATAAGACAGTGCAAAGAGCATTGATGATTTCTAGATGTGCAGTTATCCATAGCAACAAATAAGCTTTTAATTTACTTCAGTTAAGAAATGAAACCAGACATCTGATTGGTTACCGTGGATTACTTCATTTTGCACATCAATATTGGATTTTGCACTGCTTTATCAGACTAGCCTCAATGGCCATGTGTCTTTTTAAACTCTCTCCCACTGAAAAGTTTTTTCCCTATGCTAGGGTCACCAGTAAAGTACTTTTACTTCGCTATTATATCCCCTCTCAAGCGTCTCCTCTCCAGAGAGAATAAGTTCAATGCTTTCCAGTTCCAGCACATCCTTCTTAGGGACTGGTGCCCAGAACTGGATAGCATACTCAAGATGCGGCTGGACCAGAGACTTGTTTAGTAGGAGAATTATTGATTTATCTCTGGGGTAAATCCCCTTTTTAATGCATGCTAATATTCTGTTGGCTTTGCTTGCAGCAGCTTGGCATTGCATGCTTTTGCTGAGCCTGTCATCTACTAGGACCCTCAGGTTCTTTTCCATCCAAGATTCCCCCGGAGGTTCTCATTTTTCAACATTAAATCTCATTTGCCTTTTCTTGCTCACCCCATTGTTTTATTTAGGTAAACATTTATGGGGAACTGTATCAAATGCCTTTGCAAAATCCAGATACACCACATCCACAGGCCTTCCTTTATCTAGATGGCAGCTCATCACTTCTTCATAGAATGTTAATAGATTGGTCTGGCAAGAAAGATCCTTCATGAATCAATGTTGATTTCATTCATACATGAGTGAATGAATGAAGTACACATGTTAAATGCTCTAGTTTTTTTTTAAATCATTTTTAGCAGTCCCCATCTTTTTTGCAATTTGTCTCATGATTTTAAATTAAAAAGATAATCCAAAATACAGCAAATGGAAATGGTTATATATGACCGAACCCTGTGTTTGGTCGACTGGTACGTTTGTTAGATTTGGACTGACATGCACAATAGTCACAATACAATATACAGTTTGTTCCCATACTGTCATACTGAATGGTATCTCATGACTGTCACAGCTAATGTCACTATACCTGTATATAATCTCTCACCAACCAGAAAAAATATTCCCTTTTGGTCACAAGAGATGACACACCTTTATTCCTAAGGACACCACTGTGGTTGTTCTTCTTGGGATTACAATGCTTAAAGTCCATTGAACATGTAGTGCTGGGTTTCATTCAGGGGAGGGCTGGCAGCCTTAGGCCTGGAGGGCAAGTCCAATCAAGTGGCCCATTGAACCACCGAATCAGCTCACCATCCATGCCCACCTGGTTTTAGAACAGATATTGATGTTATGAAACAAGACAAATATGATACAATGTGGTAACATAATGTCATGTTAATAGCAACAAAGGAGGTTTAACAAAAATAATGCATCAATGCAGCTCATCAGTGCCCACCAATGCAGCCTCATCAGTGCCCATCAATGCAACCTGATCAGTGCCCATCAAATGCAACCTGATCAGTGCCCATCAATGCAGGCTCGCCAGTGCCCATCAGCACAGCCTGATCAGTGCCAATCATTGCACCTGATCAGTGCCCATCAATGCAGCCCAATCATTGCACATTAATGCAGCCTCGCCAGTGCCCATCAGCACAGCCTGATCAGTGCAGCCTGATCAGTGCCCATCAATGCAGCCTCACTAGTGCCCATCCAATGCAGCCTGCAATGCAGAGAGAGGAGAGCCGCCGGAGATCCAAACTTACCTGGCGCGGCCGCTGTCCTATGAAGTCCTGCCTCCTGGACTGGCTCCTATGATAGACATCACCAGTGTGCGGTCTATTATAGAAGCTGGTCCAGGAGGCAGGACTTTGTAAGCAGGAGATCCCCGCTCTGTATAATCCAGCAGCGCCCCCCCCCGAGACAGCCCAATGGGCCCAGCGGGATCCATGGTAGGGACGGCCCTGGGTGCCCCCCCTTTGCCTGCACTTAGTTGGTGGCTGTGCCCCTGGTCCCTGCTTCCTTCACAAGAAGAAAAAAGTGTGAGCGGGCAGTGGTCGTCGGCCATTTTGAATGTAAGTTAGGGTGGCCTGGGGGGCAATTGCCACCCTGCTCCCTGGCCCAGCCCTCCGCTGGTTTCATTTATGGATTGTATACTTTTCATAAAGTTTTGGGGACTGCTTTATAGATATGCTAACCTGCTTAAGGTCTCCATTGGACAAATCTTTCAATATCACATTTTCATGCTGTTGCTGCATTACATTACCTTACAAATGAGTTTTGTTAGTCCATACACAATTTACTTTAGATTGTTTGCAACATTATTACTATAATATGTTTAACACCAACATGATGTTTTGATGAAGAAAGTTGTAAAACATTGAAGACAATTCTCTTTCAGAATGTCAGATTCACTGCTTTGTAAATATATACCACAATAATGTATGCTGTGCCATTTACAACATTTTTTATTTCTATATATTTTTTCCTGTTTAATACAACATGAGAATTAAGAAATCATACAGTACTGTGTTGTATTGTATCTATAAACATAATAACGGTATTTCCTATCTCTTTTATGTAGAATAATATGTAATTGAAATAATAAAATAGAATAAATTGTTAATGGGATACAGCTGTACAGGTTTATGTCTTAACAGTCAGTAGCCCAAAATATCTCCCACCATAAAATCGCATTATTGGCAATTGATTCGCAGTTAGGAACTACTAAGAAACAAAATGACACATACATCCTACCTGCTGGGCTACACTGGATGTTTTAAAGAATATGTTAAAACTGGTTGAGAAATGTAAGAAAAATAAGTCTTTGACGTAAAATACAGTTTTAAAAGATTTGCAAAAAAATTAACAAATGAAATGAAACAACATCTCAGATTCAAAGACATTGTAAGTGTGTCCAGTGTTGGTAAGTTAGACCATGGTGTGATGCTACAGCTTTGGTTAATTTTAGGTCCTGTTGATTAGAAAAAAATAAATGTGCTGTAATTGATTTACTTCTATTTTCCACATAGTGTCCCTGAACACAGCTTCTTTGAACGTTGAGAACATGTTGCTCATTATAACAATGGTTCTCAGCCAGCTGCTTTAGCTGCTTTTATCACAGGTTTCCCAATCAGGGAAGGACTGGGTTGAGGGGCTTGATAGACATTTGCCCTTAGAGCCAGTATTACTAAGATATGCTGGACTTGTAGCCCTAAGTGGAGATATTTTTATATTTAAAAATCAATCATAGTGGGACTTAGTTAGTGACAGATGATAAGCATTTTATAAATTTCTGCTACCCTTTTAGACCTTCAATCACTGCATCTGACAGAGGAAACTTTTCTAGCATCAGCTATGGGGCTCTAAGATGTCATGTGATCAAATTCTTCAAAGGAAGCTGATGTGAAAGGGACAAGACAGAGAGAAGGGAAGGGCAGCCGGTGTTGGCTCAGTAACACCAGAGTCACTGTGTCAAATATGGTGTGCAAGTCATAAGAAAGACTAAAGATGTGGGGAAGTAGAAAAGTCAATCCATGTTCCCATAACGTTCAAGTGCAGGTCCTATGAGTAAGCTGTTTATTCCTCCATCCTCATAATGTGGTTAAAATTATTAGGGTGGGTAATCATTTTTGTGATGGGATAACTCCTGAGGTTAGACATCCCTCCAATGTTTCAAAACATTTTGTGGAAGTTCATAGGGTGAACATGGCTTCCTTTTTTCTTTTGAAGAGCAGAGAGAGTATTTTTGTAAGATAGAGACAGTGATTTACACCAGTGACTCCTGGAACAAGAGGTGTGGTGGATTTTTAAGTTGCGTTGCAGGGCACTTTTTAAGTTACGTTACAGGGCACTCCTGACAGCCTTTATTGGAAGTAATGTGGGACTACATAATTCATTGTTCCCATAATTATAGGATCACAATTAAAATTATATGGAGGTTGAGCGTATTTAACTGTAACATATAATTTCTGATTGATATCTATGATTAAGGCCTCACCAGCTAAAATGCATTACTGGTTTTGTCATGACTAGATTTTTGCTGATAGTCCATAAACTGCTGTTGAAGGATCTGTAACCGAGTCCCTGCTCTTTTTTTATCGATAAGCTAAAAATACCAGTTGAACCTTCCCAAACATCTGAAAAGGGCTGACAGTAATTGGACACATCTGAATTTCAATTAATTCAGGCACTTCTGTCCTCTCCTCTCAGTCACAGCGCCCAGACTCAAATGCCTACTTGTACAGAGCGTTATATTCTAATGTACCGCTCTGCAATCATTTTTAATGTATTAATCCGGCCATGTGTTCATTAGAACTCAGTTAATCTGAAGAGGTGTAAACTGCATAGTATAATTCATTATATTGATGTTGTAAATGACATGCAGATCAAATGGCCTTTACTGTAGGGATTAAAATGGCTTAATAGAGACTGAATATGTCATATATATATATATATATATATATATTTACACTGGAGATCAAAATTAGAGAACAATTTATGAACACTTGATTTTTTCAGAAATAATTCATCTTTGTTTAACATTTGATGGAATTTTTGTTGTGTTGTAGCCATACCATGCTAATAGAACAGTGTTTTTCAAAATAACCAAGGCAACAGAAAAAAAACTTTATTTTGTAGAAAACACAATCATCAAAATTAGAGAACAGCAATTACTAAAGCAAGGAGAAAAAATACAACTAAAATTTCTGAATGTTACAACAATCAGCAATTAGTAGGAAGTGTACAGGCCCTTGCTTTGAATGACTTCAGCACATATGCGGCCACAGGATATCACTAGTCTTTTCACTCTTCTTCCAGTCTCTTCCACAGTTTGGTGACTGTAGTGGGTTTCTTGGCCGTAACTTTGTCGCCAAGGATTCTTCAGACGTTTTCTATTGGGTTTAGATCAGGACTCTGGGCTGGCCATTTCATTATTTCAATGTTTTCATCTTCAAGGAACTGCTTTACCCATTTTCTGTGTGACAGGGGGTATTGTCATGCTTGAAAATGTGGGTGATGAATACAAGGAAGGAACCACATGTTGTCAAAGAAGATTCTGATAAACATTTGCATTCACTCTGCCATGTAGCTGTATAAAAGGTCCAACTCCTGCTGCAGAAAACATCTCCCAAACTATGACGCTTCCCCCTCTACCTTTCACTGACTTCTTTACACACTTTGGGGTCAGTCTTTCCACAGTTTGAAGACAAACATAATGTTTCCCATGGGCCCAAATAAATGAAACTTGCTTTTATCACTAAACTGAACTTTGGACCAGTTCTCCTCTGTCCACACAACATGTTCCTCAGCAAAGGTTAGTCTAGCCTTTTGATTATTTCTTCTTTCAGTCCAAATTCTCTTAAATGACGAGACACTGTATGACGAGATAGATCCTTACTCTGTTCAGCGCTGAACTGACGAGCAATCACAGCTGCAGTGTTAAACTGATTGTCCATTGAGATTCTCCTATTATCCTGTCCTCTCTTTGTCTTTTGTGGACGACCAGCCTTCTTGGGGGACTTGAACATGTTTGTGACGTAAAGATGCAATATTCTAGAAATCACAGATTTGGAATGACAAACTTCTCTTTCTATGGCTGAAAGGGTCATCCCTTTAGCCTTCATCTGGCAAACCTGCTGCTGGAGGGTTTCAGCCACTTTAGAATGACTCACCATCTTGCAAGTCAGTGAAAACTGGAAAGTTAGTTAAATAGGGTTTGTCAGATAATTAAATGCTTGAGGTGATTGTAGCCGTATTAGTGCAATTGTGCCAGAGAAAAATGAGTACTGTCCGTGATACTTTTTTTATTTGCACTAACATACAATTTTTCAGGACAAGCTTTTGGGGTATCTCCCCTTCTTCAGTGCTGTACTGCTTGGACCTTGAAGAAGGGAAAATACCCGAAAGCTTGTCCTGAAAAATTGTATGTTATTGCAAATAAAAAAAGTATCACGGACAGTACTCATTTTTCTCAGATAATTAAAGAAATTAGCACAAGGTGCCAGATTAACACCAATAACTGGGAGGTATCTGAAAGTGTTCTCTAATTTTGATCAATGTTCTTTTTCACATCTCATTGAAGTTTTTATTCTCTGCTTCAAAATATATGTAACTCATGAAATATGCTTAACAAAACTGCTCTGTTACTCCTGTCTAGATCATTTCAAATAGGACTAAGCAGTGACCTTGAAATTTAGTAAATTATAGGTTGTTCTGTAATTTTGATCTCCAGTGTATATATATATATATATATATATATATATATATATTGAGCAAAATTATAAACGCAACACTTTTGTTTTTGCCCCTATTTATCATGAGCTGAATGCAAAAATCGACGACTTTTCTATGTACACAAAAGGCCTATTTCTCTCAAATATTGTTCACAAATCTGTCTAAATCTGGCCTCGCAACCGCAGACCACGTGTAACCACACCAGTCCAGGACCTTCACATTCAGCATCTTCACCTCCAAGATCGTCCCGCCACCCGGACAGCTGCTGCAAAAATAAGTTTGCATAACCAAAGAATTTCTGCACAATCTGTCAGAAACCGTCTCAGGGAAGCTCATCTGCATGCTTGTCGTCCTCATCAGGTCTCGACCTGACTGCAGTTTGTCGTCCTAACCGTCTTGAGTGGGCAAATGCTCACATATGATGGTGTCTGGCACTTTGGAGAGGTGTTCTCTTCATGGATAAATCCAGATTTTCACTGTACAGGGCAGATGGCAGACAGCGTGTATGGCATCGTGTGGGTGAGCGGTTTGCTGATGTCAACGTTGTGGATCGAGTGGCCCATGGTTGCAGTGGGGTTATGGTATGGGCAGTCGTATGCTATGGACAATGAACACAGGTGCATTTTACTGATGGCATTTTGAATGCACAGAGATACTGTGATGAGATCCTGAGGCCCATTGTTGTGCCATTCATCCATGACCATCACCTCATGTTGCAGCATGATAATGCACGGCCCCATGTTGCAAGGATCTGTACTCAATCCTGGAAGCTGAAAACATCCCAGTTCTTGCATGGCCAACATACTCACCGGACATCATCTTGTCACCCATTGAGCATGTGTGGGATGCTCTGGATCGGCGTATATGACAGCGCGTTCCAGTTCCTACCAATATCCAGCAACTTCGCACAGCCATTGAAGAGGAATGGACCAACATTCCACAGGCCACAATCAACAACCTGATCAACTCTATGCGAAGGAGATGTCTTGCACTGCGTGAGGCAATTGGTGGTCACACCAGATACTGACTGGTTTTCGGACCCCACCAATACAATAGTTTGCACATTTTAGAGTGGCCTTTTATTGTGGCCAGCCTAAGGCACACCTGTGCAATAATCATGCTGTCTAATTAGCATCTTGATATGCCACACCTGTGAGGTGAATGGATTATCTCGGCAAAGAAGAAGTGCTCACTATCACAGATTTAGACAGATTTGTGAACAATATTTGAGAGAAATAGGCTTTTTGTGTACATAGAAAAAATCGTAGATCTTTGCGATCAGCTCATGATAAATAGGGGCAAACACAAAAGTGTTGCGTTTATAATTTTGCTCAGTGTATATATATATACAGAATATACATTTCTGTTTAGGATGTAGTAATTGGGGTTGAATTACTAAAGCTAAATAGGCTGTTTATTTTGCAAGGGAATTTTTCCATAAAGTGAAATTTTAGGCCACAATTAAAACTGAACGAACAGGCAGGAATTTTAATGATTTGTCTCTTCTTAAAGTTACTTACCTGCCTGTTGGCCTTGTACAGTAAGCCCGAGCAGCTCACTGTACAAATTTGGAAATGCTGAATCTGACTGAACTCCCGCACATACACGGGAGTAACGTCAACCCTGCCTGGCCAATAAAGGTGGCCAGCGATCTAGACCCAGAAGTGGGGTGCCTGAAGAGGTCAGCAGCTGGGCAGGGAACTCAGGGACGCCTCATCTCTGAAGCCAAGGTGAGTATAGTTCTGCATTAGCTTAGTGCACGAAGTGAAGCTCTGCTGACTTATGTAATTCAGTTTTGTACAAGCAAAAATACTTTTTTTTTTTTGTTTTTTGCACTGTATTATGTGTTCTTTGCTAAGTGTATTTTCACTGCATGCACTAAGCTAAGAGATCATTCCCCTGCAAACTGAAGGGCCATTTTCCCTTTAGCAAACCAACTCCATAGTATCTTGGCATCTTGTTTTGGCCCATAAAACATTTGTTGCACTAGTATTAGCAGTGTTTTGTTAAGGAGCCATTCACAACTAAGCATACATGTTGCTGTGCTCATGGTAGTGGTTGTATATAATTTTCCTTTAAAAATACTGCAGGACATATTGTACATCTGAACTAACCAAATAGAGAAAAAATGGGTTTTACAAGATACTGTAGATGGTAAACTTCATGTGTAATACAGCAGAAGTAGTAGGTCCTTAAAGCAACCCTGTCACCAAAAAAATAAATATACAACAGAAGAAACAATATATAAAAGAAGTTTAACATTTCTCTTTCTGGGCAGACATGAGTCAACTTTTACTTTCTTGAAGAGCTCCAAGTGTCACTGCTATTTGACAGTTGGTGCTAGACAGAGTGAACCCTCACCAGTGCTCCTATCAGCTGATATGTCCTATACTGGTAGGAGGAACCACAGTGCCCAGCAGGTGACACGGTATCCAACACACTGGGAAGTATAGGATATTAGTCACCTAGTTCTCACTTAAAAATGCACATGTGTTTAATTCCCTTTATCTAAGCAATTCTAAAAGAAAAAGAAATCAAATAGCTGGGGTGATGTGGTAAACTAACTCACTGGCATTTAGAGTTCTCATGATAAGTACTCCTGGACTCCAAGTCACATAACCTGTCAGGTCACTTGAAATTATATAGAACATTATAAACAGTTCCGTATCCTCATATATCGCATAGGCGCCCAACAGGCTGCAAAGTCTAAATTCCTGAGCGTTATCATTATCATATTCTTCAGGGTTAGATGTAACAGTTAATGTGAGGATTATGGTCAAGGGATAGTTTAATGGTAACCACCATACATGGGGGTTATATGTAAAAATCTGGAGAAAAAAAAATGGGAAGAGACTTGGAATTCCCTAAAAAAAAGAAAAAAAAAAAGAATAAACATATTAGGCGATCATTTATTTTAAAAAATTGTTGCATTGCCACTCCACGGTAGTTTGAATAACATTTGTGTACCCGTGTTCAGTTTCATTGCAGGACATTAATATGAGGAAAGCTTTTAAAAGTTCCACAGTGCAGAATCAACAAGTGGTGTCTCGGAATTCCATACCAAATCCAGTTATGGAAATGTACCAACGATGTGACAAGCCTCCGCCTCTTAATATTCTCACCCCTTACAGGTGAACACAACACATGTGATATGCACATTTAACAATATTTTTATATGATTTTGCATTATTTGCACAGATTCACTTTATTTTTATTGATTTTATGCACATATGAAAATACACTGAAGGTTTATGTGCATTCACTCATTGCGCTGCTGGGAATTGATTGGAGCTCACCAGTTATAGGTTTTTACCATTTGCATATATACAGTATTGTTGATAATGAGCAGCTGCATTCATGTTACTAATCTTTTATTTGATGTTTTTGGACTCTCAGCACAGTGATTTCTAATTAATAACATGTGGACATTTGCCCGCGTATAACATAATTTTCCAAAAGCCCAGTAGATCTAATGAATCCTAAATGTATTGGAAGTTTTTGATCGAAGCAGCAAGAGGGCTATCATTAGTTATCAAATATTACCACTTTAGCTTCCATTATACTATTGCACAGCAGAATTCAGTCTAAAGCAGCCCATAGATGACTCAATTTTTTTTTTTCATTCAACTAGCATGTTAATTAAAAAACTGACCTGATTTCTCAAACCACACATTCACTACATTCGAGGTAGATGGGGGAATCCTCTTCACTGAGCTATTGTCCTCTGACAGCAGGGAGACATCCTCGTAGTCAGAATACACTGATCAGTGCTGCCGGCTATAGCCTGTGACACTGATCGAGTGGCATTCCTACAGGCTGGTTGAACAGAAGTCAATTGGTAGATTGACTTCACTACAACCACTGTCCCCATACATGGGTTTAAGTTCAACAGGTCCCTGCTGAACCAGCCAAATTTAGATACATGTATGGCTGGATTAAGGTACGGAAGCCCAGTAGTATAAGCTACTGTAAAGGCTTTTTATACATTGCACCGTGCTGTCAGTCTATATACTTCAGTGTGCTGTCATTGTGCAGCCAGCTGGCTGGTATGGGCATGTGACAGCACCATAACCCTTAGTGCCCATTCACACAGGGGCGACTTGCGATCCGACTTGAGTTGCCTCAAGCAGCCCCAAGTCGATTGACACTTGAAATCCCATTGAAATGAATTGGAGCCCTCTTAATATACACGACTAAAGTCGCTCTGACTTCAAGGCGACTTCTAAAAAAGGTTCCTGTACTACTTCTAGGCGACTTCTATCCGACTTGTGCCCATAGGATTCAATAGAAGTTGCCTCCAAGTCGGATCCCCATCCACATGGAAGCGACTTTACAGTTAAAAGAATAGAATTTATTTTTAGGCAACCCCCTCCCTCCCTTCTCTGATTTCTCAAGGCAAAGTCGCCTGGCAACTCAGCCAATTCGATTTTTGTACTGTCATTATGTTCTGTGGATATTTGTGCAGGTTATTTCTGTATTATTTGATGCCTGATAACTGTCTAGACATGTTGAGCTCATGTATGTAAGACCATGATCATCATACTGTACGTGTATGAGTATCATAACAATCTACCTCAGGGTCAGCAAACTATGGTCCAGGGGCCACATCCAACCCACTAAAAGACTTTCTCTGGCCTGTAGCCTGGTGTTTTTTCAATGTGCACATACTAAGGATTCAGATAAGGAGAGGCTGCCTATGAATGAATCTCCCCCAACCCCCTGCAGTCTACAGCACAGATTTCCCCCCTGCTGTGATGTCATCATCATAAAGCCTGCTACACACGATTACATTTTTTTTTCATTCAACCCAGCAGGTTGAACGAAAAAAAAAAACCTGACAGCTCCAGATCCGCTGTACTAACAATCCAATGTTAGTACAGTGGTCTACCCTGCTGTTCTATTGTGTTCTGACGGGAGGTGGCTCCCCTGCCAGAATACTCTGCTCAGCACTCTCAACCATTGGCTGAGAGCGCAGATTGGAAGCCGGTCAGCTGCTGGTTTTCCAGCATGCACGTCCAGCAGTCGGACCGGCTGCCATACACACAGGCTTAAGTCGGCCGGTTTTTATTGAAAATAAATTAGTTGCCAGTACTGCTAGTAGCTTCCAGTGTCCAGACCTACTCCACCTCCTAGCTCCCACACTGCTGCTACAGTCCCGTTGTAAACCTTACAGTGCTAAGAGGGACAATAGAAGGGGCTCCAATATAAGGGGAGACTCTGTCAGGGATCCTGATGTAGGGGACACTGTGATGGGGACCCTGATGTAAATGGGGGACTTTGATGAGGTTCCTTATGTAAGGGGAGACTCAGTTGGGAATCCTGATGTAAGGGGGAATCTAATAGGATCTCTTATATAAGTGGAGACTGTTGGTGATCCTGATGTAAGGAGGCACTCTGATGGGGACCCTGATGTAAATGAAGGACTTTGATGAGGTTGCTAATGTAAGGAAAGACTCTGTTGGGGATGCTAATGTAAGGGAGAATCTAATGGGTACCCTAATGTAAGTGGAGACTCTGTTGGGGATCCTGATGTAAGGGGGACTCTGATGGGAGCCCTGATGTAAACAGGGAACTCTGATGAGGATCCTGATATGAATTGGGGACTCTAATGGGGATCCTGATGTAAGAGGGAACTCAATCATTTATAAAACTGTTTTTTTTTTTTTTAGGCCCACAAATATTTGCAAAATATATAATGTGACCCTTCTACTAGAGAAAAGTCTGGAGACCCCTGCTCTACTGTACATAAAGATATATTTATGTTTAAATTGGTAGTCAATTGTAAGTGCAGTATATAGAACAGCTATCCACCGCACGTTTCTTGTCTCTTCCTTTATAAATATATTCTTCTCCCATAGAGATGACAAAAAAGATGGCCTCCGATTCTACACTGATCCTTCATACTTCTTCAATTTGTGGAAGGAGAAGATGTTACAAGCTACTGAGGACAAAAGGAAGGAGAAGAGACGACAAAAGGTAACTACACCAAGTCTGTACTTTGCAATTCAATTTCCAGGGCTTTAATGTGCAATAAAATGTAGACTTTTTTTTTTAAAAGTAATCGTTCAACTTAATATTCTCTGCTTAGTAAAATTCACCAAAATTGTGTAAGCACAAAATGGGGAAAATGGACCTTAGCAGTACTAATGCATATAGAGGCTTATAGAATAAGTTGCGCAAAATATGATAATGTACAAAAATCAGAAACCTCACACGTTAACCACTTCACCCCCGGAAGAATTTTGCACTTTAGGACCAGAGCACTTTTTGCGATTCGGCGCTGCGTCGCTTTAACTGACAATTGCGCGGTCGTGCGACGTTGTACCGACCAGGATTTCACGTTTTAAGAAGGCCCCCACTTCACCAATTGCACACTCCAAAGACTAAAAACATGTAATAGTATAAAACGCGTTGAATAAGATATTCGGAGATATACGTAATCATGACGATTCCAGGTAAAAGGGGTAAAACACGAATGTGTTAAAACCACTTAAAATGATTCGTCTCTTATAATTCAACTTGCTAATGAAAATTTTTTTTTTCAGATGTAAAATAACGTGTAATTTCGGGACCTTTAACTTAACGTTTCATGTCTGAACCACATCAATGGAAAACAGCAGAGAAGAGGAAGGAAAACAGGAGTCATCGAACATTGT
>BLSH010066420.1:1422978-1434011 GCA_018402905.1 Glandirana rugosa | reverse complement strand
TTTTTTTTTTTTTTTTTACTAGTAATGGCGGCGATCTGCGATTTTTAGCGGTAATGCGATATTGGGGGGGACATGTTGGAACATTTTGACACTTTTTTGGGACCAATGACATTTATTCAGCGATCAGAAATTTAAATGTCCACTGATTACTGTATAAATGTCATTGGCAGTGAAGGGGTTAACCTGCAGGGGGAGAGCTAGGGGTTAAGTGTGTTCCCTGGGTGTGTTCTTACTGTGGGGGGGTTGGGCTAACATGGGCATGAGAGATCTAACTGATCCCTGTGACAGGGATCAGTAGTTCTCTCATGCCCCACTGACAGGGCGGGGAACCGCCGTGTTTACATCGGCGGTTCCCCGTTCTTTTCCCTGTAGCCGCTCATCGCGGCTCGCCGGCGGACATCGGGTCCGCCCGAGCCGCGGGCACACTCCCCAGGAGTGCCCCTGGTGGCCAAATGCGAATCGCCGCTTATTTACGGCGATTCGCGCAGGGCTCCCCGACTGCCGCCGTGAAAAGACGGCGCGCGGTCGGGAACCTGTTAAAATAATCCGAACAAATATTTTCTAAATATTTGCTTTGCATAGCCATAATTTTGTATATTGCACTTCATGGTGAGGTCTTACAAGGCCTTATGGAGAGAATGCATATGGAAGACAGACACACTATTCCAGCATCTGTCCACATACTGCTTCTTGTACACATGTGCTGTTACCCTGCTTTGTATATTTTTTACACAAGCTGACTGAAAATAGTAAGTTATAGCAAGTAATGTTAGTACTTTTAGGCTCGGCTCACATAGGTGTAATTCAGGAATGCTGCAAATCCACTGTGGGTTCCCACATTGCACTTGATTCGCAAGGCAGTGCACACTGCCTTATGCCATCCGCTGGGAGTGTCAATAGAAAGTTAATGACACCCCAGATCGGTTCGCATTTCGCAATGTGAACTGTCAATGCAGACATGCAGCTAAAAGCATTGGTGTGAACACCCATGCGATCCGATTCTGGTGCAGACCAAAAAAAGGGTCCTGCACGACTTTGGTCCGAATGCAATGCAAATTCAGCCATACAATCTGTATGGCTGAATTTGCATTGCACAGACATCGCATTTGATTTGCACTGTAGTGCAATGCAAATCACATGCGATGTTGCACAGCGCACTGATGTGAACCGAGCCTTAAGTCTACAACTTTTATTAAAATAATACCTGGTAATCTTGCCAAAAAGGTCCTTGTTCAAACACTCTCTATTATGGAGTGACAGCATTCTGTCTTCCAATTGTTTTCCTATGTTGTCACCCTGTCACATGTGCATCTGGAGCAAAACATAAGAAGCTGTGCCAACACTCATTGTGGAGGCATGTTCTGCTCCTGTCACCATCATGAGTCCACCTGGAAAAATCTCATGCCGTCCCTGCTGGAATGCATGCATGCAGGGTGAAAGTAGCTATAAAGGGACTAGAAGAGATCAGACACAAAAAAGGAGGCAGTTATTTATGATACACATTGCTTTAGCAAACTAGATGTCTTCCATTCAGTGGTTACATCTACTTTAACCAGTTGCCGACCAGCCCAGGCAGATATACTGCAGGCCGGAGGCTCTTCTGTGTCAAATCACAGACATGTATGTGACTTGGCATTTCCCTGTAGGGGGAGCACACATTCAAGGTGATCAGTGGGTCCCAGTCAATGATTTATGGTCGTGACCTGTTGATCGGCCGAGCAAATGACAGAGGAGAGCTCTGTGTTGGTAAACAACACAGGGCTCTCTAAAAATGTAGGGATGTCGCTTTTTTTTCTCTATGAAAGCAGAGAGTAAAATCAGTCACATTGCTTAGTAAAAGCAATGCACTTTACACATTGTTGGGCACACAGTTAACCTTTTGATCGCCCCTAGATGTTAACCCTTCCCAGCCAGTGTCATTAGTACAGTGACAGTGTATATTATTAGCACTGATCATTGTATTAGAGTCACTGTGTTAAATAGTGTAAAATTCAACATCATCAACCACTATATGACAACACGCTGGTGATGTCAGTGTCAGTTAGCCAGTTCCCACAAAATGTCATTTAGCGTCGGATTGGCCGCCACACATTCCAACTATAAGTTGCTGATCGTCTCCATTACTAGTATAAAAAAAAAGAAAATTCCAGTATGTATACCATCATTTGTAGATGCTATATCTGTCACACAAGCCAATTAATATACCCTTAATGGGTTTTTTTTCACCAAAGACATGTAGCAGGATACATTTTGGTCTGAATTTATGAAGAAATTAGATTTTTAATATTTTTTAATTAGACATGTTTTAGAACAGAAAGTAAAAAATATCCTTAATGTTCCTAGATTTCAGAGGTGCTGGATATCAAAGTGCCTCTAAATAATAAGTGCAAAAGAGTTCCAACAAAGAAATAATAATGATGAAGATGGTGTAAAAGAAGACACAACCTGCAGATCTCTCACTTCAAAAATTCACCCAAAGTGCTCCACCAAACACCCCTTTGTGTGAATGACTCACTGGGCAGTTTTGCCTCACATAAAATTCTCAGCAAAAAGCACTTGGATTAAATCATTAGCCCCAATATTTCATCTGGTTCATGGGTGCTCCTTGTGCTCCAGACACCTCTGATTCAAAAGCCCCTTTAATATTAGAGAAGCTCCCATAGGGATAGCATCCCTACTCACAAATTAAAAGCAAAAGCATTACAGATCTTTAAGACCATGCAACAGTCCTTATTATTCAATAGTCCCCGCGTCTCCCAGTTAGCCAGTATATCAATGTCTCACCCAACTGTCAGACATACTCTGGACTCCGAGTCACTACCAGGACAGCACGTGACGTCACCAGTGATCGCCGCGCGGCTGCGCCTTGACGCAGCATTTCGTCAAACTGACTTCTTCTAAGGGCCTTCGGCGATTGAATAAAGTAGTTAAAGTGGTTAAAATCAAACTGAATCTTCAGATAAAAGGGTAACTTGACTTTTGTGGGGAATAATAGCAAATAAAACAAAAATAATATAGCATATATAATTGCTACACAAACCATATTATAATTACATTTTATTTAAAAATTACCTTTCCTTTTCAATCTGCGGCTCTGTAATTTTCAGCAATGAGCAATGCAACATGGCAACCCAGGTGTTCTGTACACAGATGGTGTATAGAACACCCCCCCCCCCCCCCCCAGAAATCATGTCATTTCCTGCCTGTGTGATTGGCTTACTAATTTCCCAGAAGTCTGCACTATGGTATAAATCAGGGTTTGGGCATCCCCTGCAACAAAAATGCAATTTTTGGTAAGAAACACCCAAAAGGTAATCACGTCTAAAGGGATGCAGGCCCTGACACTTTCCTCATTAGAATCCTGCAAGTGAGCAAGTAACAACTGATTGATAATTATAAAATCACTTCCATTCACATTCCATTTGCACTTGGACACAGACAAACAGAGCTATTTCTTCAGAAAAAAAAAAGTAGGAATCTGCCTCAAAGTTTGTTAAAATCTTTGCAATGAATATAGATTACCCAGAGGGCAATGTTTTTTTTTCTTCTCAACAGAAGTGGAATTACTCTTTAAATCCTAATACATTTAATGTGCATCCAAAGAAAAAAACATTCAGTGTCTACAGTTCATTTTCTAAAGCAACCATAGTCTGAGTAGAAAAGTCTGTTCTCTTGCTGAGTGGGGCTGCTAACCTTTTCGAGTAAGCAGTGGTCTCATTGCAGAGATCCAATACGCCCCCTACTGAGTCAGACCTTTGCAATCCACAATGCTCATGCTCACTGCTGATTGGATAGCTCCAACTCTGACCCAGCAGAGGCTATGTCAGACCCTTGCAGAGAGATCAAAGAGCAATGGTCCTGCATTGCAGCTTCTGGCAGGGGCAGACTATTCTACCAGACTGTGGCTGCTTTAAAAGGAAAATTAACTGTAAGACTTTAACACCTTTGTTTTGTTGTACCTGAAATATATGTAGCTGGTTTAAACCAGGGGTGAAATCAGAGTCTAGTCTAGGGAGGGGCACTGCCAGAAAATAACGTGTTGCTTACAGAACTGTATTTAACGCATCATACAGTCCTAACCTTGTTTAAAACAGTAGCATGTTTATCATTCCATTTTAGATTATTACATTACAATCAGACAGGATTTGTTTAACCACATATAACTTTATTATTACAAAGATCATAATCAGTTTGTATACTAATAACAGAATATTCCCAGGCAAAATATTCATATACCTGTACGTCATTTTGTGCAATAGCCAGCGGAGGCGTGCGCTGATTGGCCAGAGAGGGAGCCAATGAGTGGGTCCGGCGGATGTAATGTCCGCCAGCCACCCGCGATTGCTCCCCCAGAGATAGAACGGAGGTCTGCTGATGTAAACAAGGCAGACTGCTGTTCTGTAGAGTGATCTTGCGTTCCGGCAAATCAGGAACACGGATCTCTGTGTTCATCTAGTGAGTCCATCCCACACACAGTTAGTAATCACTCCCTAGGCACACAGTTAACCCTTTGATCGCCCCTGTTGTCAATCCCTTCCCAGCCAGTGTCATTAGTACAGTGACAGTGTATATTCTTAGCACTGATTAGTATTAGTGTCACTGGTTCCCAAAAAAATGTCAGTTAGGTGTCTGATTTGTCCGCCACAATGTCGCAGTCTAGCTAAAAATCATTGATCGCCGCCATTACTATTAAAAAAAGTTAAAAGTCCATAAATCTATCCCATAGTTTGTAGACGCAATAGCGCAAACCAATCATTATACGCTTATTGGGATTTTTTACCAAAAATATGTAGCAGAATATATATTGACCTAAACTGATAAAGAAATTAGATTTTTTACATTCTTTTATTGGATGTTTTATAGCAGAAAGTAAAAAAATATTGGGTTTTTTTTCATAATTGTCAGTCTTTTTTTGGTTAATAGCACAAACAATAAAAACCGCAGAGGTGATCAAATACCACAAAAAGAAAGCTCTATTTGTGGAAAAAAGGACATCAGTTTTATTTGGGTACATCGCCTCACGACCGCGCAATTGTCAGTTAAAGTGATACAGTGCTGTATCATAAAAAATGGCCTGGGCATGTAGAGAGGTAAATCTTTCAAGGCTTCCCAGTGGTTAATCATTGAACAAGACAAAAATGTCAATGCAAAAGGGCAGCATTTTTATTTAACCACTTCCGTACCGCCGGACGTCATATGACGTCCTTGGGTTTGAGTGGTGATATCTGAATGGTGCCTGCAGCTACCGTTTTTTTCAGCAGACGATTCTCCACAAGATAAAAGTGGTCTTAGCGGCGGATTCGCCGCAAGATCACTTTTATCAGCGGCGGGAGAGGTGCCCCCCTCCCGCCGCTTTCCGGTCATATCTGCCGGCAGCGGCGGAGATGATCCGATCCGTCTCCCCCAGTATCTGTGAGCCGAGTAAGCGGCTGAAGCCGCTCACTCGGCTCCATAACATGGCGGGGCGGAAATGACATCAGAAGTCACGTCCACCCAGCGGTCTGAAAGGGCCCATTTTTTTTTTTGGGCTGTCATTTTTTTTCTGATTTTTTTTTTTTTTTTTGCATTTTAGTGTAAATATGAGATCTGAGGTCTTTTTTGACCCCAGATCTCATATTTAAGAGGACCTGTCATGCTTTTTTCTATTACAAGGAATGTTTACATTTCTTGTAATAGTAATAAAAGTGATCATTTTTTTTAAAAAAAACAAGCACAGTGTAAAAATGAAAAGTAAAAAGCAAAATAAATCATTAAAAAAAAAATTTAAAGCGCTCCGTCCCACCGAGCTCGCACGCAGAAGCGAACGCATACATAAGTCCCGCTCACATATGAAAATGGTGTTCAAACCACACATGTGAGGTATCGCCGCTATCGTTAGAGCGAGAGCAGTAATTTTAGCACTAGACCTCCTCTGTAACGCAAAACTGCGAACTTGTAGAATTTTTTAAACATCGCCAATGGAGATTTTTGAGTTGCAAAGTTTGTCGCCATTCCACGAGCGGACGTAATTTTGAAGCATGACATGTTGGGTATCATTTTACTCGGCGTAACATTATCTTTCACAATATGGAAAAAAATTGGCCTAACTTTACTGTTTTCTTATTTTTTAACTAAAAAAACTGAATTTATTAAAAAAAAAAGCACGCTTGGAAGGCCGCTGCGCAAATACGGTGTGATATAAAGTTTTGCAATGACCGCCATTTTATTCTCTAGGGTGTTAGAAAAAAAAATATCATGTTTGGGGGTTCTAAGTAATTTTATAGCAAAAAAAACAGTTTTTAACTCATAAGCACAGAACCCAAAAAACAGGCTTATTCTTGAAGTGGTTAAATAAATAATGGCATTCTGTGATTTTACACTATGATTCATTTTTGTACTCACTTATATACTTAGGTGCTCTGGTTGGGGGAGGGGCTCCCATGAGGGAGATAAGCAGGATCCTGGTCGGCATTGCAGGCATCACACAGTGACACACAGCCACTGCTTCTTGCTGTCTTCACGCCGCGCTGGAGCCTGCAGAAGAAGGAGGGAGGAGGTGGGTGCAGCCAACACTCACACAAGGCGCGGAGGAGGAAGAAGGCCACGATCTGAATTCTGGGGCCTCGCTCTCCTCCTCCTTAGCAGCGTCTCGGACGTGATGACGTCACTGGTTGCTAGACAGCAGTAGGCACAGGCGCTAGCAACCAGTGCAGAGAACAGTAGAGGCCAGGCCAGTGGCACGTCTCCACCCACCTCCTCCCTCCATCTTCTCCAGTGTGTGGCGGCGTGAAGACAGCAAAGTCTCTCTCTTGGCGCCGTCGCCGCTGCTGCTAAGGATACAGAGAGTGATTCAGAAATCAGACTGGGTTCACACCTATGCGAATTGGATGAGGCTTAAACCGCATCCAATTCACAGGACACTTGAAAACACATTGTTTTCAAGGTGTCTGGTTCACCTATGTGCGGTGCATTCGCACTCTGCATTTTTGTGCAATGCGGTGCAAATTCCCAGCCCGTTGTGTTCAATGGGAGCGCATCTAACACGGAGATGCACTCCGCACTGAACAGGGATATTTTCCCCCGCTTGTGGCCCCTCCCCCCCCGCAGCTGCTGCGCTGTGGGAAAGGACAGGAGCCGCCGAACGGTGGCTCCGCCCCTTCCTGGCAGCAGACAGGCTGGAATTTGCACCGGACAGGTGTGAATCCAGCCTAAGTCACTAATATTTTTTTGGGGGGGGGCTGTTGCCCCGTTGCTCCCCCTGGATCCGCCCCTGATTTTAACTGTAAGTATAACTGGGCATTAAGCTGTGTTGCCTGCATTTTCCTATAATGTCCTGTGCCATTTGAGGTCTGTACATAGATCAGTGAATGAAGCTCAAAGTAAATGTACTATGATTTAAAGATAGTATGTTTTTTTCTATAAGCTTTAAATGCACACAGTTTCCATATATACTGCAATCTCCATAGCAATCGTTTAGCCCTCAGACTGATTGCCTTCAAATACCACAGCATGAAAAAACAGCAACTCTTTATGACAGTAACTGCGGTATGTCTTTCACTGATGATTATATGTTATGATGTGTTGCCATCTTGTCACCCTGAGATGTCACGCAATGCTATTGTAATTTTAATTCTGTCCCAGCAAGACAGCCTCTCTGTCTGAGTGCAAGAAGCAGAGTTCAACATAAAGAGGGAATATTGTGTCATTTTCAGCCAAAGGCATCTGTTTATGTTGTTTATTGGTTAGAACAGTGAAACCTCCAGAACTCTAACTCAGCCTCCACAATGTGTTCTTGTATGCGCTCTGTCTCAAATGACACCCAGCTTTTTTACTCTATTTTTGCTGCAGCCGGCAGTATTATAAATTATATGGCAGTGCAGTGAACCAGCCACTTATGTTCATAAATAATGAATGCCCACGGCTGGAAGTTATTATGCAGCTTTCCACACAAGCTAACGCCATGTTTTATGGTTAAAACTCCCAGATTCGGTGTAAACGTCTGTGCTTTCCTGAACACAGGAGTCCAATAAGGAGACCAAAGGTTGAAGCATCAATGAGAAGAGACACTGCAATGTATGTTCAAATCAGTGTTACTCAGCCAAGGCCGGGCTGACGCACAAGCAGCGATGACAGGGACGCAGCTGAGGCTGCCACTATGGGGTTGATTTACTAAAGAAAAAATAGGCTGTTCACTCTACAGGGGAAGTTGCACTTTGCAAGGGAATTCTCCCCAGAGTTTAGTGAATACAGTAAAATTTTATTTTGCAGAGAATACCCAATCGTGCATGGAAAACTATAAAAAAAGCATTTTTGCTTGCGCATGATTGGATGACAGAGGTCAGTAGAGCTTCACCTCATTCATTAATCTCTGGGGAAAATGCCCCTTACAATCACTTGCAAAGTGAACAGCCTATTTGCCTATAGTAAATCAACCCCAAGGTATCCCCTTATTAATCCTTGTATAACACTTACAAGATTATATTATCTCCTTTCTACCTTAGCTATTTTTGCTGATTTGTTCATATCATTAAAATGTACTTTTTTCATTACCAGAAACATCGTTTTGGTGATTTTATAAAAGGCGCAAGTAACAAAATAACATTTTCACCTTTGATAAATTATAACCTGCCTTCGTTCCCAGATGGAAGACCAATTTTTGGTTGTCATACTGATATAGAAAAAGGAAATCACACTGGTTTAACCTTGTTGCAGCCTGCCCCCTCACTATTTCATTTGTACTTTCATGGACTAAATGTTGGTAACCCTAGGGCTGATGGATATCAGCTGTCATTTATCGCAGCTCAAGAGTGGGCTTTGACTCAGGTGCTAGAGAACCTTTTCCTGGCACACTGGGCACAGTGTAATGCTAGATAAGCGATGGGAAACGGAAATTATAGAGCCACAAAAGCTGCCCTAGCCAACTGGGTGCAATGGACTGAAGCATTGAAATTATTATTATTTATTTCAGGTACTTATATAGCGCTGTCAATTTACGCAGCGCTTTACATATACATTGTACATTCACATCAGTCCCTACCCTCAAGGAGCTTACAATCTAAGGTCCCTAACTCACATTCATACATATAATAGGGCCAATTTAGATAGGAGCCAATTATCCTACCAGCATGTCTTTGGAGTGTGGGAGGAAACCCACGCAGGAACAGGGAGAACCTGCACACTCCAAAGAGGTAGTGTCATGGTTGAGATTCGAACCAGTGACCCTTTTGCTGCCAGGCGAAAGTGCTATCCACTACACCACTGTGCCGCCCTATTAAATTGGTAACTTTGGATACTAAGGCCATGGAGTAATGTCTTCTTGCTACATACACGGTCGTGGTTTTAACTTTTGACAATTCTCGTAATATGAAAGTAAAAAAGTGTTGGAACAAAATACTACTACTAACTGTGTGTTTGAGTTTTTGGTATATTTTGAAGTTTTGATTATATATATAGTACTAAATGTCAGTGATGATTGTGCATCTCACGCCTACTAACACCCACTAAGAACAACTTCTTTATCTGAATATAACTGAAAATCTGAGCAGAGCATATTCCTGGTTATTTTGAAGCTTTTTTTAGACATTTTTGAGGCAATTTACAAGCATTTACAGACATTTTCAAGGCAGATTACAAGCATTTTACAGACATCTTACGGGCATTTTTGCAGGGATTTGTTTACTGGGATGGGCAAGGGGAAGAGGGCAGTTCAATATGAGGTGGGGAGTTCTTCAAAATGCACAAAAAACGTGTATTCATAGGTGCTCCTAATGAAGTTTATGGCACCAAAAATGCCTCAATATGCAAAAAAAGATGTACTTTTTTGAGCGTAGAGCATAGGGTGACTGAGAGTCCAAGCAGCATGAACAGGGACAATTAGAAAGAATTGCATTCCGCAGCCAGGCATAGTAAAGTGTAGGGAAATGAGCAGAAAAACCCTCAAGTGAGAATGGGGGGCTCAGAAGTGGGCAAAATGATTTGTATTATAAGAGTGTGAAATAGTTCTAAAAGTAGATAATGCCTCTTACTATTTATGCTAACTTAAGCCTTTTTCACAGGAACAGAAACAGGTGGAAGATCCAACCCGGGAGGTGAAGAAGGTTCGGAAAGCCCGGAACCGAAGGCTAGAATGGAACATGATGGCATATGATAAGGAGTTCAGGCCAGATAACAGGTTCTCACCATCTCCATATCATGTGACTTCATCCGAGGGATCACTTTCCCCTGATAATAGGCAGGTTCCATGCACAGTATCATGCCATCTATATTATACTAAGTGGTAAACAGATGTAATTTATATAAACTAGGAACATATGGTGTTTATATAAAATATGGGCTTAATTAATAGCAGGCTACAAAGAGCGTTGGTATGTGAACTAACCCATAGGGCTTGCTTTTTTAATTTAGAGCATTAATGGAGTTGTTACAACAAGTAAGATCCCTTAAATCATTTTCCGAGTTTATGGAAGATGATTCCCTACTGGTTGCTAAGGGTAAGGCTAAGTTGCTCTAGTTTTAATTATTAAACATAACCATCCCAACATTCAGGGACATGCAGAAAATGATTGCTCTTCGTTGGGATGTTAAGCAAGCCCCCTTCTGCCCTTTCTGGGTCATTACCAGTTTATTATATATATTATGCACTGGCAGATATGTAATTTAATTGACTAATATCTTCTAATATGCATTACAAATGTACATAAATTATACATTTTGGGGAGCTATTTTTATGGGTTTTGTTTTAGAAACTGCAACAATACTCCCTATCGTCGGTCCTAGACAACTCATCCCACTAAACCCGACCGTCCTATACTCACTAGTTCAAGACTTCGTATACTGGACGTCAACGTTTTATTTTGATGAAATTTTCACCGTAAAATTTATTAGTAAAATCTTAGTAATAATTTTGCTACACATCTGTAGGGCGGGTCCTAGCTTCCCACGGTAATAACAACGTCAAAGATTTTGTTTTGGGTATTTTTATCGAGGGGTTTTACATATTAAATACATGTAAACATTACGTATAATCTTCTATAATCAGTTAATTTAATGTATAG
>BLSH010066420.1:1380603-1393478 GCA_018402905.1 Glandirana rugosa | reverse complement strand
GGCTCCAAACAACACAAAGCCCAGAATAAGTGACAGAGAGTCCTTTATTCATGGGCAAATAAGCAGTGTACACATCCAGCCAGAACTAATGCATCATTTCTTTACTACACTAGACAAAATATTAAACCAGTACAATTTCACATCACTGCAGGGTTGTCTTCCTTTTAAAGTGTGACAGGGAAGAGTCATTGCTGTTTAAAGGGAAACTATCATGGTTTTGGGTAATTTCTATTTCGTTTTTTAGTGAATGTTTTAATTTGCTGTTTTGTTTTTGTTCTTCGGCATCTATATGAAATCATTATTTGCAAATAGACAAAGCTGTCCAGCAAACGCGGCATTTAGATAGTTGAGACAAACCATTTAACTCTGACAGGGGTGCTTACAATAGTCAGCTTTTATTCACTTATGTAAATCCTTTATCCCAAAAGGAAAAAAAAAATGTTGCTGTAACTGCTTGTGAAGTGATAGCTGGAGCTTAGCTTGATTTTGTTAGGCAAACCAGTTTAAATCTGCTAGCCTGACACTACACTGACAATGCTGGTGTCTCCATTGCTCCCCTCATCCGGAGTAGAAACATCTTATGAAGTGTATTACTGCCTGGATCAGCAGGTGAAAATAAAGGGGAAAAAGCCTAAAAAAAAGCCAAAATAAATACAGCCACTATAGTTAAAGTCTATTTTTTTTAATTACCACAAAGAACGTGACCTTCATTGAATGAGAAGTTTCCCTTGTGCTGGTGGCTGCTGTTTTTATTGAAATCTGTCCTCTGCCTCCATCCCTCATATAAACCCATGCAGCACCAGAGACTTACCCCTGCGGGGTTAATACAGCCATTGGACCTGTCCATGACATTTGTCAAGTGTGCTGACTATGCCTGCGACTTCCACCCCATCCTCCATTCATAGAAGCTGTACTATTGCTTCCATCAGCGAAAAGCAAGTTTGAGTGGAAGACAGTGCTGGACTGATGCCACTCAAATCTGCCTAGTGGCAAGTTACTGTGTAGAGGGTATAGAAGGAATTGCTTTCAATGTGTTGTATCCCCATTGTAGGTGGTAAGTGATAGACTCCATCAAGGTTTAGGGCTGCTACCTTTCTGATAACAACAGTGGAGGCCTTTCTGAAGGGAACACTTGGGTGATTGGAGAGGTGCACCCGATGTCCAAAAAAAGGTCTAACTTGATGAACTTTAAAGGTCTTTATTGAAGATAAATAGGTAAATAAGTAGAGCCAACGCGTTTTGGGGGGATCGCCTTTCCCTTCTTCAGGGCTGTTTTTCTTGGAGTTTGGTTAAACTTTGAGAGGGTCATATTTCTTTAGGAAATACACCAAATCCACAAGGTTTAGCAAGATTCTATGACTGTGTTCAAACCGTATGGGGAAACGGTATTTTGCTGATAGATCCAGAAGTCTGGCACAGTCAAGTGAATCTATTATAGCTGATGGATTGTGGAACTTATTCAGCAAAAATCAATCTTAGAATGGAGAAGATGGACCTTTCATTCACCTGCCTGTCCTCCATTCATAGATTGCTTTTCATTGATAGTGGCAATAAGACAGCTTTTAAGAATGGAGGATGGGGTGCAAAGGGTGGGCACAGTCGACAGGCACTCATATGGCCTTATTTCTTAGGTGCTTATGACCATTATGGGTTGTATTAACCCTCATAGCACTGGAAGATTACTGCTGTGGCAGTATGGGGGTGCACCGGAGGGAGGACACTTCTCATTCAATGTCAAATTAAAAAACTATATATATATATATATGTAACCAAACTTAAGTTTTAAGAATTGGTAAGCTGAATTATATTACATTTTTGATTTTGGGTTCAATACTAGTAAGCTACTATATGCCATACATGACACCTTAACATTGGTGAGTACCTCATATAAATACAAAATTTAGAGATGACTTACAGACACAATTAATTACTTTTATATAAATAAAAAGGTTTTGAGAATTTCTGTTGTTTATTTGTAATGTATTCTATGCTCAGTCCTGTTCTCCATGACACTATTATGCAGAGAGTGCACAGTTATTAGTAATCAGACAATCCAGATTTCCTTCTGTATCTGTCACTTTGGAGACGACATGGGATAGCTCCTCCCCCTCAAACAGTTGAATTCACCCAGTCTCCTTGGAAACAATATTTCAGCTGGAACATCAAAGCGTTCCTGATTCCCTCTCTGCATCTTGTTGTGGAATCATAGAGCGAAGCTTTAAATAACAAGCTCCCCGGCAGTTATTTTTATTTTCTGTTTTCACACTAAATTCTCATTCCATTTCTACAAAAATATTAATATATGTTTTAAACATGTGAATGGCTATAATCTTGTTAGCTGTTGTGGGGACCGTTATTTAGGAGCGTCTTCTTCTCTCTGACAGTTGCTTGGAGGAAATGGTCTCGATGACAGTATGGTGACATACTATAGATATACTGTACCCTCAAGAGATAGCTTGTCACATGTGGGCAACAGGATGGCATATAGAAAGAGGAAATCAAGTCTTCTAATAGTTCTCTATATCACCTTCAGAGAACACAGCTGAGGTTCCCATCCAGAGTTGTACACTGCTATTGATTGGCTCTTGGAGGCAATACTAGTTGCAGGGAAGTCCGATCCTTGTGATGCTGGACATGCCTGTTCTCCCTTGAACAATCTCTGCTTCCAGGACTTAGCCTGTGACATGTTCAGCATTGAATGAGATCCTCCGATGTGATAGATGACAACTAAGTCATGACGGGTTCACGTTTTTCAAAAGCGGTGCACTGTTCATTTTTAAGGCTGCTTCTAAAACCTTAAAATGTATCCTGAAAGATATCATGGTTTTAGTCTATTTTTTATGATGATCTATTTTTCATAAATGTCTCAGTATCTTTGCATTGTCTTCTGTCTACAGAGAATAATCAAATAATAACAATAGATGAAATAATAAATGAATCCAATAATAATAAAATAAATATATATATTAAATAATAAAAGTGTTCTTACAAAGCTTCATAATATCCATTTGGAATTTAAAACACAATTGGAAATAGCTTAAAGCCCAACTCCGCGAAATCTGAAATTTCTCCCTTCCAGTGGGGCTATGCCAGCACTGCAAAGATCAATGGCTTGTTTAGTCTGGGAGAGAGTAAAACACTTTTGCTTACCTGATCCTCCGCTCTCCAGGCAGACGGTGCTCCCTCATGCTCCAGAAGTGGACTGTCCCTAGCCATCTTCACGTCCAGTGCAGGGCTTTGGATCCTACATTGTCTTGATGACGTCAGGACCTTAGACTGCTGGAGCATGGGGGGAAAAACACTGCGGGGACCCGTCTAGCAGTATAGAGGAGGGGAGGATCAGGTAAGTAGACCTTATTTTCTCTGTTCCTTAGACATAAGCAAGCAATTAACTCTTGCATTGCAAGTTTCCTGGAGTACAGCTTTAATTTTTTTTTTTATCCTTCCATGATGCAATGCAGCCACCTGACAATAACTTTGCTTTTAATCATGGGATGAATGCATACTACATGGGTGACATCAGATACAGAGTGCTGTTGACCAGCACTGGAGTACATAAAACCTTTGCACTATTGAGAGGTCATCAGATTTACAGGTATAAAACTTATGGGCTTTTGCAGTGGTACAATTAGGGCTAGTCTTAATGGAACAATTAACAGGAGGCATCGAACTGTTAAGCCATTTCAACTTACCTTACATTAATCTCTCCATTTCAAAAAGAAAATGCCTGGGCAGCAGCATTAAATCTCTGAAATACAGAATATTTTATATTCTTCAAGGTGTATAAAAATGTGATTTGCATTGTTGCAATAAATTTAATCTTACTGCTTTTTTAAAAAATTAGACATTTTTAAACCCTAAATTTATAAACAATAAGTTTGACAAGAATTTAAAGTCCTAACTGCCTGGAAAGCTTCCATTGTAAGAAAAGGGTTAATTAGCTTTTTTTTATTTTTTTTTTGCTATTTACTCAAATATATATATTTGTTAGGGATTGACAGTCACCAGCCTTTTTATGTTCAGCCAACAAGCAGACATGGGCTGGACCCAGGAAAGTACATATAATAATGGCATGCATTTTCTATTTGCCTTTCACTAAGCTGTAACAACAGTCAGTAGTGATCCACATTATATGACAGACACCACTATATCTAACATTAGAAGTGCACTCATGCCTTTGTTTTTTATCCCAAAAATTATGACTATATTTGTCATCCTGCCTTCAGAAGAAATATATCAGTAGCTGACTTGCACCTTGCATTAGTAGACTTTATAAAATGCACCTAGGTTTTCTATGTTCATGGTTAAAGTGGCGTTAAACCCAAAAACAAAAATGTATTACATTTCAGCGTATCTATTCTTAGATGTGATGGATGCATTTGTTTTATTTTTTAGTTTTTTTTCCTTTTTTTCATCTGGTAAAAACTTTTTCCAAAGATTTCCCTGTTGCCCTTTCATTCCTGCATACATAGTGGAGCCACCCTAAGAAAGGAAGTGTGTGCCCTGGCTGGAGTACCAGGTGATAATAAAAAAGCCTACCCCCCCCCCCCCCCACAAATGCAGTCACCACATTTACTAATTGGCAAGCTGCAGTATATTGGTAAATTGCCATATATTACTCTTTTTTGGGGGGGGGGGGGGGGTTACTGCTTTCAAGTGTGAAGGGTTACCCTGGTTTGTGAGATAGAATCCCTAGAAAAAAAAAAACACTGCCATCTTGTGGCTGGATAGCAAATGACGAGCATAGATCGGAATTAAAGTACATAAGGATTAAATTAGCAAAATGAACTAGTTGTTTTCCCATGCTGTTTTATCTCACAATCATTTTTTTCAGAGTATGGGCTGTTATTTTGTCATGTATTAATATTTGAAAAATATTGAAGACTCTCTCAGCATTGAAACTCACTGTTATAAGCAGCCTAATAATACAAGGTGGTCTTTTTTTTAAATGTTTTAAAGAAATATTTACACATTTTTATAGCTGGATTAAATTTAAAAATGTGTGAAAGTTGTGATAATCTTGTGTGAAAGAAAATTAAAAAAAGGCCCTAACTGTAAACTGCAAACAATGTGCAGTAATGAAAAAATGTGACACTGTTAAATTTGTCCTGTGTATCTAGGCATCAATGATCTCTGGTCATGAAAGGGCGAGCCCCTATTAAACATAAGCAAGGGCTGGTATTTATCTTATTTACAGAGACAAAATGAGAATAATCTGTAACCCTAAAATAGCTATTTTATGAAGAAGAGCTTTTTTCACTAGCTTGCATAAAGATTTCTAATAAGCTGGAATGAAATGTTCTGCAGAAAAACTGGGCAGGAAGTATGCTAAGTGTAGATTACTTACATAACACTATATTTATGGAAGTCCTGAACATTTTCTCACATCTTAGGATAGTTCTTTTGGTTGTTAGTAAAATCTCTGTGGTCTCACTCTTTGCTAGACCTGTTAGAGAGCTGCAATTGCTGACCTTCTTCCAAAAAATCCTAGCTATCTGGCTGTTATGCTTATACCTGGCTTCAGAGCGTTCAAAGTCTCTGTCCTGTAACACTGTAATGGATATGAGGAAAGTCATCGAATTAAAGCCAGAGTGTCGGCCAGCATTTACATGGTGATAAGTTAGTGATGGCAGCCTCCATCTTTGTTTCAGGAAATGTTTCCTTTAAAGCGGAGCTCAACTCAAATGGGGAAGCTCCGCTTGTTTGCACCCACCTCCCTCCACTGCCACATTTGGCACTTTTTGGGGAGGTGGGGGAGCGGGTACCTGGTTTTGATAGGTACCCACTCCCACTTCCTGTTCAGATCACCCCGGTGATCTGTGATGATGTCTGACCCCTCCTTCTTCCCCCCACAGCCTTCTGGGGGACACAGAAGACTGTGGGACCATTCAGCAAGCACAGTGTGACCCGCACATGCGCAGCAGGAAACCGGCTGTGAAGCCAGTAGGTTTCACTGCCAGTTTCCTTTACCTAAGATGCCTGGTGCCTGCACCTGAAGCCTATTGAAGAATCGGCACGGGTGTGGACATTGCTGGATCCCTGGACAGGTAAGTGTTCTTATATTAAAAGTCAGCAGCTATAGAATTTGTAGTTGCCGACTTTTCATTTTTTGGGAGAGATTTAAATTCTAAAAATAGAAGCCATATGGTCATATAACCATTAGGCTGTGACATGTCTCATATTTATACACTATACCCAAGCATATAGAATGTCTTTCAAAAAGGCATATTAAATTCTGTCCAGGCCTTGTCATACTTTATACTGTATTTGCGGAACACTTTAATGGATATAAATGATACAATGTATATGGTTTATTGTTTTGGCACTAAAGTTTAAAGTACAGATATTATTATATAAAACCATATGTATTTTGACAATATAATATTTAAAAACCATAAACACTAGTAAGATTTATTATAACTATTATTGAGAATTAATGTGGATGATTTTGTATACAAGTACCACGGGAGAAAGACAATATACATTTATTTTATGGACAGATACATTTAATGTAAATCTTGTAATCAACTGCAGGAGAAAGATTTTATAATGTTGGCAAGTGTGTAAAAATTTGAAAAGCAGACTATGGACTGCTATGGGGCCCCAAAGCATAGGGAACCCAGAGCTGCCTTATTGACTTTGCTATGGGGTCCCATTATGCATAGTTACAGCTCTAAATGTTAACTATCTACAGAAAGTTTCCAATTTTATACCTTTGGGTAAGGGAGTAGGTTAAGTCTGATAATTTCCCAGCTGGCTTTGATCTATTTATCAGCCACAAAAAACCTTTACCATACCTAAGAGTCTCTAATTCTTAACTAACTTGGTAAGCCAGTAAAAAAGATCAACTGAACACCACAAAATGTACAGTTGCGGAAATAAAATGTAATAAATATTCATATTTATAACAGAAATATATTTACAAATATACATTTATACCAGCATTGTCTGTGGCTATGTTTGTGTATGATTTGCCTTGGTGGTGATTTAAATACTATGTCATTTTGTTGGGGAACCTTTTGCTGTATTAGCTGAGCCCTTTTTAGACAACATGAAATGTAGCTTATTATTTACCAAGCAAAGCAGTAAAGACACGAAAACTGTTATAGTGAGCAAGCTCCTTGGAAAAATACACGCACAGCAGTAACAATACAAGAAAATTTTATGTATAAAAAGTGTATGCATTACACCAAATCTAGACAATTTTAAGTTTGTGCTGGCTTTACTTTTGCCTCCATGATACTTCTTTGAAAAAATTCAGCTATCAAATCACACATTAAAGCACCCTGCTGTCTTACAGCAGTGGTTCTCAACTCCTGTCCTCGTGACCCACTAACATGCCAGGTTTGCAGGATAACTCAAATGCATTACAGGTGATATCATTTTCTGCTCAGTGATTGCAGTATTCTAGTCTGCATCTCCCCATGGTAATACTTAATATCTGGCCTGTTGGTGGGTCCTGAGGACAGGAGTTGAGAACCACTATCTTACAGGTTTGGCCATACACACATAATTATTATTATAAAAGATTTATATAGCGCCATTAGGGCAGACAGTACAATTAAAACACAATTCAATACAGGAGGAATCAGAGGGTCCTGCTCATTAGAGCTTACAATCTAGGAGGATGGGTCAAGTGATACGAAATGGTAATAACTGTGGGGGATGAGCTGATGAAGAAAATAAAAGTGTAGTTGCTAGGTGGTGGCAGGATAGGCTTCTCTGAAGAGAAACATTTTCAGGGATCACCTAAAAGTAGATAGATTTGGAGAAAGCCTGACAGATTGGGGTAGGGAATTCCTGAAGATGGGAGAGGCTTGGGAGAAGAAGTCCTGGAGGTGAATATGGGAGGAGGTGATGAGGTAGCTGGAGAGCAGGAGGCCTTGGGAGGAACGACGAGGACGATTAGGTTGGTATTTTGAGACTAGGCTAGCGATGTAGCTGGGGGCAGAGTTGTGGATGGCTTTGTAACTTATTGTTAGTATTTTTAATTTAATTAGTTGGACAAGTGGCAGCCAATGGAGGGATTGGCAGAGAGGGGTAGCAGACGCTAAGCGGTTTGTAAGGTGGATGAGTCTGGCAGCAGCATCCATGATGGACTGAAGGGGGAATAGTCTATTTAAAGGTAAGCCAATGAGGAGGGAGTTGCAGTAGTCGAGGCGAGAGATAATCAGCCTATTATTCATATTACATTTGATCATTTCTCGTCTCAATCTAAAATTATTTATAGGTGTTTTCACTCTCAACATGAAAAAATGTCCACTTGCACCAGTTGGACCTAATGGAGGTATTTCCACTTGAAGCTGTATCATGCAGAAAAAGGACAAACTCCTCCGCTGGCTTTTAAATCAGCAAACAACCCCCAATCACTATGGGGGCAGATGGAAAGCATTTCCATTTCCTTGTTGAAAGTGAAAAATCCCATAAAATTTGAAGTTGATGTCACTTTTTGATACATAAACCTTTTTATGAATCAGTTATAAACCTAGAACATACAGTTTAAATAAATATAATAATAAGTTTAAATATAAGCTAAACAGCTAAATAAACAGTGAAATAAACATATGTGGACTGTCTTATCTGTCAATGGATTTGTAATTCTGCCCACAGCCGCTGGAAAGCACAGGAGGGTGGCATTGCTTTTTCTGATAACAGGAATACAGTGGTGTCCCCTCCTAACCTGCTGTCTGCTGATTGGATGATTAAGGAGTGGCAACACACTGATTAGTCCTTTACTCTGCTTAGGCCGGCCATGCACAGTTCAAATCTTGGCTGGTTCAGCAGGAACCGGCCGAGATTTAAACTGTGAATGGACAGGCTGAATGTACCAAATTGATCAATCGGTCAACTTGGGTATAGCCAGCCTACTGGATTATCTTGTGATTATCACTAGCGGCTGCTATAGCCACTAGCAACAATCACTATCTTCTCTCGGTGGGGGTGGCTTCCCCCGCTGGGAAAAGACAATGGCCTGACAGGAGGGATTCCCGCATCAACACTGTCTGTGCTGTTGGGGGAATCAAGCAAATTTCTTTCCAGCAGGAATGAAATTCGCTCTGTGTATGGCCAGCCTTACTGTCTTTTTCCTGCTATCATCATTTCCACACGTGCGGCACAGCCTGATTGGCTCCTGGTGCTGCCCCCCCTCCTCCCAGTCTGAGCACTGCTGTGAAATAGGTGGCAAGAATTTGGTATTAAGATGGATAATTACCGTATATGTAAAGATGCAGTGAATTATTTAAAAAAATATATATATATGGCTGTATTAAATGTTTATTTTTCAATATACCTACCTTCAGCATAAATGCAGTCTTGTCATCTTAAATTCTGAAAGAAGATTGCAGTTAGGTATTTGTAAATCATTTAAAATTTTACTCCTGTGAAAAATGATGGTCCAGTTCCAGACCTCAAAAATATAGAATGGTAAAGACATGAAAAGTGTGCTGTTTTCTGGAAGCTGTAAAGCAGCTAACATCTGGAGCATGTTGGCTTTGCCATGCCCACAGTAGTTACCTCAAAGCGACAAGTGGACCAAAACCCTATTTATGTGAAAGGGTTAATTTTATCACTGTCTGGTGGCTCTTTAAACCTGTGAACTTGGTATATATGTTGCTGCCTGTATTTATCTCTTACTATAAACAGCTGTAAACTGTAAGTGCTCTGTGTAATGGACTTGTGTATGCGCACACTAGCCCGGGATATGTACGGTACCAGTATAAGGTTTTTTGCTGTATTATTTTTCCATAGGACTAAAATGAAATGCTGCTTGTTATATTATGTTATTTAAAGAGGTTGATGTATTTGTTTTAAGAACACAGAGCCAATGACACTCCCTGCATGTGTTAATCTGCGCAAATAAAGATATTAAGCAGGTGTGTGGGTCTGGGTTAATGTGAAAGATTATGTGACGGTCTCTATCATACATATGTAAATATTTTAGAGAAAAGCAATTCCAGCAACTTAGGCCTCATGCACACTTCAACTGTTAAATGCCCATTTTACAAGCATTTGACACTTTTTAAATTTTTTGTGCCCCTAAATTCCTCTCTATGTTAGCCTATTTTTCCATACAGATATAGGCTTTTAGAGGAGTTTAGGGGCAGAAATGTGAATGCACCAAAATCAAGTTCAGGAAACTAACGTTTGGGCATAAAAAAACACCCAACACAAGGCGCATTTAGCTCTTGAGCATTTATTTATTTAAATTACCAAAATAAGATTCTGGCCAATTTAAATAAATAAAAATGTGCCTGAACACATCTAAGCTTGCCTAAAAACTTGGGGCTTTAGGCACATTTTTAATGCTGCTTTTTCTACTGTCAGGAGAGAAGCATTCAGAAGAGCCTACTGTGCATGAGGCCTTAGAATAATCTGTGTCATTGGGCCAGCTCTTCTGTTTTTGGCAAGCTGGATGAAAGTTAAAGGGTATGCAAACCCTAACCATGACCTTCTCTTAAGGCCTGTACACACGGTATAATTATCGGCCAAAAACTGTCTTACAACAGCCTGTCGTACAATAACCCGATCGTTAGTACGCTCCATTCGACAGCTGATTTTCAATCATCGTCCAACAGAAGTTGTATGAGCAAACTAGAAAACTGTTGTCTGCCGGCAAGGCGTTGTCCGATTTTCAGCTCATGTGTACAGAAGTTGGACAAACAAAAGTTGTAAGTACAAACACGCATGCTCGGAATCCAGGAAGTGTTTGTCGTGTAAACCTGCGTCCGTAATTCACCTGAACTTCCTCTTTATACGCTTGTAACACGTCTCTACGTTCAGCTTTGTTGAACTATAATTTGACTACCGTCCGTATGTGAGACAAAAATCACGGGCAGCCGATTTAGGGAAAAGTTGGACGTGTGGTCGTACAACAATCGCATCGTGTGTACGGGGCTTTATTTGCTCCTTATTGGTCTGTTAAATATACAGCTGAAAGCAATGAGGTTGATTTACTAAAGGCAAATAGACTTTTCGCTCATTTTCCCCAGAGCTTAGTGAATCCGGTGAAGCTTCACTTTGTAAAGAATACCCAATCAGGTGCAATAAAAATAAAAAAAACAGCATTTTTGCTTGCACATAATTGGATGGTGGATTGAAAATGAGTGCAACTGCACTTGCAAAGTGCATAGTCTATTTGCTTTTAATAAATAAACCCCATTGTTTTAGATCCGTTATATAAGTGTGAAAAAAATGCCTCTTCTGAAAAATATTGTCAGCTGGTCACTTCCTGCTGTTCTATCATAAGTTAGCATTACTTACTGTATTCTTTGTGATCAACAGAACACATTTCACCTATGGATATGGGGAGAGAGGGAAGTGCTTTAAAATCCTAACACACTCACTGTCATAGGGTGGCAATGCTACTCATCCACAGGAACTGAAACTTGGTGGAACTCTGTTCCGCAACCTCTGGCTCTGACCTCTGCTCCCTTCTCATCACCACCTCTTGTAAACACAGAAGCCTGGCTTCTGTGTTTACAAGTGATAGCTTATCTCCCAGTGGCTCCCACAGATCAGATCTCCTGAGCAGATCCCATTGAGTGCAGGACAGGGACACAGAAAATGCAGGCGCCCGAGGAGCAGTGCAGTCATGGGCAGGAGATGGCACGTGGTACGCTGCACCCTCTGCAATCTCCATTTTACCCTGGTGCCCAGATGCTGATACCCGCTGGATGATCTCCCTGCAAGTGAGAGGCAGAGCCACCTACAGTGTGGGGTAGAGGGGTTGTGGGGGGCATAGTTGAAGTCCTGTACCTATTCTCTGAGGAAAAGAAGCCTCGCTCATCCATAGATACAGTACAGTGAATTAGTGTTGTCATCCCTAGGACTGGATATGTGCCAGGCTCACTTAAAATCTGACTGTACAATCAACCTTAGATCTACTAAATCTATGTCATATGAGAACATACCTACACTATCTGTTCAATTTGTATACAGTCATGCAGGCCCTTGCACTTCATACTTGTTGGTAGATCTAAAGGAGATTGTTCAATCAGTTTGTAGCATTTGTGGTCCTTTACTGGCATGGTCACCAGGTGAATATAAAGGTAAAATCTGAAAAAAAGACCTCCTAGGGCACTTGCACACAGTACTGGTGTTTGAACATCAGTATTCCAGGGCAACATTTCTTGCATTTAGGAAATTTAACCTCTTCAAATTAACATTTTATGCGCTTCTTAATGTATTTACACGCGTATGTATGTACGTGCATAAAATACTGGCTTCTCAGATTTTAGTATTTTTTTATACTCATCTATACATGTTTACACACCTCTGTGTACAGGCACATTGAAAACATTAGGTTGCATTTAGATCAGTAAAGAAAACATGCCTGTGTGCCTAAAAATGCAGAGTTTTTAGGCAGCAGTGTGCAAGAGGCCTCATACAGCCACTACATCTAAGGAAGATGCAATATGTTGTATTTTGTTCTTGGGTCTAGATACACTTTAACCACTTGCCGACCGCCGATCGGCGATTGACGGCGACAAAGTGGCTCGTTCCCGCAAATCGCCGTCATACGACGGCGGCTGCGGGAACGTGTATAGTGAGCGCCGCTAAACGCCCTTGCTCGGTGAAACAGCGGCAGTTAGCGGCTAGCCGCCAGCCGTTCACCAATTTCACATAGATCTGGGTTCTTGTTTTATGTTGTATAACGTAGAAGGAATCTACATCACCGACATACTCCGGAGAACGTGTGACGACGGATTTTTGAGACGTAAAAATCCGTGTGTCCGTACAAAAGAAATGACTAGATTTACGTTGGATTACAAAAGTTACACGGACATGTGTCTCCACACATTTGTACATATCTACTCATATTTTTTTATGATTTTAGACTCTTCGGTCATAAAATACGTGCATGTATGTATGCGCAC
>BLSH010066420.1:1342317-1360255 GCA_018402905.1 Glandirana rugosa | reverse complement strand
CGCGCGCGCGCCTCCGGCGGCGCGCGCGCGCTCACTAGGCTCGTGAGCGCAGCCGCCGTCATATGACGGCGATTTGCGCTCACGAGCCACCTTGCCGCCGTCAATTGCCGATCGGCGGTCGGCAAGGGGTTAAACCTTTTATTTGGCATTTAGTGAAAGTTTTCCTTCTCCTGTTTTGAAGGTCAAATCTTTATTCTGCGGCACCTTCTTGTAAGACTGTATCACTTGTGAAAAGGCAGCACGCCACCATCACATGTGCACTTTATCTGATATACACCACAAGTGATGTTCAACTGATGTTTCTGTAGCTGCAGGCCATTTTTTTGCATTCTAAGCATTATACAGTTATTTATAGACACAGGCTGACACGACATTCTGCTTTTCAAGGTAAATGCTCAGGTGATCATTATTAACTCTGCACAAGCCACAATACATAGAGCAGATCCGCTTTAGACAACATTCTAGTGTAAAAGAATAACACAGAGGGTTAAATAGGTGATGTGTAAAAAGCCAAGTGACCGAGTAGTCCAAGTAGCACATTTTGTAGCATTTCATAATAATTCTAGAAATTCTTTTTATGCTCCTTGCATGGTTATGTCACTGAGCCACTAGTTGGCTTCATCATCTTTTATTGGGCATCTTCCAAAAATGCTGACTGCAAACTAAATTTTTGGTGGGTGCTAATCAAGTCACACAACAATAAAGGAGACACAACGCCTGCAAATTGAAAACCTTTTTTTTTTTTTTTTTTTTTAGGACAAGCAAAGCAAAGATGCTAATAAAAATCACAGAAAAATAATACATTTTGTATATTAAAAATACACCTTAATGTACAATAAATTGAGCATTATGTTGCCTTAGAAAACACAGTAATGACTCTAATATTCTGCAGAACTACTCTGCAATCTGCACAAATGCAATATATTATTTCTTATTATAAAACAAATATGTTCCTGTAACAGGTAAATTGGAATAGTGGTGTTGTAGGCAAAGTATGGCCATCAATTGCTGCAAAATGCAGCTGGACTACTCTTTTCCTCTGAAGATTTTATCCCTGCGTTAACCCTTTAGGACCCATTCACACCAGAACACAGTGCACCACAGCAAACACATATGTTTTAAGGTGCATAGCGTTAGGCAGCCTATTCAAAGTGCCTGAAAAAATAGGTCATGGTAACTTACTGAAATGCACATCAAGAGGAGTTTATCAAAACTGGAGCAGCCAGAATCTGGAGCAGTTTTGCATGGCAACCAGTCGGCTTCTAACTTTCATTTCCAAAGTTTAACTGTAGAAGCTGAAGATAGAAGCTGATTGGTTGTCATGCAGAGCTGCTCCAAATTCTGTCTGCTTAAAAAATTATGGGGGATTTTTAAAAAAAAAAAATGGGGGATAAATGATCCCCCATTGTGTGTTGTGGTGCACTGTAATGCAGCTGGGTTCTGGGGGGGCATTGGGATGCCTTTCCAAATGAACGCGTGCAGGGTGCAATATCGCACATTGTGGTAAAGTGCAGCAATGCAGTAATATGGACATGCCCTTCATGAATTTGGTGCTGATTTTTTCTGTTCCCATATTGTTGTTGTGCGCTGTCCCTCACAGACTCACTGATGTAGTGCTGCTCCCCTTCCAGGTCGAATGGCACCAAGCATTGTAATCACCCCCAGGAGTGATATACAGTGGGTACGGAAAGTATTCAGACCCCCTAAAATTTTTCACTCTTTGTTATATTGCAGCCATTTGCTAAAATCATTTAAGTTAATTTTTTCCCTCATCAATGTACACACAGCATCTTGTATTGACAGAAAAACACTGAATTGTTGACATTTTTGCAGATTTATTAAAAAAGAAAAACTGAAATATCACATGGTCCTAAGTATTCAGACCCTTTGCTGTGACACTCATATATTTAACTCAGGTGCTGTCCATTTAATCTGATCATCCTTGAGATGGTTCTACACCTTCATTTGAGTCCAGCTGTGTTTGATTATACTGATTGGACTTGATTAGAAAAGCCACACACCTGTCTATATAAGACCTTACAGCTCACAGTGCATGTCAGAGCAAATGAGAATCATGAGGTCAAAGGGACTGCCTGAAGAGCTCAGAGACAGAATTGTGGCAAGGCACAGATCTGGCCAAGGTTACAAAAAAAATTCTGCTGCACTTAAGGTTCCTAAGAGCACAGTGGCCTCCATAATCCTTAAATGAAAGACGTTTGGGATGACCAGAACCCTTCCTAGAGCTGGCCATGCAGCCAAACTGAGCTATCGGGGGAGAAGAGCCTTGGTGAGAGAGGTAAAAAAGAACCCAAAGATCATTGTGGCTGAGCTCCAGAGATGCAGTCGGGAGATGGGAGAAAGCTGTAGAAAGTCAACCATCACTGCAGCCCTCCACCAGTTGGGGCTTTATGGCAGAGTGGCCCGACTGAAGCCTCTCCTCAGTGCAAGACACATGAAAGCCCGCATGGAGTTTGCTAAAAACACCTGAAGGACTCCAAGATGGTGAGAAATAAGATTCTCTGGTCTGATGAGACCAAGATAGAACTTTTTGGCCTTAATTCTAAGCGGTATGTGTGGAGAAAACCAGGCACTGCTCATCAACTGTCCAATACAGTCCCAACAGTGAAGCATGGTGGTGGCAGCATCATGCTGTTGGGGTGTTTTTCAGCTGCAGGGACAGGGCGACTGGTTGCAATCAAGGGAAAGATGAATGCGGCCAAGTACAGGGATATCCTGGACGAAAACCTTCTCCAGAGTGCTCAGGACCTCAGACTTCCAACAAGACAATGACCCTAAGCACACAGCTAAAATAATGAAGGAGTGGCTTCACAACAACTCCGGGACTGTTCTTGAATGGCCCAGCCAGAGCCCTGAATTAAACCCAATTGAGCATCTCTGGAGAGACCTAAAAATGGCTGTCCACCAACATTTACCATCCAACCTGACAGGACTGGAGAGGATCTGCAAGGAGGAATGGCAGAGGATCCCCAAATCCAGGTGTGAAAAACTTGTTGCATCTTTCCCAAAAAGACTCATGGCTATATTACATCAAAAGGGTGCTTCTACTAAATACTGAGCAAAGGGTCTGAATACATAGGACCATGTGATATTTCAGTTTTTCTTTTTTAATAAATCTGCAAAAATGTCAACAATTCAGTTTTTTCTGTCAATATGGGGTGCTGTGTGTACATTAATGAGGGAAAAAAATGAACTTGATGAAATGATTTTAGCAAATGGAGTGAAAAATTTAAGGGGGTCTGAATACTTTCCTTACCCACTGTATATTTTGTCCTAACCCCTGACACTGACACTTTTGCTGGACAGCTTGGCCGTATTGAAATTTAGTAAAAGTATGAGCTGCGTTTGTGAGCACCAAATCAAATCAAATGCAGTACCATGCAGCTTGGTGCAATGCGTTCCAAAAAAGTAGGCTTGCACTACTTTTTTCATATTCTGGTGAGTTTTGCAGCCAAACAGGCTCTATACCGGACTGCACGGGAACACATGCATTCAAATGCGCTCATTCCAGTGTGAACTGGCCCCAACAACGCCTTCATCTTTCTTTCTCTCCAGAAAGCTTGTACCATCTTTGTTCAGGGATTATTCAGGGTCAGCTTCTACTTCCTGGACTGAAATGCTTTCCCATAGAAGATTTGGTCACGTAAATCCTGGTTTCTGTGAACAGGGCTTGTCTGAGCTTCTGCCTCTTACCTTGAGGTTTTCTACCAAGTTAAAATGTAACAGTGATCACTGGGGGAGGAAAAACTGAGGACACGTTTCTTCCTGCCTGCAGCAGACCACTGACACCATTCTCTTAGATTGCAGCTCTCAGCCTAGACATGATAAATTTGTCTAGTTCTTATGACTGTTTTTTATATACAAAAGGTAGATCTTTTCTGAAAATGATGCTGGTGCTGTAAATTTTGTCAAGAATTCACTCATGGAGATATTGAAAAGTCAATTGTAAAACATAACTAAACCCAATAACAGAAATGTAATACATTGCAGCTTACCAGTCCTTAAATGTGATAGCTGCATTTGTTTCTTATTTTCAGGCTAAAAACATTTTAGCAAGTACAGAAAATATTTTCTGATATTGCCAGAAATGCAATGTCATTGTCACTTCCTGTAAGATGAACTAGAAGCAAAAACAATGTTATCTTTCTTGTGTAAACCACTCACCCATGACCCCCATGTAATGGAGATGGATTAAGGCAGAATTGTTTGAAGTCCAGTCTGGATGGCAACTATGGCTCCTTACAAATATACACTAGAGGAGTAAACATAGCTACCCGGGAATAGGAAGTGTGTTATTAAAGAAAATTAGGGAAAAAAAATACAAGATACAAATTCAGGCATATCACTTAAGGACTGGAAAGCTGCAATATAATACATTTCTTTTGGGTTTACATACAGCTTAAACAATGCTTTTAGACAATATGTGAAAGAACTTAGTGAGCAGCTGTGCAAAAGGCATAAAGTTTGCTCAATTTACTTTGCGTCATTTGTAATAAGCATAGATGCCTCTATTCAGATCAGTAGGAGCTCATTAGCAAGGCCGCCCTGAAAGCTATGTTTCTAAGGCATATTGGTGACTTTGAGAAACTTAATGCAGTAGTAAACTCTGTTTTTAAACTTGTTCATACAGGTAAGCTTATAATGAGTCTTACCGGTAGGTACCATGAATATTTACTATACTTGTGCCGTATAGTAGATATTCACATTGGCTGCAGCCAATGATGTCACATTCACAGATGCAGTGCACTCTGCATTCAGGGTACATTGACTATGCCCTGAATGCAGATAGTGCTGTCCCACAATCATGACTCCCACACTTCTCACACGCCCCCTGGGGAGCACAGCCGGAAGCATCCATGCTGGCTGGGTCCTCGGAACCCAGCACATTACAGATCGGGGTAAAGGGCCAATCACAGCAGCCCGTTACCACGTGAACGCTTCATCCAAGGATGGAGAGTTCACTTCTCACTTGTCAACATACCAGCATCATGGCCGGTTCAGCTCACGCTGCTGCGGGGTTTTTCCCTCCTGTCCTCACAAACTGTATCAGTATGAAGAGAGGAGAGAGAAACACCGCAGCAGCATGAGCTGACACGATCCACAGTGCCATCAGTGCCCAAACCGTGCTACATCAGTGCCCACAAAGTACTCATCAGTGCTCAAACAGTGGCATCAGTGCCCAAACAGTGCTGCATCAGTGCCTAAAAAGTGCTCATCAGTGCCCATACAGTGCCATCAGTGCCCAAACAGTGCTCCTCAGTGCCCAAACAGTGATCATCAGTGTCCATAGAGTGCCAACAGTGCTCATCAGTGCCCCTACAGTGCCAACAGTCCTCATCAGTGCCCCTACAGTGCAATCAGTACCCTACAGTGCCATCAGTGCCACCGGTGCTACATCAGTGCTAAAAGTGTTTATCATGGCCCCTACAGTGCCATCAATGGCACATCAGTGCTCAGCAGTGCCCCTACAGTGCCAATACAGTGCTATTCAGTGCCACTACAGTGCCCATCAGTGCCACTACAGTGTTCATCAGTGCCACTACAGTGCTCATAAGTGCCCTATGGTGCCACTACAATGCTCATCAGTGCCCTAAGGTTCTACTACAGTGCTCATTAGTTCCCTACGGTGCTGCTACAGTGCTCATCAGTACCCCACGGTGCCACTACATTGCTCATCCGTGCCCTACAGTGCCCATCAGTGAGTGCTTATTAGTGTTCATCAGTGCCCAATAGTGCACATCAATGCCCATCAGTGAGTGCTCATCAGTGTCACCCTATAAGTGGATCCTCATCAGCAAAAATGTGTAAAAAATGTGTTAAAAATTTTCATTTTATTTCCACATTCTCCAATAACTTGTGGAAAAAAATGGCATGTTAAAACGACTCATTATGCTTTATATAATATATGTTGGGGTATTTGCTTTCCAAAATGGGGTCATTTTGTGGGTGTTTCCATTGCCCTGGTGTGTCAGGGCCTTCAAAAGTGTAATAGGTAGTCAAGAAATTAGATGTGTAATTTATGTCCCTAGAACACCTGATAGTGCTCCCTGAATGTTGGGCCTCTGTATGTCTCCAGGCTGTGTAAAACTCTCACACATGTGGTATCGCCATACTCAGGAGGAGTAGCAGAATGTGTTTTGGGGTGTAGTTGCAAGTATGCATATGCCATGTGAGAGAAATAACCTGTTAACCACTTGAGAGTGCGTAGCGACTATAAGCAACGACAGCGTGGCTCTGTGCCGCGAATCGGCACTTATAGTTGTCACTCGCATGCACAATGGCTAGGGGGCCAGCGGCGCACGCTCATGCCCGCTACATGCTCCCTGAGCGAGGCCGTGGGTTGGGCGGACTTGATATCCACCGGCGACCCGCGAGGGCCTTTGACAGAGCCAGAACAGGGAACCGCCGATGTAAACACGGCGGTTCCCCGTTCTGACAGGCGGGATGTCAGAGATCTACTGACATCCTGGATCAGTTAGATCTCTGGTCCCCCTGGCAGTCCAGCCCCCATACAGATAGAACACACACAGGGAAGGGGTTAACCCCTAGAGCGCCGCTGCAGGTTAACCCCTTCCCTGCCAATGACATTTACACAGTAATCAGTGGATATTTAAATTTCTGGTCAGTGTATAAATGTCATTGGTCCCAAAAAAGTGTCAGAAATGTCTGACATGTCCGCCCCAATATTACAGTCCCAATAAAAATTGCAGATCGCCGCCGTTACTAGTAAAAAAAAAAAATTGTAAAAACGCCAGAAATTTATTTTGTTTGTAAACGCGGCAACTTTTGCGCAAACCAATCAATAAACGCCAATTGCAATTTTTTTTTTAACCAAAAATATGAGGAAGTATATAAATCGGCCAAAACCGATGAATACATTTTTTTAAATATATTTTTTAGATATGTATTTTAGCAAAATGTAAGAAATATTGTTTTTTTTTTTTTTTTTTGCAAAATTGTCGCTCTTTTTTTGTTTATAGCGTTGATCTGGGCTGTCTGAGCCCTTTCTTCACTAAGTGTGCAGTAAATGATGGCTTCCGTATGCGATGCATACTAGCTCGTTATACCTTTGTCTTGCAGGTGTTTCTTTTTTTTTCACTTGACAACCACTTTAATATGACAATTTTGTGCAAAAAAATTCATTTTGCAAAGAATTGTTGAAAAAAAATACAACTTCAAAAAACTCACCATGCCTCTTACTAAATGCCTTGGAATGTCTACTTTCCAAAAAAAGGGTCATTTGGGAGATATTTGTACTTCTCTGGCTTGTTAAGGCCTGTACACACGATGCGAAAGTCGGACGGGAATGTTTGTTCGACGGCCAATTGTCTGAAATTCTTACCGTTAGTGTGCTGTTACATGTAATTATTATGTAAACATAATGCTATGCATAGTTATAGTAATGTTTGTATAGTTGGTTATTACACTGCCATCTTGTGGTTGTTTTGGATATTGCACCTTTCCTATTCTCTTTTCCATCTGTGTTCCTTCCCATCTTCTGTTGTGTAACTTCCTCTTCCTGGTTCACTCTGATATGTAACTTCCTCTTCCTGTGTCGTCTCTCTGTCTCATGAGGAAGAAGGCGGCCACTCATGTTTTAGGCCTCACACAATCTGCTTGCATCCTAGGACACATTACCATGTTTTGACCTGATACCATCTTTCAAACATCTGGCACATTTGTTGTATGCTGTACCTGCTATTTGCAATAAATAGACGCTTATGGGAGAAACGGTGCTGGTGAGTTCAAGCTATCTGATAAAGACTGTCCCCGGTGATTACATCTGCTTATACAGGCCAGGCATAGAGGTCTCAGCAAGGGATAAGTCACTATTACAACAGTTGGAGTCAGAATAGTAAAAACGTGATAGAATTCCTACAGCCAGCTGTGTATGTTTGATCTGCAATCAAGCTCAGTGCCATCCGCCATCCTTTGATAGCACATGGTCGCACAAGCTTACTGCACTTCACCTGTGAATGCTGAAAACTGTTTCTTTGCACAGAACTGTGTTATCCCACCTGTCTAAGCTGCTGTTCATCTTCTTAAAGAGACAGTAAGCTTTTTGTGCAAAACTTAAAAAAATGTCTAGACAAGCTTCCGAACAATCTTTTATCGCTGAATCTACACAGATACACAGTGGCCTCTGACCACACAAATGTACAGGGAGCAGATTCTGTAGATATTGCAAATCAAAGTGTAAGACCCAAACGCATAATAATTCCAACACAGAAACTCAGAGAAAACTACGAAACCACTAGAGATGAGTTCTCCAACAATCTGTCTGAACTGTGGGACAAAATGATATACTGCATGTCAGTCTTGCCACGCTGCAATCAACAAGCTGAATTTAAAAATTATACAGATCACCTATCTGCAGCGTATGAGCACTACCAGCAACTGTCTGCAAAATACAAGGCTTTCTTAAAGGACTCTAATATAGAGGGCTCTTTAGCAGAGCTGACTAAGACTGATGAACTAAACCAACAAACAGATCTCTTAGTGCAAGATGCCAAGGATAAGGCGGAACTCTGCATCACTAAACGGCAGGAGACCAGATCTCATAAATCCTCATCTACTAAACTCACAATGTGTTCTTCTAGACCTTCTTGCTGTAGAAGCTCAACGTTAAGTGACAAGCTAATAGAAGCCTGTGCAAGTCTAGAAGCAAATAAAGTGTGAAACACCTTTGCCAGAAAAGAAGCCGAAATGGAAGCTCAGAGCAAAGCTCACCAAGCAAAGGCGGAATCCCAAATGAAGATTTTGCAAATGGAAGGGGAGGAAGCAGCTGCCCTAGCAAGTCTGAAGGCCCTTGAACAAGCAATGAGAGGAAGTACTAACTTGGACTGTTCTATTCCAGCAGAAATGGAAGATCCAATTGAACGCACCAGAGAATATGTGCTAAGGCACAGTGCTTGCAATGATACAGAGTCATCTCCTGTACTGCCTACTAACATTACTGTTCGGACTCTCAACACAGAGACCTCTAACACACACAAGCCTGAGCCTCTTCAAGTCCGCAAAGCAAGGGTATTCACACAGCAAACCACATCACCTCCTGCCAACGACAAGGTAACTGCCAGCGACAAGCCACAGTTCAAGCAATAGCCAGCAGAAGCCTTACAGACTAAGCTGAATGCCTTTGCAACTTCATTTTATCCTGGTAACCCTCACCCTTACTCACCAGAGAACTTTCACACCCAAGGGGTACCGCAAGTTACTTTGGCATCAAAGAGTGAGAAATCAGACCTGTTTGACTTCGGCAGATATATGATTCACTGCAAGCTCATTAACATTAGCCTCTCAAGGTTTGATGACTATCCAGAGAACTACAGAGCTTGGAGATCAACCTTCAAAGCTTCTATCGCTGATCTCAACCTTACTGCTGAGGAGGAACTTGATTTGCTCATAAAGTGGCTGGGGCCAGAATCTGCAAATCATGTTAAAAGACTGAGAGCAGTACATGTTGACTATCCAGATGCAGGCCTTGTTGCTGCATGGGCAAGACTTGAAGAAACCTATGGTAGCTCTGAAGCCATAGAAAGTGCTCTATTCAAAAGACTGCAAAACTTTCCAAAAATAGGAAACAAAGATCATTGCAAGCTTCAAGAACTAAGTGACCTCCTCATGGAGCTACAATTGGCAAAGGCAGACCCTCGTCTACCTGGGCTAAGCAACCTGGACACCACCCATGGCGTGAACCCAGTGGTGTCTAAACTGCCATATAACCTGCTGGAGAAATGAGCACAACAGGGCTCAAGATATAAAAGAGACTATAACATATCCTTTCCTCCATTCTCATATTTTTGCAGGTTAATCAGTGAACAAGCCTGGAGAATGGATCCCAGCTTCAGCTTCAGTAAGTCTAGCTTGCCTGCATCATCACCATCATCACCAAGGCGTGATAGCAAAGCAGCTAAACATAGAGACTTATATAGAGCAGTATCTGCTAAAAAGACAGGCATCTCACCTCCCGTATCCTCTCCCGCTCACCGGAGTGATTCGGGAGATAGAGATAAAGATCCAAATCGTCAGTGCCCTATTCACAAAAAAAACTCACCCTCTAAAGAAACGTCGGGGGCTTAGGGCAAAGACTGACCAAGAGCACAGGGAGATTCTTCAGAAATTTGGAATATGCTATAAGTGCTGTGCTTCCTATGACCATTTTGCTAAAAACTGTAAGGTTGCCATCAAGTGCACAGAATGCAGTAGTGACAAACACGTTACAGCTATGCATCCTGCTCCACTTCCAGACAATCCACAGCAGTCATCTGCATTGAACCCTGCATCAAATCATGGCGGGGAGCAACAAAGCCATGCCCCAGCCACTACAACCATCTCTTCTTCATGTACTGAAGTCTGTGGAGAAGGATCAAGCCACAAATTCTGTGCCAAGGTATGTCTAGTCAAAATATATCCAAAGGATCAACCTGAGAAATCTACCAGGATGTATGCCATAATAGATAAGCAGAGCAACAGATCCCTGGTTAAGTCTAAATTCTTTGAGATCTTTGGCATAAAGGGACATGCAACAGCATATACTCTCAACACTTGTTCTGGTTGTGTAGAAACCTCCGGCAGAAAGGCCGATGGGTTTCATGGTCTCCCATATCAAGGCAAAGAAGGGCATACCCTTGCCAACATTAGTTGAGTGTGACCAAATACTAGACAACAGGGAAGAAATTCTTACTCCAGAAGCTGAATATCATCATCCCCACTTAAGGCACCTGGTTACTGAAATTCCTCCAATGGACATGGATGCGGAAATGCTAGTTTTGCTAGGAAGAGACATTCTCAGAGTACATAAAGTGCGCCAGCAGTGCAACGGCTCTGACGACGCTCCATACGCACAAAGACTTGATCTAGGCTGGGTAATAGTGGGCGATGTATGCTGGAAATAGACTGCGCAAGCCATCTGAAATCAACTCCTTCAAGACTCATGTGCTAAGAAATGGGCGTGCATCTCACTTCAGACAAGGCCCTCATCATTATGAAGTAAAAGAGAAGCCTCTTGACATCATCCAGGTATCTGATGTTACTCCCATTCCATGTGATGACAACAGAACAGCCTTGTCAGTTGAAGATAGATAGTTCATCGCAATAATGGACAGCTGTGTTGCACCATTACCTCTCCGTGCTACAAGAGTGTGACTTCCAAATAATCGTGAACAAGCTTCAACTCACTTCAGCGAACACTAAAGAGCCGGCCTGAAATGAAGGAACATTTCATTGCATTTATGAAAAGGATCTTTGACAATGATCACGCTGTGCGAGCTCCACCTCTTCTTGAACATGACGAGGGCTGGTATCTGCCTTTATTTGGGGTGTATCACCCACGTAAGCCAAAGCAAATCAGGGTAGTGTTTGATTCCAGTGCCAAGCATCCAGGTGTATCCCTGAACGATGTTCTTCTTACTGGTCCTAACCTAAACAACAACCTTGGAGGAGTACTTATGAGGTTCAGAAGAGAGCCAGTTGCCATAACTGCTGACATTGAACAAATGTTCCATTGCTTTGTGGTAAGAGAAGACCATAGGAACTTCCTAAGGTTTCTGTGGCACCGTAACAATGACATAAACAATGAAGTGATTGAATACTGCATGAAAGTACATGTATTCGGAAACAGTCCCTCGCCTGCTGTAGCAACATATGGTCTACGAAGGACTGCTCTTAATGGTGAAAAAGAGTACGGTGCAGATGCTCGACACTTCGTTGAGAGAGATTTCTACGTGGATGATGGACTCAAATCCTTAACCACAGATGAAAAAGCCATAGACCTGCTCCAAAGGACCCAAGGTATGCTTTCTGAGGCCAATCTCAGACTTCATAAGATTGCCTCAAACAGTGTTGCTGTGATGAACGCCTTTCAGCCTGGTGATCATGCCACAGGATCTAAAGATTTAAATCTGGGAATGGACATGCCTCCTGTTCAGAGAAGTCTGGGCTTATGGTGGAACTTATTTAAAGACACCTTTGGCTTTCAAGTCAGCTCTGCAGACAAGCCATTCACCAAATATGGTGTCCTCTCAGTGGTGAACGGTCTATACGATCCACTGGGATTCGCGGCTCCCATCACCATACAAGGTAAATCCTTATTAAGACAGCTATCAGAGACTATTCAAGATTGGGATGCTCCGCTACCAACAGACAAATAGTCAAAGTGGAAGTCCTGGAAACAATCCCTACATGCCTTAGATGGAATTGATATACCACACTGCTACACTTCAGCCTACCTTACTACAAGTCAGAGAAAAGAGATTCACATCTTCTCAGATGCATCCACTGAGGCCATAGCAGCTGTTGCCTACCTCAAGGTAAGAGGTTCTTACAATCAAAGTGTCAGCAACCGTGTAGAAAGGATCAGAAAATCCTCAAGGCCTGAACAATGGCATCATGTTCCATCGGAGCATAATCCTACAGATCATGCCACCAGACCAATATCTGCAAGTGTCTTTGCAAATTCATCTTGGTTGACAGGACCCGAATTCCTGCTGGATCATTCCAAAGAAACTACACCTGAGGTCTTCAGGCTTCTAGATCCTGACAATGATCCAGAGATTCGTCCTGAAGTCAATACCTTTGCCACTGATCTGAACCCTAACCTCCAAATTGGAGACCTTGTTCTGTTCAAAGACCAGCATGCCAAAAGAATTGAATGGTCCATGGGACTCATTGTAAAGACCATTCCTAGTGATGATGATATGGTACGTAAGGTTGAGGTGAAGGTTACCAGACAAGGAACTGTAAAGACTTTCCTCAGACCCATCACAGAACTTCTTTACTCTTGCCTTTTGGAGACTGAACCTGCTTACCTGGGTCTGTTAGATTCAGTTTCTACCACAAGAAGAATGTGCCTTGAACTTTTAGTGACACTTCTTGATACTTTCTTTAATTGCTGTTGCATATACATGCATATTATTTTTGTCTTTCAGGTCTTCAAGACAACTGCAAATTGCACTATTGTTTATTTGCATTGCATAACTACCGTTATGATATAACATAGTGGTATTTACAATACCAGACAGGGAGTGTGCTGTTACATGTAATTATCATGTAAACATGCATAGTTATAGTAATGTCTGTATAGTTGGTTATTACACCGCCATCCTGTGGTTGTTTTGGATATTGCTCCTTTCCTATTCTGTTTTCCATCTCTATTCCTTCCCATCTTCTGTTATGTAACTTCCTCTTCCTGGTTCACTCTGTTATGTAACTTCCTCTTCCTGTGTCCTCTCTCTAAGATGGCCACTCATGTTTTAGGCCTCACACAATCTGCTCGCATCCTAGGACACATTACCATGTTTTGACCTGCAGATACCATCTTTCAACCAGCTGCCACATTTGTTGTATGCTGTACCTGCTATTTGCAATAAATAGACGCTTATGAAAGAATCGGTGCTGGTGAGTTCAAGCTATCTGATACAGACTGTCTGTGGTGATTATATCTGCTTATACAGGCCAGGTATAGAGGTCTCAGCAAGGTATAAGTCACTATTACAACAGTTGGAGTCAGAATAGTTAGTATGCTCCTTTCGACAGCCGATTTTGATTTTTCAAAAGCTGGTTGCGCAGACTAGAGAATCGTATCATTAGAACGGTTTTCGTGCAAAAAAAACAACATATAATCACGACTACGCATGCTCAGAAATGGAAAAATACATACAAAGCTATTAAACACATTGGGGTTGATTTACTAAAGCTTGAAAGTGCAAAATTTGGTGCAGTTCCACACAGAAACCAATCAGCTTAAGGTTTTATTGTCAAAGCTTGATTGAACAAGCTGAGGTTAGAAGTTGATTGGCTAGCATGCACAGCTGCTCCAGTTTTTGCACTCTCCAGCTTTAGAAAATCAGCCCCATTATGTCACTTCTGATGCTGAATTCGGTCGTACAAAAATTTTTGTATCGTTAGTACGCTCTTCACTTTTGACACGAGACAAGCATCAGACAAAAAGCCGACGTTCTGTCTTCCGAATTTCACATCGTGTGTACGAGGCTTTAGTGTCTCAAGAAATGAGATAGGCCGTCAGTACATCAGGTGTGGTCAATTTTCAATGATTGGTGCCATAGCTTTTAGACTCCATATACCCTTCACAAAGACAAAATAATATACACTGATCTGGGGGAAATGTAGCAGTATATATTTTGGTCAGAATTTATAAAGAAAAATTACTAATTTGCAAAATTTTATAACAGAAATTAAGAAAAATGCATTTTTTACAAAATGTTCAGTCTTTTTTTATTTATAGTGCAAAAAATAAAAAGCCCAATGGTGATTAAATACCACCAAAAGAAAGCTCTATTTGTGTGGAAAAAAGGGGCAAAAATTTAATATGGGTACAGTATTGCATGACTGAGTAATTGTCATTCAAAGTGTGAGAGCGCTGAAAGCTGAAAATTGGCCTTGTTAGGAAGGGGGTATGAGAGGCAGTAAAAAGGGTGTTCCAGCATTACTAACAGTGGCGCTGGTGGTACCTCAACAACCCCCCCGCTCACTGTCTGCCAGTCGGTCCTCCGACACTTACCCCATCTAGGTGGCGGGCATCGGCAAGCATCGGGCAGCGGCAGGCATTGGGGCAGCAGCGGAAATCAGCCAGCAGCCGGGATCGGGGCATTGGCAGACATCAGGCAGCAGCGGGCATCGCTTCAGCTGTGCATCTCCTCCTAGGCATCCAATAGGATCGCCTGTCCTTTCAGCCATCGGGAGACAGGTATCATACACGCTTCCTGATTGGCTGGGAGGAGGATCAGTGTTACAATAGTGAATATTCATTCACCATTGCAATACACTTGGGTGGGCTCTGGATGCAATGCTCTGCACCCTGAGTCAACCCTATTTTTAAGCCTATTAAAGCCTCTGGCTCTAATCAGCGCTTCAATAAAACACACCCCTACCATAGGAGTTCATGCGCCCAGTGTCCTGAACAGGGCCGGACGCATGGATAGGGAGGGCGGCGGTGCGGATAGGGGAGGGCGGCGCCCCTGCACCCTCAATGGACAGGCCGCCCCTGATTACTAACATGTGTGTTCTGTGACCACCATTTCACAGACACAAGAAAATGGAAAAGACTGGTGGAGCATGGGGATTCCTGGATTGTTCACAAAGCTAATAGTAGAGTATGATGATGGGGGAGTGAGGAGGCATTGGTAATCATTGCATTCCTTTTTTGGCACTTCATCAAGACCGACCTCCATTATTATTTTTAAACTACTTTATACATTGCAATTTAAACTTGGTAACACATTCAGTACCTGCCTTTCGTGGCCACACTGCTAATCAAGAACATAAAGAGACCACCCATAATATGATAGCAAGCAATGCACCAAGATACTGTAACAATCTTGTATAACAGGGCCCATTTCTAGATGATAATATATGTTTTGACTATAGGCAGCACATCGGGATTTAAATAGCTTCAATGCCTATCGCTGTTCTTATATACAGTGCCTATAAAATAATATAAAATATTAACGTTTTCCAGAAAGTATAACAGAAACATACTATTTATTGTAGAAGTGTTTTCAATGATTTACAATAAAAAAAAAAATCACAAAACACCATACATTCCCTTTAATTTCACATACCTAAGTCATTACTGGTACAGAATTTTTTTTTCGAAGTCCCATAATTAGGTGAATGCAGATCACCAGTATGTAGCTGTAGCCCTCTTTTTGAGGGGAAGGCTATGTCAAATATACCTGCCCAAACAGAATATTATGTGAATCCTGTAGGCAAATAAGTGAACCAGAAACTTTGCCAAGTGGAAGAGTGGGTTTGATAATAAAATTGGCACTGCCTCCAGCCAGGGCAGGACCTCCTCCTTGGAAATTAACCAGCAATGTAATTAAAGTAAGTGGGAGCAGAGGAACTACTGCAACCAGCATATAACATTTATCATAAGTGTAAAGATGCATACCAGTATGGAAATAATACAAGCTTTATATACGAAAATAATAATAATAGTACATACGTCCAATGTACAAACAGATTTTATCAGCAAAGGGCCCAGCAAGAGTCCTGCTGGAATTGTGCACATATAACGGAGTATACATAGTTATTCATATATACCTCCAATGAATGTTGCAGCAAAGTCCAGTTGTAGGGGCCCCTACGGATGATCACGATGTGGCATTCATCTCTGTGTCGGACACCTGTAGGCAAGATCTGTGCTGATCAGGAGACCATCCAGCCATTGTCCAATCAGCCTGGAATGCAGCTTTTCACCAGCAGAATTTTTGCCATGGCAGTCTGCCTATCTACACTGTGCTAGTAGTTAGATTAGTAGCATCTAATCTGTCATGCAACCGAAACTCTAACTACCATAAATGGCCGTTGGATGCCTAACCTCGCTGTAATCTATGCTGGTTATGGAGTGAACAGCAAAAAAATAGCTATACAATCCTAAACCAGAAGCGACAAGGTTACCTAAAATAACAGGAGCTGCATATAAACTGTATTGCAATAAACAGGTTCACCTAGTGTTATACAGCAATGTGATCACTGCACACACACATTGGGGAGAGTTACTAAAACTGGTGTACACAGAATCTGGTGCAGCTGTGCATAGTAACCAATCATCTTCTAACTTCAGCTTGTTCAATTAAGATTTGACAATAAAACTTGGAAGCTGATTGGTTACTATGCAAAGTTCCACCAGATTGTGTGTGCACCAGTAAATCTCAAAAGCAAGGATTTTGGGCTCATGGGACTTTAAATGAGGTGAGCATAAGGTCAACACGTGTAACAAGTAAGCAAATTTATTGTAGGTAAATCAGCACATAAACAGACATGGACATCCAATATGCTAGCAATGACATGGTGAAATGTTAGCAGCCAAAGGCTTATATCCACCATGAATGCTCTGCATACAGATGTACTTTCCCTCCTTGCAGTTTTGTAAATGGACTGCCTATCTGCATCGATGATCGGATCAGCAGAGGGCCCAGAGAGGGAGGAGAGGCTGCCTGTACCACTCACCTGTTGTCTAGTTAGCTTACATTTTCCCTGCCACTGTACTGCCCTAACCTGGCACTATACTGCCACTAACCTGCCGCTATACTGCCACTAACCTGCCACTATACTGCTCTAACCTGCCACCACACTGCCCTAACTTGCCACTATACTGCCCTACCCTGCCACTATACTGCCCTAATCTACCACTATACTGCCCTAATCTGCCACTATACTGCTGCCACTATACTGCCCTAAGCTGCCACTATACTGTCCTAACCTGATACTTTACCGCCCTAACCTACCACAATACTGCCCTAACCTGCCACTACCCTGCCACTATACTGCCCTAACCTGCCACTATTTTACCCTAACCTGCCACTGTACTGCCCTAACCTGCTACTATACTGCCACTAACCTGCCGCTATACTGCCACTAACCTTCCACTGTACTGCCCTAACCTGCCACTATACTGCCACTAACCTGCCGCTATACTGCCACTAACCTGCCACTGTACTGCCCTAACCTGCCAATATACTGCCACTAACCTGCCGCTATACTGCCACTAACCTGCCGCTGTACTGCCTCTAAGCTGCCGCTATACTGCCACTAACCTGCCGCTATACTGCCACTAACCTGCCGCTATACTGCCACTAACCTGCCACTAACCTGCTGCTATACTGCCCTAACTTGCCGCTGTACTGCCACTAACCTGCCGCTATACTACCACTAACTTGCCACTATACTGCCACTAACCTGCCACTATGCTGCCCTAACCTGCCACTATACTGCCACTAACCTCCTGCTTTACTGCAACTAACCTGCTGCTATACTGCCCTAACTTGCCTCTGTACTGCCACTAACCTGCCGCTATACTGCCACTATACTGCCACTAACCTCCCGTCGTATCACCGTCCAATCACCGTCATATCACCGTTCAATCACCATCATATCGCCGTCCAATCACCGTCAT
>BLSH010066420.1:1325853-1336543 GCA_018402905.1 Glandirana rugosa | reverse complement strand
CCCTAATCTGCCACTATACTGTTCTAACCTTCCACTACACTTTCCTAATCTGCCACTATACTGACCTAACCTGCCACTATACTGCCCTAACCTGCCACAATACTGCCCTAATCTGCCACTATACTGCCCTAACCTGCCACTATACTGCCCTAACCTGCCACTATACTGCCCTAAACTTATACTTTACTGCCCTAACCTGCCACTATACTGCCCTAACCTGCCAGTACACTGCCCTGACCTGCCACTATACTGCCCTAACCTGCCACTATACTGCCACTAACCTGCCACTATACTGCCCTAGCTTGCCAATACACTGCCCTAACCTGCCACTACCCTGCCATTATACTGCACTACCCTGCCAATATACTGTCCTAATCTGCCACTATACTGCCCTAACCTGCCTCTATACTACCCTAATCTGCCACTATTCTGCCCTAACCTGACACTTTACTACCCTAACCTACCATGACACTGCCCTAACTTACCATTATACTGCCCTAATATGCCACTATACTGCCCTAATCTGCCACTATTCTGCCCTAACCTGCCACTTTACTGTCCTAACCTACCACAATGCTGCCCTAATATGCCACTACCCTACCACTATACTGCCCTAACCTGCCAATACCCTGCCACTAACGTGCCACTATACTGCCCTAACCTGCCACTATAATGCCCTAACCTGATACTTTATAGCCCTAACCTGCCACTATACTGCCCTAATCTGCCACGAATCTGCCACTATACTGCCCTAACCTGTCACTATACTGCCACTAACCTGTCACTATACTGCCCTAACTTGCCACTATAATGCCCTAACCTGATACTTTACTGCCCTAACCTACCACCATACTGCCCTAACCTGCCACTATACTGCCCTAACCTGCCACTTTGCCACCCTAGTCTGACACTATACTGATCTCTTTGTTATGCTATTCTTTGTGTGGGGAGGAGATCTGCTGCTTGTGCCCAGGTTGTATACAGTGCAGGGATGGGAGAAGGAGCTCTGCTAAGTGCTCTGCCAGTAGTGACCCCTGTCCTTTGCCCTTCTAAAAGTGACCCCTGTCTTCTGCCCTGCCAGCGGTAATTCCTGTCCTCCACCCTGCTGAGCCCTGTGCTGCACTCTGCTGACCCGTGTACACTGCCCTACAAATGAATGGCCTCTATTCTCTGCCCTTCTTACCCCCTGTACAGTGCCCTGCTGACCTCCCATCCTCTGCCCCCCTGACATTTTTAACTGCACCCCCACATTGGACAGGCTAGAGTCGGCCCTGCTTTAAACATATACATATATACACCCAGAAGCTATGGGAAGCAATAGCAGGCTATTAAACACAGGAACACTTGCCTAATAACCCCTGGTTCTAACCTGGGTTAGTAGCAGCTCCCCCATAGCAGGACATGTGTTATTTGACTGTTTCTATTTACTTCTTCCCTCTTTCAACCCAGACATTCGGAGACAGGAAGTGATGTACATAATCAACTCTGTCAACATCAAGCAGTACAGCCACTTTCAGACAGTAGAGGGCAGCAGCTCACTACATAGCCAAGGCATTGCAATTGTTGTGGTGTAAATTTGTAGTATGAATAGGTTCAACTTCTGGTCACTTGGTATCTTGGCATAACCTATACCATAAGGACAAAAGAAAACTCCAAGCAAAGGGAGATTTAAAAGCACAAATTGGGCTACAATAAAAATAAATATGCCTTGGAGTACCATCTGCCCCTGCCTTGATTTGTCTTCCTCTGTCCCTACCTGAGTTGCGCTATTTACTGTAAATATGTTTGTCCCTATTTCTGTTCCTACAGTTTGGTGTTTGCCTGTTCCGGTTTGTGCTCCTGTCCTTATCTGTACCTGTCCCTGTCTCTGCCTTTTCTTGTCACTGACTGTCCATGTCCCTGTCTCTCCTTGTGTTAGTCTTTTGTTATCCATGTTCTTTTTTCCTAACTGTCATTGTCAGATCCCCATCCTTCCCCAACCTACTAACAATCCAATGTTAGTACAGCACTCTCCCCCGCTGAGCTATTGTGTTCTGACAGGGGGATGGCCCCCCTCCAGTCAGCGCTCTCAGCTATTGGCTAGTCTTTTTTGGTCATGTCCCTTTGACAGAAGCAGGATGTTTGGCGACTTCTGTCAGACAAGCTGCCATATACAGGCAGTCCCCGGATTACTAACATCCGAATTACAAACGACTCCTACTTACGAACGGAGGGGGACAACAGGAAGTGAGAGGAGATCTCACCCTAGGAAGGGAAATTCACTCCTGTAAGAGTTATTATGGGATAAAGGGGTCTCCACTGGAGCTTTATCACCAATCCTTGTTTCCACAACAACCCAGAATTTTCAAAATTCAATTTTCATAGGGACAGAAAGTGAGGTGAAATCTTCTAAACAGAAGCATAGACAGCAAAACAAACCTTACAGGGGTGCTACCCCTTCCCTATGCAATCCATAAAGCTTAAAAAATATTTTTTTGGCTTGAGCTATGATTAAAAAATGTACCTGTTCTGACTTACAAACAAATTTAACTTAAAGTGGTTATCAAGGGGTGGGGGGGGGGGGAGTAAGGTAATACTTACCTTAGATCGACGCTGTTGCAGTGGTCCCCAAGCACCGATGTGACCGGCAGCATGTTGTCCCTGTCTTCTTCCGGGATCGGCCAATCACATTGTGGACTCCAGCGTTGTTATTGGCCGGAGCCGCGTTGACATCACTCCCGCGCATGCCACACTTCGTGAAGAAACGGCCCAGTCGATGACATCGGCACATGCATCTACACTGTATATCTCCTAAACCGTGCAGGTTTAGGAGATATGCAGGGTACCTACAGGTAAGCTTTATCATAGGTTTACCTGTAGGTTAAAGTGGTTGTCAAGAGTTGACAACCACTTTAAGAACAAACCTACAGACCCTATCTTGTTTGTAACCCGGGGACCATCTGTACAGGGGCCGAATGTTGGCCAGTTTCTATTGAACCGGCTGATACCGCCCAATATTGGGCCCGTGTGTACCAGCCTTAGATCTGCCAAAGTGTAGCGAGCTACTCTACTCTACTCTACCCTTACTCTCCATCTGGTGTATATTCTGATTGATTGCCAAATGTCTAGTTTACATATAAACACAGCATTGTGTTTATAGTCCAAATTGACTAAACTAAATGGGAAAACATTATGCAATTATCTAAAAACAAAATATCTGTATTCAATAATGCAGTTTATTTTTTGGTGAAGTACAGCAGCTATCAGGTTAAAAAAAAAACATAGAGCAGAAGATGCTCATTAACATTTTACAACAGCTGCTCAGTACCAGAATCTGTCTTTTCTTCTAAGAATGTGGTGTCTACCACTAGTCAGCTGGAAACATGCAAATTTTCTGTTTTGTGTACTAAAGCCATACAGATTCACACATGCATCATGAATTTAAATATCCAGTGTAAATCGGATTCCAGCTTTCTATTTAAACCTATTTATATAACCATTTTTATTTTAATCACACAATTGCATTCTTCTATAATAAAACAATAGCACAGCTATTCTAAGTGGGATTGGGAGGAGACTCAGAGATTATTCAGTTGAACAAAATAAGCCTTTTAAATGTAAAAGTATGCATTATTGCATACATTTTCTTTTTTGTATATTTTAGGCTGTTAACTTTCATGAACCTGTGCTTTGCCAGATACAATCCTTCTCCGGCTGCACATACCCATTGTCTCTTTGCTCCCATCAGCCAAACAAAGCAGCAAAGGAGGGCAGAGAAGGTTAGTAGGTGCAGATAGGGAGTGTGATGGTTATAGCCAGCAAAAAATCTCACTTACCTTATGTCTCTGTGATTTCTATACAAAAAATATTGGTTGCAGTTGTCACAAGGGCATGCACACTGTTACAGTATAGTGCCCACCATACAATTCAAGAATACATTCAAACAATATTAATGGATTTGTTTTGATGTCTTGTGTACATAAACACACTAGGCAAAGTTCCATTGGTAAAGGACACGTAGGGGTTGATTTACTAAGCCTGGAGAGTGCAAAATCTGGTGCACCTGAGCATGGTAGCCAATCAGCTTCTAATCTCAGCTTGTTCAATTACGCTTTGACAATAAAAAGTGGAGTTGCCCTTTCAGTAAACCTGTCATGAGAGACATGCAGTATAGGGACAGTCATCATTGTCCTATTTCTGAAAATGCTTAGTAACTGGCTATTATACTGACCCGATGGCTTCAGTATTTTGTGAGTCACTGACCTGGAACAAGTATATAATCAAAAAGTCATAGATACAGTCCAAAATCATTCTCTGCATATGTCCCCTGGGTACATGACTTGAAGAAAGTATAATAATTAAAGCCAGAAACTAGCATTATCCAATAAAGGTCAACAATTGTAGTCTCCATGTTTTATTCATTATAGGTTTATGCTAAAGAAAACCCATCAGAAGAACTGATTTAACCTGTTTAGGCAAAATGAAGAGGCATGTAGCCCACCAAACCCAGGCCCATTAAACAGCCGCAAGGATAGCCACCACATTCTATGTTTGAGGTAAATGCCCAGGTGCTCACCCATAAAGAAATCCATACAGATCAAATTGGTATAGACTATAGAGCACCCATGGGTCTTACAGAGGAGATAGATCAAAACAGCAGCATTTTTATTATTGTCATTTCGATGAAACTTAGTCCGTCTTTCTAAAGACCATTTAGAGTCCTGGGTGAGCTTCTTTTAGCTTAGGATGCAAGGTTCATTAGTTTGGGGAAAGCATTTGATATATTGGTGGTTCAGTTTCTAAGTATGTCAAAATTCCACCCCTTATACCAGGCAGCATACTCATATCTCAGTGAAGTACATGGAAGTGTCCTGGTTGCTCCTTTCAGAAGGAGTGATTTTACTCTTCACATTGAGATAAACCCTGAAACTCGTGCACAAAAACAATGTGTGTACTTAAAGAAGTTCTGTACAATGAAATACAAAGATCTGAGATTCTCTAAATGGGTGGTTGTTAAATACACTTGAAAAAACACAGAACAAAACAGTTTTTTCTGACCAGTGTTGTGTTTAAAGAGATAAACTTATGTGGAACTAAAAGGGACAAATGGTCGTCCCTGGATGTAAACTTTTGTGACCAGGGCTGCTCATTTGTTATTGCATGAAGGTGAATACTCGGATGTGCAGTTACCAGCGTGCAAGCCAGGGTGTTTTCTAAACACAGTGAGCCTTTATGCAAGATTATTAGTTGGGCCCCCTTGCTTGGGAAGAAGGAAATGTCATGTGCACAGCAAACCTCAGAAAAAAAGTGTGCATATCTAAATATTGGACATGGCTTAAAGAGGTGTGGATAAACGGAATCTGACATATTATTGAGTGAGACAGTGTTGAATAGGGAATGTACAGCACAGTATCTGTGGAGGCAAATTGGAGGGGCCAGGGACCAACACTGGAGGGCAATTGTTCAGGGGTCACTAGTAAGTCACTTATTTACTACTGACCACTGAAACACTTACTACTGACCTCTGAGTCACGTATTACTAACCTCTGCATCATTTATTACTGGCCTCTGTTTCATTTATACTGACCTCTGAATGATGTGTCACCTACTACTAAACTCTGTCTCACCTACTACTAACCTCTGACTGCTGTGTCACTTACTACTGACTTTTGCACCACTTACTACTGACCTCTGAATTTAGTGTCACATACTACTAACCTCTGTATTCTGCACCACTTACTACTGGTTTCTGTACTCTGTGTCACTTACTAATGACCTCCGAATTTTGCTTCAATTACTACTGACCTCTGCATCACTTACTAGTGACCTGGACCTCTGTGTCGCTGACAACTGACTTCTGAATGTTGTGTCACTTACTACTGACCTCTGAATGTTGTGTCACTTACTATTGACCTCTGTATTACTTACTACTGACTTCTGTGTCACCTAATACTGACAACTGAACGTTGTGTCACTTACTACTGACCTCTGTATTACCAATACTGACCTCTGCATTACTTACTACTGACCTCTGTATTACTTACTACTGACCTCTGCATTACTTACTACTGACCTCTGCATTACTTACTGCTGACCTCTGTGTCACTTAATACTGACCTATGAACGTTGTGTCACTTATTATTGAACTCTGCATCACTTACTATTGACCTGTGAATGCTGTGTCACTTACTACAGACCTCTGAACACTGTGCCACTTACTACTGACTTTAGTGTCACTCACTACAGACCTCTGAACACTGGGCCACTTACTGCTGACTTTAGCATCACTTACTACTGACCTCTGAACTCTGTGTCACTTTCTCATAACTTATGTACTCTGCATCACTTACTAATGACCTCTTTATTCTGCATCACTTACTACTGATGTTTGTACTCTGTGTCACTAACTACTGACCTCTGAACTCTGTGTCACTTACTACTGACCTCTAAACTCAGTGTAATTTATTACTGATCTCTGAACTCTGCCTCACTTACCACTGACATCTGTACTCTGTGTCACTTACTACAGAGTCCAGGGGGCAGTAGTAGGTGGCACAAAGTTCAGGGGTCAGGAGTAAGCAACGCAGAGTTCAGAGGTCAGAAGCAAATGAGGCAAAGTTCAGAGGTCAGTAGTGAGGCAGAGTGCAGTAGTAAGAGACCCTCTGGGGAAGATTTACTAAAACTGGTGCACACAGAATCTTTTATTTTATTGGTTGAACTAGATGTCTTCTTTCAACCTGACTAACTATGTAACTATGTAAGAATCTGGTGCATAGTAACCAATTAGCTTCTAACCTCAACATGCTGAATTAAGCTTTGACAATAAAACCCAGAAGCTGATTGGCTACTATGCACAGCTACGCCAGATCCTGTGTGCACCAGCTTTAGTAAGTCTCCCCCTCTCTTTTTCAGTACAGTCAAACAGCCCTTCCTTGCACAGCTTACCGCTGTTCTCCCTCTCTCTGGACTCATCAGGGCATTCACAATACTGCAGCTCTGGCACTCTTCCTCTTCCCTGATTTAGAGGGCAGGGCTAATTCGCAGCCAATTACAGCCCTGCTATGGGGATCCACTCCCCCTACCCCATGCGTTGACCTTAAATGCCCGCTTCCTCCCCAGCATAAACAAACCCTTGAAAATACTTAAAACTGCTTCAGCTATATGTGACAAGTGCAGCTGCAGCATAGACACAAAAGGGGGAACTAATGGAATGTTCCCAGACTTGCTGTGCAAGGTATGAGGGCACAGTGGGCCCCACCCCCTTGAGGTCACATTGCACTCATGGAGAATATGCCACTGGCACAACCACAGCCTGCCATTGATTTGTACAGGCAGCTCTATACAAGCACATGATTCGAGAACAAACAGCAGCAGTTGTAATAACCCTATAGGGAAATTATAGTATGAACCTTAGCAGCCACGCTCAACACTTATTGAGGCTAAACTGCTCAATTCAAATAAAATAAACTAATTGAAATATCCACCCAAAAAAATTGTGAATTTGTGTGAAAATTATATTAAAGTGCATATATTTGATAATGCTGGCAATTTATCCATGTATATATCGATTAGCACTACTATTTGAATTAATTAGCGATACTTACCTATACCCACTGATAGCCACGCATCTCATTTAAAGTCCCAAAACGCCCCCCCCTCTCTTCCCATAGTGTAATATCATTTTAAAAGGGTTTATTAAAGCAAAGCAGCTCTTACGTTTAAAAAAAGTACACGTGTGCCAAACTCGTATAGACGCTGACGTCACTTTCGGTATGCCTCCGCTCACGCCCTAGGCGTTACGTCATACTGATCCCATCTCTACTTTTTCCACCATGTATCCATCTGGCATCTTTCTGGTTTTAGATTTCTTAAGAAGAGCCTATGGTGCAGAATATGGCTGTCACAGTTGCTACAAAGCCCAAAACTTATGCTCTTGGTATGCTAGGCACACATAATCTAGACATTAATTCTGAAAGCTTTTCCTTTTGCAAAATGATTTTTCCTTGTTGCTTGTAGCTGTTATCTAGCTGTGAGTTAGGCTCCATGCACACTGTATCTCAAAAATGACCGTTTTTGGTCGTTTTGGCGTTTTTTTAACAGCCAAAAAACGCCACTTTATTTTATCCTATGTGTCCATGCACACATGGTCGTTTATTGTCTTTTATCAGCAGTGGCGTTTTTGGGCTGTTATCTGAACGCCCTGAATTGGCGTTCAAAAGTCGTTCTCCTGACCACAAAAAATGCCAGACGCCGCTAAATGCCGGTATACCGGCGTCTGGCGTTTTTTGCAGTCAATGGAAGCCAATGAAGTAAAAAAAAAAAGCCAAAAAACACAGACACCAAAAAACGCCGCTAAACGCTGCTTACAAAACATTGCAAATAGAATGTTTTGTGAGCAGGGTCTCCTGCCCGACGCTGACAGAGCCCTATAGCGTCCAGTGTGCATGGAACCTTAGAGTTGCCAACCTCCTGCTACGTTTATTTACTCACGAAACATGGAAAATGTACTAACATCAGTTTCAGTTCAGTAGTTTGCAGGTCTTGTTCCAGTGTGCCTGTGTCTCTCCTCTGTTTGTCTCCCAATTCCTTCCAGGTTGTTTCTCAGTGGAGGTACCTTCTAGAAGTCACATCAGCATCTATACGAGTTAAGCATGCGTGGATTTTTGTGCATTTGTACTATTTTAAATGTGAATAAGAGCTGCTTTATTTTAATAGATGCTTTTAAAATGATATTGCACTATGGGAAGTCTTTTTCATGTGCACATAATCATAGATGCTATGGAGAGAGGATACCCAGGATTACCACAGAGGAGACCTTGTTTACCATAGAGATCTGCTGGCTGGGAGAGACCAACAGAGGACCCCTAGAGGTGAGCGGAGATAAAAGCACCACCAGACTAGAGATAACCACTACATGCTTAATCAAAGCTGTATTTAAGGTGAGAGGCTAGAGAGCACAGAGGTGTCACAACGGTGAAAAGTGAAGATACAACATTTTATGGACACACACATCCAATAGTGAAGGGATATACCATTGATTAAAAGGACTTTCAAAGCACATTTACACAGTTGGAGTAACCATCCTATTCTCAAGTTATAATTATCTAGCACCTTGAGTATTATATTCTGTATCATATGTCTATACAATATAAGTACCAGCTACTGAAGATGTGATATGTGATTATAGGCACAGCAGTATATATTTATTTGCAGATTTGCACATTATTTGATTGGCTTTAATTTGCACAGGATTTATATATTTTGCCGTTATGCACAATACGCACAGCACAAGGTACACTAATTTCAGCAACACAGCACCATTTACACTATACAACTTACATATTGCAATAGCTACTGATAGGCTACTGAGTGCTTGCAGCAGCTGAATTCCTATCTATCCCACTTTATACACAGTGATAGCGCAGGAGTAATCACTATACACCTAAACAAAAAGTGCCAAACATATAATATAATGAGTATGTGCACAAAAAAGTAATATATATGCACCCAGCGTCCCTCACCTTCGCATGGAACCGGGTATTCTGTTTAGCCCAAATAAGTGTTGAGTTTGGTTGCTAAGATTCATATTTTCAGTTTAAATTTGCTAAATACATTTATGTTGCATATAAACTAAAGGGTGTGCAAAATATTACAGTTTGTGTTCTTTAGAAAGCAGTCACAGCTAATAGAAAGCCTGTCCCTTGCCAGTAACTGTTGAGAAGGACCTTTTGCTCGCTAATGCGTGTGGCATTAGCAGTATGCCTGTTGATTAATGAACTCTGTTTTTGACTCAGCCAGGGTAGTGTCAGGCATCTGCAGAAAGGCCACTGATTGAACACAGAGCAAGAGTCCTTCTCTACAACATGCTGGAGGAGCAGGCTTTTCTACTCAGGCTGTGGGTGCTTTCTAGAGAAAGCCAACCATACATGGATTGAAATTCGGCCAGTTCTGCAGGACTTGCAATAGAACACTATAACTTTGAAATACAAGATAACACGTGTACAAATTGTAGAATTATTTCGGAAAAATGTATATATATCTACAGTCAGGTCCATAAATATTGGGACATTGACACAATTCTAATCATTTTGGCTCTATACACCACCACAATGGATTTGAAATGAAACAAACAAGATGTGCTTTAACTGAAAACTTTCAGCTTTAATTTGAGGGTATTTACATCCAAATCAGGTGAACGGTGTAGGAATTACAACAGTTTGTACATGTGCCTCCCACTTTTTAAGGGACCAAAAGTAATGGGACAGAATAACAATCATAAATCAAACTTTCACTTTTTAATACTTGGTTGCAAATCCTTTGCAGTCAAATACAGCCTGAAGCCTGGAACGCATAGACATCACCAGATGCTGGGTTTCATCAGATACGCAAGGTCCGAAGTCCGACATAAACTGACGTTTCCTAAACGTTGGTTCATAATTTTTCACTTTCAAACTAAATACTAACAATAAGACAGGGTAATGAAAACCAGGGAATTTTTCACCCTCCGTGTACATGTTTGACAACATTAAGGATGTGGCAAGTGGACTAAACCTACATTTATGGGAGTTTAATTTCGACTTTCAAAAGTCAATTTCGTGTAGAACAAACAAAGTAAAGTTTAGGTAACACCACCACATATCTCGGTTTTACTAATCTTAACACAGTTACAGGGTTATAAATACCTGGACTGACATCTATATATATGTAAAAA
>BLSH010066420.1:1314308-1325843 GCA_018402905.1 Glandirana rugosa | reverse complement strand
AGAGACAGGTGTAGGAATTACAACAGTTTGTATATGTGCCTCCCACTTTTTAAGGGACCAAAAGGGACAGATTAACAATCATAAATCAAACTTTCACTTTTTAATACTTGGTTGCAAATCCTTTGCAGTCAAATACAGCCTGAAGCCTGGAACGCATAGACATCACCAGATGCTGGGTTTCATCCCTGGTGATGCTCTGCCAGGCCTCTACTGCAACTGTCTTTAGTTCCTGCTTGTTCTTGGGGCATTTTCCCTTCAGTTTTGTCTTCAGCAAGTGAAATGCATGCTCAATCGGATTCAGGTCAGGTGATTGACTTGGCCATTGCATAACATTCCACTTCTTTCCCTTAAAAAAACTCTTTGGTTGCTTTCGCAGTATGCTTCGGGTCATTGTCCATCTGCACAGTGAAGCTCCGTCCAATGAGTTCTGAAGCATTTGGCTGAATATGAGCAGATAATATTGCCCGAAACACTTCAGAATTCATCCTGCTGCTTTGTCAGCAGTCACATCATCAATAAATACAAGAGAACCAGTTCCATTGGCAGCCATACATGCCCACGCCATGACACTACCACCACCATGCTTCACTGATGAGGTGGTATGCTTTGGATCATGAGCAGTTACTTTCCTTCTCCATACTCTTCTCTTCCCATCACTCTGGTACAAGTTGATCTTGGTCTCACCTGTCCATAGGATGTTGTTCCAGAACTGTGAAGGCTTTTTTAGATGTTGTTTGGCAAACTCTAATCTGGCCTTCCTGTTTTTGAGGCTCACCAATGGTTTACATCTTGTGGTGCACCCTCTGTATTCACTCTGGTGAAGTCTTCTTTTGATTGTTGACTTTGACACACATACATCTACCTCCTGGAGAGTGTTCTTCATCTGGCCAGCTGTTGTGAAGGGTGTTTTCTTCACCAGGGAAATAATTCTTCGGTCATCCACCACAGTTATTTTCCGTGGTCTTCCAGGTCTTTTGGTGTTGCTGAGCTCACCGGCGCATTCTTTCTTTTTAAGGATGTTCCAAACAGTTGATTTGGCCACACCTAATGTTTTTGCTATCCCTCTGATGGGTTTGTTTTATTTTTTCAGCCTAATGATGGCTTGCTTCACTGATAGTGACAGTTCTTTGGATCTCATATTGAGAATTGACAGCAAAAGATTCCAAATGCAAATAGCACACTTGAAATGAACTCTGGATCTTTTAACTGCTACTTGTAAATGGGATAATGAAGGAATAACACACACCTGGCCATGGAACAGCTGAGCAGCCAATTGTCCCATTACTTTTGTTCCCTTAAAAAGTGGGAGGCACATATACAAACTGTTGTAATTCCTACACTGTTCACCTGATTTGGATGTAAATACCCTCAAATTAAAGGTGAAAGTCTGCAGTTAAAGCACATCTTGTTCGTTTCATTTCAAATCCATTGTGGTGGTGTATAGAGCTAAAAAGATTAGAATTGTGTTGATGTCCCAATATTTATGGACCTGACTGTATATACAACATACAGTAACTTTAAAAAGTGAGTACACCCCTCACATTTTTGTAAATATTTTACTATGTTTTTTCATGTGACAACATTGAAGAAATTACACTTTGCTACAGTGTAAAGTAGTGAGTGTTCAGCTTGTATAACAGTGTAAGTTTGCTGTCCCCTCAAAATAACTCAACACACAGCCATTAATGTCTAAACCACTGACAACAAAAGTGAGTACACCCCTAAGTGAACATGTCCAAATTGGGTCCAATTAGCCATTTTCCCTCCCTGGTGCCATGTGACTCGTTAGTGTTACAAGGTTTCAGGTGTGAATGGGGAGCAGGTGTGTTAAATTTGGTGTTATCGTTCTCACTCTCTCATACTGGTCACTGGAAGTTCAACATGGCACCATGCTGCTCTACACAATGATGGCCTAGGCTATAAGAAGATTTCCAAGACCCTGAAACTGAGCTGCAGCATGGTGGTCCAAGACCATACAGCAGTTTAACAGGACAGGTTCCACTCAGAACGGGCCTCGCCATGGTCGACCAAAGAAGTTGAGTGCACGTGCTTAGCGTCCTATCCAGAGGTTATCTTTCAGAAATACACATATGATTGCTGCCAGCATTGCTGCAGAGGTTGAAGGGGTGGGGGCTCAGCCTGTCAGTGCTCAGACCATACGCCGCGCACTGCATCAAATCGGTCTGCATGGCTGTCATACCAGATGGAAGCCTCTTCTAAAGATGATGCACAAAAAAGCCTGCAAACAGTTTGCTGAAGACAAGCAGACTAAGGACATGGATTACTGGATCCATGTCCTGTGGTCTGATGAGACCAGTATAAATGTATTTGGTTCAGATGGTGTCAAGCGTGTGTGGCGACAACCAGGTGAAGAGCACAAAAACAGGTTTGTCTTGCCTACAGTCATGCATGGTGGTGGAAGTGTCATGGTCTGGAGCTGCACGAGTGCTGCTGGCACTGGGGAGCTATAGTTCATTGAGGGAACCATGAATGCCAACATGTACTGTGACATACTGAAGCAGAGCATGATCCCCTCCCTTCAGAGACTGGAACGCAGAGCAGATTTCCAACATGATAATGACCCTAAACACACCTCCAAGATGTCCACTGCCTTGCTAAAGAAGCTGAGGGTAAAGGTGATGGACTGGCCAAGCATGTCTCCAGACCTAAACTCTATTGAGCATCTGTGGGGCATCCTGAAATGGAAGGTGGAGGAGCGCAAGGTCTCTAACATCCACCAGCTCTGTGATGTCGTCATGGAGGAGTGGAAGAGGACTTCAGTGGCAACCTGTGAAGCTCTGGTGAACTCCATGCCCAAGAAGGTTAAGGCAGAGCTAGAAAAATAATGGTGGCCACACAAAATATTGATACTTTGGGCCAAATTTGGACATTTTCACTTAGGGGTGTACTCACTTTTGTTGCCAACGGTTTAGACATTAATGGCTGTGTGTTGAGTCATTTTGAGGGGACAGCAAATTTACACTGTTATACAAGATGTACACTCTACTTTACATTGTAGCAAAGTGTCATTTCTACAGTGTTGTCACATGAAAAGACATAATAAAATATTTTAAAAAATCTGAGGGGTGTACTCACTTTTGTGAGATACTGTATATATAGTTATATATAACTATATATTAGTATTCATCAAATAGATCTAATATTGTAGAGTATACATAAAAAGCAAATTTATCCAAATGCATAACAATTAGCAACCACTGTCATTTAAAATCTGGCAACTGTTCCTGTTACTGTGAAAAATGTTGTGTACTAAACTCAAGCCTTGTGCATGACTACATAAGACTGCCGTCATGCACAAATGGCTGCAGTCTTATGGGGGGAGGCTGGAGACAAACAATATTTAAAGGACACAGAGAATTTGCTTTTTAACTGTTATACCTCGTGTGTAATAGAAATAGTGTACTATAGAAGGACTATCAGTGTTACATAAAAAGGTGGAGGTTTAATAAAGAACAATAGAAAGTCTTGATTTGATTTGGAAAGCTACATTTTATTGAAGGTACAAAATGAGCTGCCAGAAGTATCACACATTTGCATTTGACACAATCTCATATAAAAAAAATAATAATTTGGAACTCATGTAGAGTCTGCCCCTTTCTCAGAAGGACATGACAAGTAGATAAATAAATCTGAAATGATAAAAAAATAGACTACAGTCCATTTCATGCTTTGACTTGTAACATCCAGGAAACATATGGAGTCATCTGACATTGGAAAACACTTTGATCATGCAATGGGAAGATCGACCAACTCTGTTCTGGACAGAGAGGAGCAGTTAGGGTTTAACTGCCAGCTCCCATACTGAAGACATTTGCACAAAATAAGGTATGGGTTCCTATAAAACTGGAACTGAGAAAGATCATTTTATACAACAAGCTTATGTCAGCAAATAAAACACTTTAGTAAAACACCAACCCAGCTCAAAATTGGACAAGGAATAACCAAATGACCCTAATGATGTAATATTTAACTAATTTAAGAGTGTTTCAAGCAAAACTGGAGATGAAATACTGATTCAAGAATTATAACCCTTATTTGTCAAAACATGTGAAGGAAGACATTTTCTTTTTGCTCACATCAATCAGATTTTCCTGTACAGCACAGGTAAATTCTAACTGGCTGCTATAATAAGCATCAAAACAGGTCATCCTTCACTTTTATAACAGATGTATTTCAACCCAAAATGATCAATATGTTACCTTAAATTCCAAAGTATAGTTTTATCAGTACTTATTTATACCCAGCTTATTACAGTTGGCAACTCTCCAAATTTACTATGGAGAACCCAGAATTGGGATAACATTAGTAATAACAGGCACCCATTGAACAGTTGTCAGATATAAGGCTTACAAGAGAAGGACAGTAGACCTTGTTGGCACGATACAAAATCTATATCCATGAAACAACAGATCTTGAGAGTACTTTACAGTTAATGGTCCATTCTTTATGACTGAGAGCCACAGATATGTAAGACATCATAAGATCATCAGTTAATAAGCAGAGACATTAAATTGTACAGACATGTTACAGACCAACAGCTGTATTTTATCCCTTCAGCACCATGATGCATCTGCCATTAAAACATAATGACTGCATTCTTATATATATTGCAAAGCAGTGCAAATAGACAAAATATATGGAAAACACAAAATACAACAGTACACAATAAAGGTTCTTGCCCATGTTTTCTATTATTCAGGTACTAAAAAAAAAAACCTTTTCCACTGAGATTCTAAATTCTTCATGGGATAAATTATTTAGCTTGCTGTAGTCTTGCTGAATTCTGTGCAGATTAAGAAATGTGCATATTTAAAAAGGGGCACATGCAGGATCTTCATGAATTTTATGTCTGTCCTATTATTTATCATACCAACTAAATGCTTTTTTGTATTCAGTACTTGGAAGGATATTAGATAATAATAAAGCATAGGGCAAAAAAAAGCAAAAAATATGGCACATTTCTGTTCATTTCTTTAAAATAAACATTCAAACACCTGCTGTTTAGATTAAACAAGAGTGATAAATCTTTTAAGCTGCTTTTCTTATATGTCAAAAGTGGGTCTGCAGTAACTATCCCCCTTGTTAGTGCTACTGTCCCCTTATATTTCTAAGTCAATTCCTTTTCTTTTGAGCTGGAAGAGGTAATAATATGGGGTTGATTTCCCAGACATTGTCAGTTTTTATATAGGGTTTTGATGACTAGCATCAAGGCTTTGATATGATTTTATTAACAACAATAAAATGAAATATCCTTTGTTCTGCACTAATTCTTTTACATTGTGCAGTGGGAATCCCCCTATATCAGGATTGTATAAATAAATAAATAAACCTTCTTTGGCAACATGGCTACTAAAAGTTGTGTTGCAATGTTAGTGACAGTGACATCTATATATACATTATGGAGATCTTCTCAGTACACCGGCCCTTCTGCAAAAGACTACATCATTATGTTATCAATGATATCCCCTTTATTTATTAGTAGGATTACTCAATATCAATACTTTATAGATTTTTACAGACAGACTTAAAAGAGAAGTTTGTGATTAAAAAAAACAAATATTCATATTATCCATCTAGGTGGATGGAGCATTAATCCGATGCTGCATTTGTCCCCCACTGCCTCCACACCGAGAACTGAGTAATCAAAGACTGTTCTCTGCTCACTGGTCTTCAGTGAGCAGAGAACCAGTTACTGTAAGTCACCGGCTCTCTGGTCTGGCCCTGCAGCTCTCACTATAGAGGTTGAGCCAGCTGCCAGTCAAGCCATCTGGGTGGATCCCAACATTAAAGTCGGAATCTCTCCTGTGTCTGGACCAGCTGATTATGTGTCACAGGAGTGCAGAATGAAGTGCAATCCTGTGATGCCCAGGAGAAGTAGGGCCGAAAGAGCTTTGGCCCTACTTCTTCTTTAACACATAAACCATTTTGCCACATATGAGGTTACCTTTTTTTTATACATACTATTTTCTAGTTAAATAAGTAATCAAACTGACCCCATTATAATTGCCACAACAGGTCTGCAGGATCTCGCCATCATAGTACCTAACTTGTAAAAGAAAATGGCAGGTGGTTTAACTCCACATTTACCAAAAATTGAAACATCACATTTGAGCTGACTGACTTTTTAAAGTCCAACAATAGCCAAAATATTTTTTAAGTTGTCAGTAGATTCGAGAAGAATTGATCCTCTTTTAGGTTTCTATTGTTGACCATGACCTTGTAAGGTTGATTTCCCTGACTTCTAATAGAGTCACCACAGCAGGAAGAGAGACACAGACTGAAATAAAAACCTGAGATTTTAACAACTTCATGATCTATCCTGATCTTAAAGAAAATTATTTTGCCTATAGATAGGCTTTAGGTATGATATGACATAATTATTAAAATAGTCACACGGTGCACAAGGAAATACTGAACATCCTTAAGATTCAAATTTGCCACTGCTCACCAGCACCAAGCTGGGCAATGTACAAGACTGCCACATATTACAGATTTACTACAGTAAGATTTATCATTGTAAAGTATTCAGATTCCAAAATGTTTTGGTGCATACCACTGCTAAACACATAATGAGGCACTGAAGGGGTTCTATACAGCATTGACAAAGTGCATTGTTTTGTTAAGTGCATCATAGATTGTTACCAGTCTTCTTCCGTAACAGTTCTTTAAGGTATACATGATTCTTTGTCTTAAACAATATTCCGTCTTGTGCCAGATATTGCTGCTTTCCAGGGACAATAAAGGAAACTGGAGATAATGAATTGTGTTGCCCATAGCAGCTATTCTGTTTCTTGTTTTCCTTTTTAAACCTGAGGTAGAAAAATGAAATTTAAACAGTTTTTTTTCTTGCTATGGGTAATACATCCAAATCTCATTTCCTCCACTTCAATAGATTGCCCCTTGTTTCATCTGAGAACTAACATTCTGATGTCCACACTGCACATCTGTTCACTATACTTTTATAACAGAGATTATGTTATTTGAGTGCCATTCTAGTAGCAGTAGTAGTGAATTAATGTCAAATGAAGGTTTGAGAAAATCATAGTCAAGATAGCAGCCTTAAGGTGACCAACCAAATCTGTATGAATTATTAGAGGTGCAATGGAACAGGTTCTCTATATGGATCTTCCATAACAGATCAATTTGAAGAAGTGTAGAATAAGCAAACAACTATTTTGTGGATTCTGTGCCCAGAATGTAAGTCAAAGAGAAACAAGTTCTAACAATTGGGTCAATTGAAACAAAGTTTAACATTATTTCATGAAATAGCACCCCCTTGGTCAGGGCTATGATTTGATAAAATACATAGAATACTGTATATTAATTCACTATTTATATTGTATATATAAAGACAAAGGTTAAAGGCATTGAAACGTGCATGATGCACATATCATTCAAGGTCCATAACCTAATACAACAAAGGCACTCGCAGGATTTGACAGGCTATGCAAAACAAATATATTTATAACACATTTTTCTGATAACCTTTAGAAAGGTGGGCTGCAACCTATTAAACCATTTGTAGAATAAACCAAAGCCTTATTTCAATAACTGTCAAGTCCTGCAAAAGCCTCTGTTCTCATTAATGTATTGAAGGGATAGTACTAACCCAAGGTTTGTTAGTTACTTTTCAGAGTTGACCCCACTCTTCAAATGTCCTTTTTCTCTATTTGCTGCAACTCAGAAATAACCACCATATATGAATGTTTTGGTTTTATGCTTATACACATTTTATCATGAACCAGGGTAGTTTGTTAATTTGAACTAGAAAACAAACTTCAACTTAAAAAAAATGATGTCTAAACGGCAGTAACCCATGGTAAAGTATCAGAAATCATTGCTTGGCTGATTAAGCTACAGTAAACATGGGAAACTCATTCTTACATGCCATCATTACTTGCACTAAGGGCGTGCCCTCTGCAGGCTTTCACAAGACAGATCAGCAAAGGATGAATTCTGATAGGTTACTTTGTACACTGCCCTCTTAATTAATCTCAGTTTGTTTTCATCCAGCTCCATAAATAAGTACTGTTAAATGCTCAGAAATGATAGCCCAAAAAAATGCTTGCCCTACAATTTAGGCCTCATGCACATGGACGTTTGTTAGGCATAGTATGCCTAGCATAAATATCTCGACGCCTTCCCACACAGAAGTGCCGCAAGGGGGGCGCACTGCTGCCCGTAGAAGTAAATGGCTGAAAGACCCTGCACTTGTATAGACAGTGATGATTCTGCATCTTAGCATTAACCCACATATGCAGGCTCAGCACCTTTCCTGAACGTGAGACTACAGGGTGTACGGCCATTCACTTTTCTAGTCAGTTGTACACCCACCCGTGGCATATTTAATGCCTGCAAACGTCCATGTGCGCCTAAGGTTCCTCTCCAGCTACAGAAGCTTGTTGAGACCATTAACATTGATATGTATTCTATTCAAATTTGGGAACAAAACTTTCTATACTACCTAACATTGTTTGTTATATAAAATTCTGAACAGTAGAGTTTGAGTTATTGAATTAAATAAAAAGGATTCTGGCAGAAAATCCATGCAGGATCATGGGGATCATCAAAAATATTTTTCCTGTTTTTATTTTAAATAGATATTTTAGACTAATTTAGTTTTTAGCTGTTTGTTAGTTTTGTGGCAACTACAAACGTGACTGGTGGGCTGATTCTGCAGCCTTGTAAGTAGTTGTTTGACTGTGAATAATACTCTTAGCTTTATAAAACAAGTCTTTTTAACTGCTGAACTTGCAGTGGTGAGTAATCAATTAACATTTTTGCAATGTAAAGCCAACATCATAAATATCAGTAGAAATGGGAAGACAGACTTCAGAAAGTTACTTGGAGGCACTATAATGAAATGAAATACTATCCAGTTAAAGTAAATGCTAATGTAAATTTCAGTAAAAAAATGTATTTACTATAATATTCCTTTTAAATTGCCACATGCCTTTGATAAGCAAATGTTATTGATGGTAACCAAAAAAATGTTTTTTTTTTAAAGCAATATGCAACATAAAAAAGTTTACATTGTAACTGAATAATATATTGTAGTTATCTTTATAGATGACTAAGAGGCCAGGTACTTCTCATAAACCTTCAAATCTTCAACTGAACCCTAAACTCCTTCACTCCCTTCCTCTACACATCCTATCAACTCAGTGAAAACTGCCACCCTGGATGTTTGAGCATCAGTCACTGCCAAAACGTCCAACCCTCCAGCAAGGCAAAGCAATATTCCATAAATACAAAGAGGCTAACTTACAAAGACTAGAGTGGCCAGGATATGGAGCAGCTGTGCATGGCAAGCAATTAGCTTCTATCTTTCAAAACTTTACTGAACAAGCTGAAGTTAGAAGCTGATTGGTCACAATTCACAGCGGCTCCAGATTTTTTATGTGAGTAGTTGTCATTCATTGGATATAATCGTTTGGTGAAATTAATAAATTGATGGGTTTAGTTCTGCTTTAGGCACTGCAGTACTGCTTCACCCTCCAAAAAAGGGGACATTTTGACACAAAATGCCATTTGCCTTAAAGAATGCAAAAAATTCTTCAAGGATTATGATATACAGTAGCAGTATTAACATGGACAATGAGCAAGACTCGAGCTACCATAGTTAAAGTCTATAACCAAAACTTTTTTCTTAGTTTTGGATAGAGTGGGGGAGGGCTCCTTAAAGAGATTTCTCCTCAGTCCATGTTTTGGGGATGTTTTACCAGACAGGAAGTGAAGCACAATCTGCAACAGGAAAACAGACAGCAATAAAAAGCTGACAGCGGTTGAATAAGCATGCCCCTACATTTTTGTTTTGTTCTGTGTTGCTGGGTGTAAGTTTCCTTCACTTCCTGTCTGGTGAAAAGATGGTTGTCCTTTGGACAGGAAGTGAGAGGAATTTGTTTTACTGAGCCACAGGAATCCGTAAAAACCCCAGCAGAAGTTCCAATCCTTCTCCATGCTATTTAAAACAGAAAAAAATGTGAGCTATGGATACGGTACACTTTTAGCACAGGGTGCCAAAGAACTTAGGGATGGCTCTGAATTCAGTAATTCATGTAAACCCTCTTCATACCACCTCACAACATATTAGAAGTAAACATGTGTTATTGAAATGAGGAAGTGTGACCATCATAATTCTGCGACATTAAAGATACAATATAATTTTTTTAATATATATATAAATATATTAATATTCATGGATTACCATGCAAAACTTTCTGGAGTTTATCAAAACAGGAGATGATATTGAGAGTATTGGGTAAGTGATATTTTTGTACACAGCTGAAAGTGTCCACAAATATCAGAGTAGATTTTTGCAGATAAAGCTTATTTGAGACCACCACTTTGTGATGTCCACGACTGTCCTGCCTGATAGTTATCTATATATGACTTAGACAAGAAGGAAGTTACGCTTGGCCTATATGTGTGCTGCTCTTAAATGATCATATCTATGTTTTTTTTAAAGTTATGGATAGTCAGTATTCACTAGGGCTGCCTAAATCCGTCAGATCTGCTCTTCATCAAGGCCAGGTTACAAAATGGGATCTTTGCCACTAAGGAGAGGTCCGCTTCTATACATCTGTGTGGTGTTTAACTTTCTGCAAATAAGCCCAAAGAACTGTTCTGTCCCTAGTTAACGTCCTTCCCCCTGAGATGACCGATAACTAAGCACACACTGCACAGCAAAATTCAATAAAGGGGTGTATCAATTTATGTGGCAATATGGGAATTTTCATATTCTGTATATTATAAATTGCTCTGTTGCCTAAACATTATTGTGTTATAATGTCTGTTGGCTTTTTAAATAATATTAATTTATTAAACACTGGAAGGTAGAGTGGATATGTCTGTCTTTGTAACCCCTTCTGAAAGAAGAGCTATACATGTGACCAAGAATGTAAAAACCAATATATATATAATTCTAGAATAAATAGTGCAAATCCCGCGCTTACTCCAACAATAAAATTCAAAGTATGAAGATACAGTCAACTTAATGTTAGTTTGGCAGCTCGCATAAACACTAGATCCGATTGTTCCAAAAGTTAATTCACATAGATGCAGCGCCAAGGTGAAAGAGAAGGAAAAAACACAGGTAGGGGCAAGAAGCCCATAAAACGTGTTCAATTGCCAGAAAATGTCCTTGGGACCAATGCACAGAGTCAATGATAACCCATCTAGGTCTGGTATATGTAAAAGACCGTTAACTTGTGCAAAATACCCGAAGAACGGGGATGGACACAAAAAAGGAAGAGAAAGTGGAACCGCGACGTAGATACACTTAATTGAAAACCTTGTTAGCCTAGATCACAAATACGCTCGACGGTTTGATTGTAATTCAACTGACATAGAAGTATGAAACTTAAAATAACAACCTCATTCGCGCCCTAAACGTGATAAATAAGATCTTAATATATATATAACCAAAAATGTAAGAACCAGTGTACATATCGAGAAGAAAGTCTTCCCCAATGTTTCTGTCTGTATAGGTGAGATGGAAGGTCACAAATTATT
>BLSH010066420.1:1292693-1308361 GCA_018402905.1 Glandirana rugosa | reverse complement strand
TCACCGACACCTTCTAAGGGGCACATCCTCATAGACGGCCATATACATGACACCCGACAATAAGGGGCAATGATCACCCAGATCCATGTACAGGACACCCGAAAATAAGGGGCACTGATCACCCTGATCCATGTACAGGACACCCCACAATAAGGGGCACTGATCACCCTGATCCGTGTACAGGACACCCGAAAATAAGGGGCACTGATCACCCTGATCCATGTACAGGACACCCCACAATAAGGGGCACTGATCACCCTGATCCATGTACAGGACACCCCACAATAAGGGGCACTGATCACCCTGATCCATGTATAGGACAACCGACAATAAGGGGCACTGCTCATCCCCTGATCCACGTATGACACCCGACAATAAGGGGCACTGATCACCCCCTGATCTATAAGACAGCCGACAATAAGGGGCACTGATCACCCCCTGATCTATGTATAAGACAGCCGACAATAAGGGGCACTGATCACCCCCTGATCTATGTATATGACAGCCGACAATAAGGGGCACTGATCACCCCCTGATCTATGTATATGACAGCCGACAATAAGGGGCACTGATCACCCCCTGATCTATAAGACAGCCGACAATAAGGGGCACTGATCACCCCCTGATCTATGTATAAGACAGCCGACAATAAGGGGCACTGATCACCCCCTGATCTATGTATATGACAGCCGACAATAAGGGGCACTGATCACCCCCTGATCTATGTATATAACAGCCGACAATAAGGGGCACTGATCACCCTGATTTCAGTCCCATCAGAGCAGAGATCATAGGTGAGAATGAAATGTCTGGAAGTTCCCCATTCTCTATTATTATTAATATTGATAAGAGATGGAGCACAGCAGGGCAGGCGGTACCACCAGGAGCGGGACTGTGCTCACCATGACAACACCTGTCAGTCCCTGTCCGGCACAGGCAGCACCCAGCCCCTGACCTCACCAATATCACTTGTCCTATCAATTCCCTAGTCTGAAAACATTTTTTTTCTACTCCTAGACACTGGAGCTCAAAAATGGTAATAGCCTAAGGTAGTGTGCATAGACACATAGGATGACACTATTTAGCTTCTAGGAGAAGAAAAAATGCTAATAACAGCGTCTTGCTTAACAAGGCTCCATGCACACTGGCCTTTTAATAAGCTCAGAAAATGCTAGAATAAGATAACATGCTGATAATAGCGTTTTGGTTTTTTTTTGTGCGAGCATGTAGTAGCACTTTAGTAGCTTTTAGGAGTGTTTAAGAGTGTTTTATTAGCGTTTTTACAGTATGTGAAGAAAAAAAAACCCCACAAAAATCTTTTTTTTTTTGCTGTGAAAACGCTTCCAAAAACTCTACGACAATTTTTTTTTCTGCTCCTATATGCTGTAGGTTGAAAAACACTTCTAGCATAAAACAATGTGCATGGACATATAGGATAACACTATTAGCTTCAAGGACAGAAAAAATGCTAATAGCTTCTAGAAGCGTAAAAAAAAAAAACGCATAAAGTCCCACAAACATGTGGCTCTTCTTAGTGGTAAATAATAACTCCAACAGTTGTGGTCCTGTGTAGTATTTATCTAACAGTCCAAATATATCACAACCTTTGCACGCTCACCAGCTATTAAAGCGGTTGTCTACGCATTTTGTTTACTTTTACCTACAGGTAAGCCTATAATAAGGCACATCACATCCTGGATGGATGGCTTTCACTCATGCCCAACCCCAGGTTTGCCACCCTTCTATTTTGGTGCATGGTTCCCATCACTCCAGATCCCCAGACTATGTGGTGGTACTTCACCCATACAGTCCTTCACATATTACATTTATCATTATTTTAGACCCACCTGAACCACCGCATTACCTCACAGACCTTGGATGGGCATGGGATTGCTGCCTGGTTCCGCACCTGCACGCTCTCCGGGGTGGGGTGGCTTTTCCTGTCTCAGCCCCGGGGCAGACATCTGGGTGTCCGCCCTCCCCGCCTTTGACGTGGGGTTCGACCCATCCTGGCTAGATGGGTGAGTACTGGGACCTAGTGTCAATAGACATCATATTTTCTGGTTTGGGAAAATTGAGTATTGATTACCATTTTTACTTTTTTTTTTTTGTCTATAGATACCTCTTGACGCTGCTCCTGACGAGTGGACAAGTCCACGAAAACACGTCGAGTTTCATTTGATGTCAAGAGCATTTGTTCTATATTTTCATAATAATTTTTATATATTTTATGAACAACCTTCAATCATGTGTTTAATGTAGATGTGGTTAATTACTTTTCATTATCATGTGTGTGGCTTATATGCAACAGGCTTTCTATGAAATGTACTGTACATCCACCCTTTATTTGGGCGGTGAATTCCATGATCATGTTTAATTAAGTATTTTATAACCTATTCAATAAATAACTTGATTTATAATTGATGACTATAATCTTTTTTGGGACAAGCCTCACTCAAAGTCCCATGACTGTCATTTGCTCTTTGTAGCCTATAATAAGGCTTACCTGTAGGTAAAATCAATATCTTCTAAACCTCTACGGCTTAGAAGATATTCCCTCTCTAATCCGCTGCGGCGTTACCGCGCATGTGCCGTGTATGTCCCAGCAAAGGCCCGGCAATAGTTCGGACCTTGCCGGAAAGACGGATCTCGTCCGCATGTGCGGGAGTGACGTCTCGCGGCTCCGGCCAGTCACAGCGTCGGAGCCGCGTACCCGGAAGCAAGATCTGAGGGAAGATGTCCGCTCCCACAGAGGGGACCGAGCAGCCCGGTCGGATCAAGGTGAGTATTTCATAATGAGCTAGTATGCGGTGCATACTAGCTCATTATGCTATTGTCTTGCAGGTTTTTATTTTTTTTTCTTCCGGTTAGACAATCGCTTTAATCTGCTTTAGAAAGGCAGCAGGCAGCATTTTTAGCACAGACAGGGATGCACAGTATGGGAATTGTAATCCTCCACTCGCACAAGGGGCCGTCAGCACCACGATATATCAAGCCTAGGAGGAACGTAAGATAGCTGCTGGTCCCAAAAAGTGGAAGCATGATATTAGCACGTAGCTTCTACTAACACATTTCCAGCGCATGCACAGCTTCAGGGGATATCTATCCGGGGTTGGGGATACGTCAGTACTTGGATAGGATGAAACCATCTCTCCATTTTTAGTTTGTTGGTCTGTACAGCATGGGGTGTACTTATGGAAGAAAAATGTCCATAAAAACTACTTGTAATTTTTTATGTGTGAATGGGGCAAAAATACAATGTTCCCCACCTATATTCTCTACAATTCAAAGGTGGTTGCCATCTTTTTGTATAGTTTATTCGCTAAGTTGGGTGGGGTGATGTGGGGACACATTGGATGCCTTCAGCCACCATTGTGCTCTTGCTGGGTGTCTAAAATGTGCCTGTGCCTTTAAGGAGGGATGGGCTCCCTCCAGGCAACCCTGCCCTTAATCTATCCATTGCTATATGTGCTCCATAATTGGAGACTCTCAAAACTATAGAGTTAGGACCGCAGTATACAGAGGAGCCTTGATGTAGGCACTGCCGCTTCCACATGTATTTGCAAATGTGTGCAATTAAGCCCTCTGTTTTAACATTTATTGTTAGACAGGGACAATTTGGTTTGTTTGCAGGCTTGCTGGGAATTTTTTGTCTGCTTGTGATGTGTATATGGAAAATACTGAATTATGACCACTAGATGGTGCTGACTATCATAGAAAATAAGCATGCTCCATCTAGTAACCATAATGCAGTATTTTTCATATTCACACATTTGAATTGCAAATAATATAGCCGGAGAACTTTTGGTTTTGCTCAGGACGAATTTACATATAGTTTCAATGGATTAACAGCTATGTAAATTGTTTTTAGCTGTAGCACCCTCCTAGTTAGGATGCTGGGTAAATTTAGTTGTTCGCTCCTATATGTAAATCAAGGGAGCACAGATTGTTCCCAGCTTCAGGGGGGGCTGTTGCCCCTGAGGCAGCCGGAGGATTGGGTTGCTGTTCTGCAAGGTTCCAGGAGCTGCAGTGCTGGGATGTAGAAGCAGCCTGAATCTGTCTGCAAGCCTTCTTTAAGGGATTTGGTCTGTAGAAGGAGGGTCTTCCTCACCGAGTGGTATCGCGAGGAAGCCAAGAGGAGGCAACTGTCCTGGGGACTTGTGAGTAAAGACCCTGGAAGTGATTCCTGTGGTGACTGTAGTGTTTGGAAGATTGCAGTAGGTACCAGCAGGTATACAGTGGAACAAGGTAACCAGGTCTGTGTGATTTGAACCTCTATGGTCTTTAGCTATGAGGGATCAGACTGTTCAGTGTTCACATTTGCTTAAAGAAAAGTCTGTCCTCTAATTGCTCAGTACCATTCTTTTGAAGTATCTCATGCCTTAATCCCTCTACTGTTACATATTTTAGCAGCAATAAATTACAAAAAGACAACCTCTAGACTTTTTATTGGAGCCAAAATAAATGGACCTTTACTTGGGTGACTGGTGTCCTCTGTACTGTTTGGGGAGGAACCAGGGGCCCCTGCAGGAGTAGCCTTACACAGTGTATTCCTATGTATAACACAGATAGCGTGCAAAAAGTGGAGTAAGAATAACTATGGAGCTTTAAAGAAGTCCAGCCTAACACTATAATCGCTACATCTACAGACATCCACAATCTAAGACTAACCTATCTAACCCTGGAAAGAAGAAATCAGCATACATACCTTTTCTGAAGCCAATCTGATCCAATCTCCAGAGGCGGAAGCTCTGCAGAGGACACAGCTGACAACGGCTGTGAAATGAATGGGAAGTCATGTCACCCATAGAGTTACTATGGGGCTTCCGTTGTCGGACGTGTCCTCTGCACCTGCCTCCACAGCGAAGCCGCAGCTGACAGCTCAGCATGGGACCGGAGCAGCTTCAGAAAAGGTACGTATAGCGATTTCTTCTTTACAGGGTTAGATAGGTTACTCTTAGATCGTGGATGTCTGTAGATGTAGTCATTTTAGTATTAGGCTGGACTTCTCCTTTAAAGTGTCACTATAGGAAAAACATTTTTTTTTCATTTTGGATAGAATAAGGAAGGATTAGAAACCCTGTCAGTTTTTTTTCTTCATATTTTATCATCTGTGTCCCATTGGGGAGATTTCCCTTCACTTCCTGTTGCATAGCCAAAAAAGGAAATGAAAGGAAATCCCTCCAAAGTGAGGGAATCCCGGGGTGTCACCAGAACTATTGTCCCCATTGGAAGGTTTCCCTTTGACCCTTGTTGTGGTGACAAGCCAAAAATTGGGATTTTCTTTTCACTTTTTGTGGAAATGATAAATAGGACAAATATACAGTAGAAGCTGAATCTCCCTATAGGGACACAGGCAGAACTAAAAGCCTGACAGGTGTACTAATCACTTTTCTCTGTATCCAACCTTAAAAAGTGTTTTGTCTTTAGTTATACTTTAAGAGTCCATCATACAGCTGACCAGGGGTGTTCATAGGGTCCGAAAAGATTAGGGACACCTCTGGGCACATAGATTAAAGCAGAGGTCCGCTTAATACTAAAAAAATTAAAAGTCAGCATCTACACATACAGTAGCTGCTGACTTTTAATATTAGGACACTTACCTGTCTTGCAGTCCAGTGATGTCGGCACCCGCCGCCGATCTTCGAATTGGGGGGTAGGGTGCAGCCATGTCCACTGAGAGTAAGGGAACCCGGACGTGTAGCATTACAGCTTTTACGCCGGGCACCCTACTGCGCATGCCAGGCGGCCAGTAGCAGAGCAAGGAGGTAGGAGGGAGCCGGCTATTGGCCGCCGGCCCGAGCTCCCGGATGTGTGTCTAAAGACAGGTGTCCTCTTCCCCCTCCCCCGAAAGGTGCCAAATGTGACATCGGGGGGGGGGGGGGGGGGTCCAATCAGCGGAAGTGGTGCTTTAAAGCAGTATTAGCCCTGGTTCAAACTACTGCAATTTGTCATGCGATTTGACAGTCCAAAATCGCATGACAAGTCGCACCCACTGCCGGCAATGGAACAGTTCAAATCGTTGAGACTTTGAAAAAGGTTCCTGAATTCCTTTTTTGTGATTTCATTGCGACTTGCATTGACTTCTGTTAAATGAAGTCGCAAGCCGCAATGAAATTAGAGGTCCAAATTGCACTGATCTGAGACTTTGAAATCACGCTGAAGTAGCACAATTTCAAAGCTGCACTGGTGTGAACCAAGGCTTAAATACATAACCAACAATGTAATATACGAATGATCGGGTGGCTGCACGCTCAATACTTGCAAAAAACGGCTTTATTGTAGAACAAAGTCCATAGAAACAACTGCACAATTGTGGTATTGAGAAAGCACGAACTTCCATGTGAAACGCGTCTACCTGCCTTTTCCCTCCCCTGCCTAATCAGTTGTGGTTGTTTTATGGATTTTATTCTACAATAAAGCCATTTTTTGCAAGTATTGCGATTACAGCCATCCAATCATTCACATACCTGAGAGGCTGCAGCAGTGGCAGGGCGTGCACCTCAATTGCTGTGCAGTCTGAGCATCATGGCCGGCAAACATCACCTGTGAGCAGCGGTTTCTTAGTGTACAAAAATGTAATATATTGTAGCTTACCAATCATTAGATGCAATGGCTGCATTCATTTTCTTTTTTTAGGCTTTTTTTACCCCTCTGTTTTCACCTGGTGATCTGGCCAGTAACACACCTCCTGTATTAGAGTGCCCCCACTCTGGATGAAGGAGCACAGGAGGCACCTTTGGACAACAGCATTGTCAGTTGGGGGAGGTGTGTGTTAGATGTACTAGCATATTTAGATACACTAACATAATTAAGCCAAGCTCCAACTCACATTGCAGTTACACAAGCAGGTTTTGGGATAAAGGTTTTACGTGAATAAATAAAAGCTGATCGTTGTAAGCATCCCTGTCAGTTGTAAATGATTGTTCTTAACACTCCAAACTGCTACCTTTGCAGGAGAGCTTGTTCTGATGAAAAACAACAAACTTACTGGCTGGATCACCAGATGAAAATAAAAGAAAGAAAGCCTAAAAAGAAAACTAATCCCATCTAAGTATTGGTCAACTGCAATATAATACACATTTGCTTTTGGGTTTACTGTCGCTTTGAAATGTTGAGAGGCTGATAGGATACCATGATGACCACTTCAGATAAAATCTAGGCCTAATCTAATCTTGTTAACTGAACAAAAATGAATTGGTCTAAACACAGGAATGTCACGTTCATTATGATGACAAAATAAATACTAGATGGATTGAAAAGTGAATTAAATATGCAATGGTCCATAACGCATACGATGTATCATCTCCCCATCTGAAAGCAGACCCGGGGCACTCTGTATTGTATCAATTGGCTGGCCCTTCAGTGTGATAGATAGAAGACAATAACACAATCTATTATTGAAGTGCACTGTCTCAGAGTTGGGAACTCCCATCAGCCAGTATAGTGGTCCTTGCCTCCTTTCAGGATGATGAGAAGAAGATAGAGCACACGTGTTTCTTCTGCAGCATAGACACTTCAAGGAGCTCTGCTGAGCGTAATTAATATGGGGGTGGGAAATGAAAAGTACAGCGATCAGTAGCACCCAGATTTACATTGACTGTGGCCAAATCACTGATGTAACTGGATTCTATGGCTTAAGGCAGTGTGTGGTCTCTCTCTGCGGTGTACAATGCCTTGTTAACCACTTCAGCTCTGGAAGATTTAAGCCCCTTCATGACCAGACGAGACCATATGGCACTGCATTACTTTAACTGACAATTGCGCGGTCGTGAGACGCTGCACCCAAATAAAATGTATGTCCTTTTCCCCCCACAAATAGAGCTTTCTTTTGGTGGTATTTGATCACCTCTGCGGTTTTTATTTTTTGCGCTATAAACAAAAAAGGCCGACAATTTTTGAAAAAAACAATATTGTTATAAGTTATACCACACGGGTATATTACCCTACTGCCGTCATCCCTGAGCTATGAGTATAAAGAAACAATAATACCCCCCAAGGTGATTGGGACTTTTAAGGCAGACCGAATGTATTAGACCAGGTGTCGGCAACTCGCGGCTCCGGAGCCGCATGCGGCTCTTTTGAACCTTTGCCGCGGCTCCGGGGAGGATGCTAGCGAGGGAAGGAGGTCACCGCTCCGCTCCACACTAACAGGCAATAGCGTTGCCGTTGCTAGGTAACGCAACATGGCTGCCTCCATCAGCTCCGCCTCCCGTGATCTAGGATGGAGGGGCTGGTCGGCTAGCGCGTGCCTTGGAGTCGGCGGGAGAGAGGCAGAGACCTGGCTGTGTGTGGGGCCTGTGGGCAGCGTGGTCGCTCGGGGACGGTCACTCACGACTCACTCACTGCAGCCAGAGGAGCGGAGCCGCCAGGAGGACAAGCTGCTGCTGACTGAGCCTGCCTGACTTGAGTCCACTCCTGAGGAGACTGTGTTGCACGCCAGCAGAGTACGTTTTTTTTTATGATGACTGCCAGTGAGGCCTGTAAATTTCACAGGGAGTCTGGGAGGGACAGTGACTGGACTGGGTGTGGTGGTCTGGCCTGCCTGGGAGGGCAAATTAACAACAATCACCATGATTCCATCTGGTCATTAGTAGCACTGATTATCACCTGGCTGGCAGTCCTCCGGACTCCTGAGGCCTATAAATTTCACATTGCAGGGAGGGACAGGGTCCCTGTCCCTCCCTGTAAAATTTACAGGCCTCAGGAGGGCTGCCAGCCAGGTGATAATCAGTGCTACTAATGACCAGATGGAATCATGGTGACTGTTGTTAATTTGCCCTCCCAGGCAGGCCAGACCACCCCACCCAGTCCAGTCCCTGCCACGGAGTGCAAGTTAACAATCATGATTTTTGGGGGTCCCTTCTCAGTGGCATTTCCCCACTGACACCAATGATGGGACACTTTTCCTCCCACTGACACCAATAATGGGGCACTATTCCTTCCACTGACACCAATGATGGGGCACTATTCCTCCCACTGACACCAATGATGGGGCACTATTCCTCCCACTGACACCAATGATGGGGCACTATTCCTCCCACTGACACCAATGATGGGGCACTTTTCCTCCCACTGAAAAGTCCTTTTTTTCTTCAAATTGACAGCTGACTGCACGATCCTGTATATAGCATTAAGGTAAGAAACAATATGTGCAGTGTTATATTTGTTTTAAATGTCACAATGGTTTTGCGGCTCCCAGTTTTTTTTTTCCTTCGGAAACGGGTCCAAGTGGCTCTTTATATCTTAAAGGTTGCAGACCCCTGTATTAGACCATATTAAAAATAAGCAAGTTTTATTTGTACATTAAAAACAAAGTAATAGGTGTAAACATCACACCCAAAATATACATAAGAACAAGCATTGCATACGAATGTGGACAGTTTGAAGTGTAGACTTCTCAAAAGCCCTAAGTCTACACATCAAACTGTCCACATTCGTATGCAATACTTGTTCTTATGTATATTTTGGGTGTGATGTTTACACCTATTACTTTGTTTTTAATGTACAAATAAAACTTGCTTATTTTTAATATGGTCTAATACATTCAGTCTGCCTTAAAAGTCCCAATCACCTTGGGGGTATTATTGTTTCTTTATACTAAAAACAATATGTTATACTTTCTGCTATAAAACTTATCCAATAACAAAATTTAAAAAAAATCGAATTTCTTCATTAACCACTTCAGCCCCGGAAGGATTTCCCCCTTTAGGACCAGAGCCCTTTTTGCGATTCGGCACTGCGTCGCTTTAACTGAAAATTGCGCGGTCGTGCGACGTTGTACCCAAACGAAATTTGCGTCCTTTTTTTCCCACAAATAGAGCTTTCTTTTGGTAGTATTTGATCACTGCTGCGTCATTTGTGATTGCTGCTATAAACAAAAGAAGAGCGACAATTTTGCCAAAAAACCCAAATTTCTTACTTTTTGCTAAAATACAAATCCAAAAAAAAAATATAAAAAAATATTTTTTTCATCGGTTTTGGCCAATTTATATTCTTCCTCATATTTGTGATAAAAAAAATCGCAATCGGCGTTTATTGATTGGTTTGCGCAAAAGTGGTCGCGTTTACGGATGATGAGAATTCATTTCTGGGGTTTTTATTTTTTTTAATTTTTTACTAGTAATGGCGGCGATCTGCGATTTTTAGCGGTACTGCGATATTTCAGCGGACATGTCGGAACATTTTGACACTTTTTTGGGACCATTGGCATTTATACAGCAATCAGTGCTATAAAAATGCACTGATTACTGTGTAAATGCCATTGGCAGTGAAGGGGTTAACCTGCAGGGGGCGCTCTAAGGGTTAACTGTGTTCCCTGGGCGTGTTCTAACTGTGGGGGGACTGCCCTAGCTGGGGAAGGGAAGTGATCACAGCCTCCATGTAGTGGAAGGCTGTGATCACAGCACTTCCCCCTCTCACAGAATGGAGGTCCGTGTAAGTAAACACTCCGTTCTTTCACTCCAGGGGGGGGCATCGCGGGTGGCCAGCGGAGATCGAATCCGCCGCACCCGCTCCCTGGCCCTCCCCGGACACAGTGAGCGATCTGGCAGCCGCCGTCATATGCCTTACAGAGCCACTCTGTCGCCATCAAATGCCGATCCGCGGTCGGCAAGCGGTTAATTTAGGCCATTTATAATTTATAATAGCGAATATCCATTCACTATTGTAACACAACTGGGTGGGCTCGGAGTGCAGTGCTATGCGCCCCGAGATCATATGCCCCCGAGGTCTAGTGGACGGGCCACCACTGATCACATATATATACGTGATCCAACGCACAGCGGCTGTCCTGTAGCAGTAAAGCTGCTATAGAGCAGTCGTGAAGTGGCTAAATGAGCGGTAACACACTGCTGATCTCCTGCCAGCTGCAATCTAGTATCATATGATTACCACATTACATTGAGATATAAAGACTCTCTATACACAAAAAGTTACACAAAGCTGAGTACACAGAAGTGCTAGATTTTAATATGTGAACTGTATTTAAAAAAGGGGTGCTACCTTTAAACAAGTAAATTGCCAGCAAATACCTGGGAAGCCGCTGCTATTTAAACTGTGTGACCACAAAGTAAACATATATTAATTAATTAAGATAGCTGTGCTAACCAGTATTTTAAGCAAACCATCATACATTATCAGAGCAACATATTCCATAAAGTGCTAAAAGTCCAAAATAAGGTGCAAATTGAATTGACATAAAGTGCTTTTATAAGAAAGTGACTGTGCTCCATGCCCAGGACCGCAGTCACTGCAAGTAGATGACCCCCTGAGCATACACTGAGGTCAATGCCTCTGATCAGCCTCTTGTAAGGTTTCACCATCCACATCACCAGTATGTTCCACAAACATAAGGAAGAAACTGGAGATATTTCATACGGTAACACTGTTTATTAAGACTTGTTTCCAAAACCATAAGAAATGTACACTCCCATAGACTAGTGCCTCTAATTATCTGCCATCAATATGCTAGGAAAGCCACTGCTCCAATCTCCACTGGAGCTCCATAACATTGCTTCTTATGACACATCCTTTGTTTTGCTTTACAACGCACATATTAAAACACGAAGGTGTGAACAAGGCCTAATACTTCTGTGTTTTAAAACACCAGCTGCATAAGTACCCAAATGTGACTTAGTATCAGCCTTTTACAGTCCCTTTACAGCAGGGCTGGAGAACAAGGGGAAGAAGCAGCACAAGGAGCCAATCATTTTATGTGCTGACAAGAATTATGCTGATAAGAGGAGAAAGCAAAGTGATGATCTTCTTGTCGCTGTGCTGTTTTCATTGTCCAGCCACCAGATGGAGCAGGTCCAGGATAACCTGGGCTCAGGGCAAGTGGGTTGAATGATGCTGGCCATCTGACTGAGGATATCTAGCAGCAGAGAAAAGTACTATGCAGAAAATCTCTGGATTGAAGGCTAATATTACAGGATAGGAAGAGGTGATAAAATTGATAATGAATATAGTACATATTTGACATGCTCAATGAAAGGGAAGTTTTACATTAACCAAGTGCCACCACCCTGAAATCTCTGTATTAGTCGTGGTTCTCTTTTTGAAAAATGCTTTGAATCACATGGCATTGGCTGCTACTGAGGGAACCCCACCTCCAGAAGACTGTCTGTTCATTTAATTAAGACACAACTGCTTCCCTAAGGAATTGTTCATTCTCTGTTCTGTATGGCATACTGTGGTGTGGTATATTCATGTTTCTAGAGCAGCGTTTACTTCTAGCAGGCATACTTTTACTTAATGTATTTAATGTATGTGTCTTGGGAAATAGGAGTCCCACATAATAATCAAACAATTATGCAAATATTCAACCCCTCAACCGAAGAAGTAATTTATGGATTCAAGGCATATATTTTATTACAGTGAGAAGAAAGAGCAATTCCATAAAATAAAGGAAAACTTTGTATTTCCGAGGGACAGAGAGCTGAGGCACAAATCCTTCCATTAGCTGTATAAACAGAATAAACGATTAGAAGAAAGGAAAGTATAAGAACAAAATATAAAGCAGAACTCAAGTCAACCATAAAATTAAATTAGGAATTGTACAAATATTTTTTAATTCTTTATCCAGACAGTAATGCACATTCACAAGCCGTGTAGCATAGACCAAAATAACAGACTAAGAAAAATAAAGGTACCATGTTAAATATGACCCACCATCACAGTATAACCTATAATATATCCAAACCAAACCTTCCAACCTAAATATCAACCAAACCGTCCTCTTTGCTCTTCCCAAGACCTCCAGTCCTCTAGCTCCCTCCTCACCATCTCCCATGTTCTTCCCAAGACCTGCAGTCCTCTAGCTCCCTCCTCACCATCTCCCATGTTCTTCCCAAGACCTCCAGTCCTCTAGCTCCCTCCTCACCATCTCCCATGCTCTTCCCAAGACCTCCAGTCCTCTAGCTCCCTCCTCACCATCTCCCATGCTCTTCCCAAGACCTCCAGTCCTCTAGCTCCCTCCTCACCATCTCCCATGCTTGCCTCCAGGACTTCACCAGAACTTCTCCCATCCTCTGGAACGCTTTACCCCAATGACTTTACCTGAAAGACTATCTTCTACTCTGTCTGCCTTTGGACGATCCCTGAAAACTCATCTCTTTAGGAAAGCCTATCCTGCCTCTAACAACTTTTTTCTAACCCTGGTCTAAATTTTTGTGGATATCCTCAACATATCTGGTAAACTTTAGACTGGACTAGCAAAGTCCTCCTCACTGTGAGTAATTTCTTACTACCAAAGCCCATATTTTAGCAGCACACACTTGTTGAGGTAGTGATGGGAGAAGGTATATGTTCCAGCCTGAAAGGTGTGCACCGCAGTGTTTGCAGTATACATAAATTCACAACCATTATCATTACAGTTTATGCTGCAGTAGGGAATTAAACAACAATTACAAAATGTAACAGCTATTTGGAGCTGCAAATTGGATATTACAGATTTCAAATGTAGGAAGAAAATCTCACCCAGTGCAACTTAAATAGTTTATTAACACATTTGGTGCTGGAAGGGAATACATTTCAAACAAATTGGTGAATAAAGCTTAGATTTCCATCCTAGTGTAATCTGACCAACAGAGCCAATGAAGAATAGGCATTAGAAGAACCTGAATCTTAAATGAGAGGCTTAAAGTAGAAGTCTGGGCTAGAACTATCTCAACTTAAAACAGCTCCCATCCACCTTCTAACTCCTATGCTAACTACCCTGCAGAAAGAAGATGCTTATACTTACTTATTCTCAGGGCGCTCTGGTTCAGTTATGTAATTGGCTCGAAGCAGCTGTTTTCAGGGGAGAGGAGGGACAGCTGACAACAGATGCCCCGTAGGTAAGCCTATGGGTGAAATCACCACCTTGTCATTGCATCCATCGTCAGCACTCTCTCCCCCTCCGTGAAGTCCGGCCACTAGGAAGATCACATGATTGGACCAGAGCGCTCTGGGAAGACCAGATCGCTCAGAGAATGGGTAAGTACAGTGCGTAATTTAATTTCAGTATAACTACAGCTGTTCTGTGAAGCCCTCAGAGGCTTCTTAGAGAACCTTAGTGGACCAACAGCATCATGAATGCCAAGGAACACACCAGACAGGTCAGGGATAAAGCTGTGGAGAAGTTTAAAGCAGGGTTAGGGTATAAACAAAATATCCCAAGCTTTGAACATCTCACGGAGCACTGTTCAATCCATCATCCGAAAATGGAAAGAGTATGGCACAACTGCAAACCTACCAAGACATGGGCGTCCACCTAAACTGACAGGCCGGGCAAGGAGAGCATTAATCAGAGAAGCAGCCAAGATTCAGGACTCTGAATCTATACAATTTGAAAGTGTCCAAATTGGGCCCAATTAGCCAGGTGTCATGTGATGTTCGTGTTACAAGGTCTCAGGTGTGAATGGAGAGCAGGTGTGTTAAATTTGGTGTTATCGCTCTCACTCTCTCATACTGGTCACTGGAAGTTGAACATGGCACCCCATGGCAAAGAACTCTCTGAGGATCTGAAAAAAAGAACTATTGCTCTACATAAAGATAGGCTAGGTTATGAGAAGATTGCCAAGACCCTGAAACTAAGCTTTAGCATGGTGGCCAAGACCATACAGAGGTTTAACAGGACAGGCTCCACTCAGAACAGGCCTCACCATGGTCAACCAAAGACATTGAGCGGACATGCTCAGTGTCATATCAAGATGTTGTCTTTGGGAAATAGATGTATGAGTGCTGCCAGCATTGCTGCAGAGGTTGGAGGGGTGGGGGGTTAGCCTGTCAATGCTCAGACCATATGGCACACACTGCATCAAATTGGTCTGTGTGGCTGTCGTCCCAGAAGGAAGCTTCTTCTAAAGATGATGCACAAGAAAGCCTGCAAACAGTTTGCTGAAGACAAGCAGACTAAGGGCATACATTATTGGAACCATGTCCTGTGGCTTGATGAGACCAAGATAAACTTATTTGGTTCAGATGGTGTCAAACATGTGTGGTGGCAATCAGGTGAGGAGTACAAAGACAAGTGTGCCTTGCCTACATTCAAGCATGATGGTGGGAGTGTCATGGTCTGGGGCTGCATGAGTGCTGCTGGCACTGGGGATCTACAGCTCATTGAGGGGACCATGAATGCTAACATGTACTGTGACATACTGAAGCAGAGCATGATCCCCTCCCTCTGGAGAATGGGCCGCAGGGCAGTATTACAACATGATAATGACCCCAAACACACCTCCAAGATGACCACTACCTTGCTAAAGAAGCTGAGGGTAAAGGTGATGGACTGCCCAAGCATGTCTCCAGACCTAAACCCTATTCAGCACCTCCACACAAACCCCAGTAATAGTACAACATTATGACGGGACGCCGGGTAAGAGGTCTCCCTCCCCTAGTACGAGACGAAGTCATACAGTGTCATGTACAATCGTAAGTACCAGGGGAGTTACTCGACATCTAGGGGTCACGGTCGTCGTGAGTACGTCGGGGTCTGGTACTGTGAGGGTGGTAGTACGAACTTACATCCGTTCCGTGTGAACAGAAACATGAGGAGTGGACTAACGGTGGTGTGTACAAACTGTGGTAGACTTGGTTTATTCAAATAGAACCAGAGTAGTTCGGTGTCCTGTACCAAGGTTATTACATACGGGAATCAGACGAACAGAAGTCGTTTGACAAACGTC
>BLSH010066420.1:1199520-1211015 GCA_018402905.1 Glandirana rugosa | reverse complement strand
GGCTTCCAGTATCCGTAGTTTCAGGTGCTGCACATCTCGTATCTTCACAGCATAGACAATTGCCTTCAGATGACCCCAAAGCTAAAAGTCTAAGGGGGTCAGATCGGGAGACCTTGGGGGCCATTCAACTGGCCCTCGATGACCAATCCGCTTTCCAGGAAACTGTTCATCTAGGAATGCTCGGACCTGACACCCATAATGTGGTGGTGCACCATCTTGCTGGAAAAACTCAGGGAACGTGCCAGCTTCAGTGCATAAAGAGGGAAACACATCATCATGTAGCAATTTCGCATATCCAGTTGAATGGCCAACATAATAACGACCCCACACACCTCCAAGACAACCACTGCGTTGCTAAAGAAGCTGAGGGTAAATGTAATGGACTGGCCAAGCATGTCTCCAGACCTAAACCCTATTGAGCATATGTGGGGCATCATCAAATGAATGGTGGAAGAGTGCAAGGTCTCTAACATCCACCAGCAACATGATGTCATCATGGAGGAGTGGGCGAGGACCTCAGTGGCAACATGTGAAGCTCTGGTGAACTCCATGACCAAGAGGGTTAAGGCAGTGCTGGAAAATAATGTTGGCCACACAAAATATTGACACTTTGGGCCCAATTTTGATATTTTCACTTAAGGGTGTACTCACTTTTGTTGCCAGCGGTTTAGACATTAATGGCTGTGTGTTGAGTTGTTTTGAGGGGACAGCAAATTTACACTGTTATACAAGCTGTACACTCACTACTTTACATTGCAGCAAAGTGTCATTTCTTCAGTGTTGTCACATGAAAAGATATAATTAAATATTTACATAAATGTGAGGGGTGTACTGTATATATATATATATATATATATATATATATATATATATATATTTATTTATTTTATTTATTTTTTTTTTTTTTTAATTTATTTATTTTTTTTTTAAACATATTGTCGCCAGTTAATGTTCTTGATCACTGCCACACCAGTGATATGATGGCAATGTACTGCACTGGTGAGAATATGTAAAAAAAAGTGTGAAAAAAAACACATTTTATTTAATGTCTTCATTTTCCAAAAAATTGTGACAAAAAAAAAAAAATACAATTTAAAAGAAAACTCACCATGCCTCTTACTAAATACCTCACTGTGTGTATTTTCCAAAATGGGTAATCTGTGGGGTATGTGTATTCTCCTGGCATTTTAAGGGCCTCATGAAAATAGATTGGCTCTCAGTATTGATTAATTATTTAATATACACTTATTGGGATTCTTTTTACCAAAGACATGTAGCAGAATACATACAGTATGGCCTACATTTATGAAGAACTTAGATTTTTTTGTTGTTGTTGTTGAATATGTTTTATAACAGCAGGTAGAAAATATGTTTTTTTTTTTCAAAATTTTTGTTGTTTGTTTTATATAATAAAAATAAAAAAAAACCCAGTGGTGATCGAATACCACCAAAAGAAAGCTCTATTTTTGTGAAAAAAATATATAATTTCATTTGGGCACAGTGTTTCATGACCGTGCAATTGCCTGTTAAATGTGCACAGTGCCGAATAGCAAAAAATGGCCTGATCATGAAGGGGGTAAAACCTTCCACAGCTAAATCTGGAAGAAAAAAAAATAGTATATTGCAGCTTACCAATACTTAAATGTGGTGCTTCATTAAGTTTCCTATTTTTGTGGGGTTTTTTTGTCCTTTATTTTAAGCTGGTGATGCAGCCAGTAAGTCTGATATTTTTCAACAGGGTTGAGAACTATAAACTTCTATGTACTGGCGTGGGGGTGGACGACTGCTTTGGGCCATAGCCATCTTATTAAAGATAAGCACTGTATACATCTGGGGCAAGGCAGTAAGCTACCTTTAGCTGGGGAGTTGGTAGAAAAAAATAATAAGTGCACTTTGCTGAAGGAAAAAAAATATAAGGTGGTAGCCATGTAACATGTAAAAGGAATATTTCAAAATACATATGGATAATAACCCAATCAAATGTATATTCCACTACATTCAACCCAATTAGAAATAACAATATTGCCTTATGCTATACTAGTGCAGCTCTGCACACTGTCTCCTAGCTGGTAAAGTGGGGATGTAAGCAGGGTACAAGGAATATAATTATAGCGCATCAACCATAAATAACAAAAATACAACTGAGAAGAAGACATAACCATGGTGTGCATAAGGCCATTATAAAAAGTGAGTATAAAAAAATATTGAGCATCAAAATTGTAGCTCACAGGGTCATGACTGTATTAAATAAATGTACTGATAAACCCAGCATGAAACCTCATTTATGAATTCATAGCTGCAAACTTAGTCTGTGGATCCAGCTGTAGTACTGCAAATATTTCAGCAGCAATAATTAATCATATCATGATTCATATTGCAAAGGCGCCTTTCAGAGGAATGGGAGTATTACATAATGTGTGGAAAACAGTTTGTAATGTATAGTAGCTTCATATCTTATTAGTAAGCATCACAGTCCAGGAGCAATAATAACAAATCAATTAAATCTGATGAATGGTTTTAGATTCCAAGTCCCAGTAATACCCACTAAGAAAGTATAACCTACAAGGCTTTAATTCACAAAGTCCAAGTACTCAGGTTAAGGGAAAGTCTAAAAATGGATATATAGGTCTATAGGTCTTTATAGGTCTATAGATCTCATAAAACAGAGGAAGAACTGAAAAGGATAGAGGGATATTTTTCCAAAAGAGGGTCAGTCCGTACAAAGGCTGGGAGCTAAATCATCTGTGTATAAAGTCACTAAAATAGATGATTGCTGTAGTTTTAACTCCAATTTATTGGTAGAACCATTACACAGCATGGACCGCCTAACTGTAAATATACGTCATTACTTTGATGGTAAATATGTTAATTACCGGGGTTAACCCCAGTATCTTTATTTAGAGTAGGTGATTGGCTTCCATATAAAATTGGTCTCAGTTTCTCTGAGCTTACCGGACCCATGTGATCCATAGGATACCTGGGCAGGAAGCCGAATGAGGGCAAGATAGCCCCTACTCGGCTCTATACCCTTGGAGAACCAGAGCGACATCTGACATCACTTCCGCCTCTCCAGCTTAAAGGGATTTTTTTCCCTTCTTAATGTGATTGTAAAGTCTCATTTAAAAAAAAAAAAATAACAAACATGTTATACTTACCTCCTCTGTGCAGTTGGTTTTGCACACAGCAGCCCAGATCCGCCTCTTCTTGGGTCCCTCTTCTGCTGTCCTGGCCCCTCCCTCCTGTTCAGTGCCCCCACAGCAAGCAGAGTTACAGTTCTGTGTGTCCATCCAGACACGGAGCCCAGGTCTGGCCCCGCCCACTCTCTTCTGATTGGCTAACTAACTTTGATTGACAGCCACAGGACCAATGGTGCCGCTGCTTTGTCTCAGCCAATCAGGAGGAGAGTCCCAAGGGGCTAAGACACTTGTGGACCACGCGAGAGAGATGGGGCTCAGGTAAGTAATTAGGGGGTGCCGAGAAGGCTGCTACGCACAGAAGGTTTTTTATCTTAATGCATGGAAGGTATTAAGATAAAAAAAAAAACCTTCAGCCTTTACAACTCCTTTAAAGTCAAAATGACATATTTATTTGAACCACTTGCCGACCGCCTGCTGTGGATTGACGGCGGCAAAGTGGTTCGTTATCGCGAAATGCCATCACCTGATGGTGGCTGCAAGATTGCGGATCGTGAGCGCGCACGCACCACCAGAGTCGTGCTCACTGTGTCCCGGGGGAGCCAGGGAATGGGTAGGGCGAACTCGATGTCCGCCGGCTACCCGCGATCGCTCCCCCGCAGTGACAGAACGGAGGTCTGTGTATGTAAACACACTGATCATGGTTCTGACAGGTGGAAGGAATGTGATCGTATGCTTCCTGTGTATGGGAGCTGTGATCACTCCCTTCCCACAGCCAGCCCAGCCCTCATACAGTTAGGACACACACAGGGAACACAGTTAACCCCTTAGAGCACCCCCTGCAGGTTAACCCCTTCCCTGTCAGTGACATTTATACAGTAATCAATGCATTTTCATAGCACTGATCTCTGTATAAATGCCAATGGTCCCAAAAAAGCGTCAAAATGGTCTGACATGTCCGCTGCAATATTACAGTCCCAATAAAAATCGCAGATCGCCACCATTACTAGTAAAAAATAAAAAATAAATAAAAACCCCATAAATTAATTCTCATCATTTGTAAACGTGGTAACCAGGGGCATAACGATAGGGGTTGCAGGGGTTGCAATTGCAACCAGGCCCCATGGTCCAGGGGGCCCAAGAGCCTCCCTTGTACACCTGAATAGGGTGGCATTTAGAGGAACCAATCTCCTCCATTTTCCTCTATCCAGTTTACTGCTGTTCCCAGGGCCCCTGTGTGCTTCCCTGGTCCCCCCCCCCTCCCCCACAGAGCTGCTGTCTTCCCCCCTCCTCTCTCCTGCCAGCTGTCATTTTGTCATTTAACGGCTCCTTCTATTTCTGAATGGACAGAGTCAGTGATTGGTACCAATTGGTTCATTCATAACTGAAGCATAGTAAACTGTTTTTACTATACTTCCGTTTCTGAATGAATGGGAGGCTTGGTGCACAGCTTTTCCTTTCTATTCATTCTGTACACCTGAGTCTACACAGATGGAAATTGAGAGCTAAGGTTTGTTTAGACCCCTGATATCTCATCAAAGCCCCCCCCCCAATAGAGCTCCTAAAAAAATTGTAAAAGAAATAAAATGAAATGGTAAAAAAATAATAAAATAAAAATAAAAATTTAAACCTACTGAGACCAGTGAGGGAATTATCAGGATTGCAAAGGTTGCAATTGTGACCGGGCCCTAGCATTTCACCACCATGGGAAGGGGGCCCGCTTCAGAACTTGTGAAAGGGTCCCGCTGCGGTACCGTAATAAAGGGACCAGCGATTGGGAGTAAAGGGCCCCAGGATCAGTGGGAAGAGGGAAGGGCCCTGAACAGGGGTCAGGGGGGGCCCTTCATCATTTCTTGCACCAGGGTGCTGAAGGTTCTAGTTATACCTCTGGTGGCAACTTTTGCGCAAACCAATCAATATACGCCGATTGCGATTTTTTTTTACCAAAAATATGAGGATAAATATAAATCGGCCAAAAGCGGTGAAAAAAATGTTTTTTATATTTTTTTGGATATGTATTATAGCACCCCATCCCTCCGAGCTTGCGCACAGAAGCGACCGCTTATGTAAACAGTGTTCAAACCACACACGTGAGATTTTGGCACGATCATTAGAGCGAGAGCAATGATTCTAGTGCAAGACCTCCTCTGTATCTCTAAACAGGTAAACTGCAAAAAAATTTCAAAGCGTTGCCTATGGAGATTTTTAAGTATTGTAGTTTGTCACCATTTCACATGCGTGCACAATTTTAAAGCATGACATGTTAGGTATCTATTGACAGTACTTGGTGTAACATCATCGTTCCCATTATGCAACAAAAATTGGGCTAACTTTACTGTTTTGTTTTTTTTCTTAATTCATTAAAGTGTATTTTTAAAAAAAAATTGCGTTTGAAAGACCGCTGCGCAAATACAGTGTGATATAAAATATTGAAACAATTGCCATTTTATTCTCTACGGCAGTGATGGCGAACCTTGGCATCCCAGGTTTTGGAGCTACATTTCCCATGATGCTCATGCACATGCAGTGTAGTTGAGCATCATGGAAAATGTAGTTTCAAAAAATCTGGTGTGCCAAGGTTCGCCATCACTGCTCTAGAGTCTCTGCTAAAAAATATATATAATATTTGGGGGTTCTAGGTCATTTTTTAACAAAAAATACACATTTTTACTTGTAAACAACAAATATCAGAAAAAAGGCCTAGTCTTAAAGTGGTTCAATATGATTTGACAAATCCAAAAGGTATATGCTTGTGCTGCCCAGTGCATTCTTGGTCAGATTGACATGTCTGTAGGCAGGTGTGGTTTACTCTTTCCTCTGCAGGTGGCAATGTATTGCCTACTACTGTATAGAGGGAACTGAGGATGAGAGGAACCTTGTTCCTCTGAAGCCTCTATAGGTGTAACCAGGGGAACAGTGGTCTGATTGGGCGCTGCAACACTGGATGACCTCAGCGGTCATCTTTAGTGAGGGCAATGTTCACAAATAGCACTGCCCCACTGCAGTTGGAGTGCACTTGACAAGTGGATAGGGTAGGGACAGTGTATTTAGCCTAAATACCCGTACACACACGGTACAATTATCTGCCAACAACAGTTGTGCAACAGGCTGTTGTCCGATAATCTGACCGTTAGTACGCACGATTCAACAGCCAATTTCCAATTATCGTCCAACAGAAGTTGCCTGAGAATACTAGAAAACTTTTGTTGGCCAACAAGGCATTGGCCAATTTTCAGCTCGTGTGTACAGAAGTTGGACCAACAAAAATTGTAAGTACAAACACGCATGCTCGGAATCCAGGAAGTGTTCGGTCGTGTAAACCTGCGTTAGTAATTCACAAATCACATTCACCTAAACTTCCTCTTTATAAGCTCCTAACATGTCACTACGTTCGGCTTTGTTTGATGATTACATGACTACCGTTAGTACGCTAGACAAAACCACGGACAGCCCATTTGGACAAAAGTTGGACGTGCGTTGTACGATAATCAGCGCATATGTAAGAGGCTTTAAGCAGAGGTTTCTGACAAGGAGGAACAGAATAGGGATACCGCTGCTGGCTGTGCTATCCCTGGAACTTTAGTGCTTTGACAAAGATCTTGCAATGGGTCTCCCATGTGCTGCTTACTTTGCTACACTGCCTAACAGCCACCCCTCTACTCAGATGCTCCAGCAATGTATACCTTATCTAGGTGACAACTTAAGTGCTGGAACTATTCCGCTATGCCACTAACATTGCTGAGAGCTTCTGCACCTGTGTTGCCTGTGTCAGTAAGGCTCTGATCCCAAATTACTTTCAGATTGTTACACTGCCGCTGTTCTTCACGTGTTGGTTACTTTCACTTCACCAAATAAAAACTGTGCCACTCTCCTTGGCCTTGGTATGCCTTTCCTCCATCTTGGGTACCAACCAACTGGACCCGCCCACACGACCCCTTTATTCCTCAGCAGTACAGGTGGAGACACCTTCCCTATTAGTTGTCGCCAGAACAGGTTTCCTTTTTGGAGGATTTCCCCTCTGATGTACTTGTGACAAGTAAAATTTTTTTTATTTCCTATCACTTTCTTTTTCCGAAGACAGTGGTTACCAGGAAAAGCAGAGAAGTTTAATTTTCCCTGCAAGGATCTATATAGCAATTAAAAGACTCTCCTCATGGAAGAAAGAGAAGAGAGAACCATGCTCCCACCAGCCATGATCTGCATGTACCGCATACAGAAGCAAACAGACCCTCCAAGATTAAAAAATAAATAAATCCAAAAAATGAATGGGGTGGTCCAGGAACATTAAGGTTGGGGAGGAAAGGGTTACATTGATGCTGGATGTCTCCCAGCCAGGAAATGAGGAAGGCTCCATTTGACTTGCTGCAGCTTCCACTGTGCATTATAATTAGCTCACAGTATGCAGTGAATAAGCAATTTCAGTACAGGAGAGCACAATATGACAACTTTGTAAGACTGAAGATAAGTTCAGATTTCAGCTTTATTTCAACATTTCACAATTCCTTTAACAGGAGAACATACCAGCTAAAAACCTGCAATATCAGCTAAAAAGATATGCTTGTACCATGCCTTCCAGCTTCCAGCTATGTCTCCAAAGAAGCAGGAAGAAAGTAGAACTTTAGGCAAAACCTTTTTTTTTCATTTTGGATAGAGCAAGGAGGGGTTATAACCCCTGTCAGATTTTTTTTTCCGCCATCTGTGTCCCATTCAAAGATTTCCCTTCACTTCCTGTCCCATAGCCAAACAGGAAGTGAGCAGAAATCCCTGACCTGGAATTTTATAGATAGGCAACTCCTCATATTGATTAATGGTTCCAAATTAATAATAACTACTGCAGTAGGGAACAGAGACAAAAGATACACTTAGCATCTTTCCAAATAACTGTTCTGCTTTATTATGACGCAATATAGCCACTTCAGATCTGCGCTATAGCTGATTGACGGCTACAGCGCGGATCTGAAATGCCGGGAGGCCATCAATAGACGTCCTCCCCTTTCGCTTGCGCCGGGTGCGCTCTCGCCGCCACACCACGCCGCATGAGCATGCCCGCGGAGATCCGCAATCCCTGAACAGAGAGCCAGAACGGGGAACCGCCGATGTAAACCCCGCTCTGTGAGGGGGGGCATGACAGATCTACTGATCCCTGTGATCGGAATCAGTAAGATCAGTTATGTCCCTGTTAGCCCCGCCCCCACACAATTAGAGCACATACAGGGAACACCTTCACTGCCCCCTTAGTGTTAACCCCTTCCCTGCCAATGACATTTATATGGTAATCAGTATCTATTAATTACATCTGATCACTTTATATATGTCATTGATCCCAAAAAAGTGTCAAAAATGTTAAGCATGTCCGCCGCAATATCACAGTCCCGATAAAAATCGCAGATCGCCGCCATTACCAGTAAAATAAAAAAAAATAATAAAAACGTCATAAACCAATGTCCATAGTTTGTAGGCGCTATAACTTTTGCGCAACTCAATCAAAATACGCTTATTGCGATTTTTTTTAACAAAAATATGTAAAAGAATATATATCGGTCTAAACTGATGAATGAATTTGTTTTTTTATTTTTTATTTTTGTATATTTATTATAGCAAAAAAGTAAAACATATTGTTATTTTTTCAAAATTGAAAAAAAAAAAAAGCGCAGAGGTGATAAAATACCACCAAAAGAAAGCTCTATTTGTGGGAAAAAAAGGATGCCAATTTTGTTTGGGTACAATGCCGCACGACCGCGCAATTGTCATTCGAAGAGTGACAGCGCTGAAAACTGAAAATTGGTCCGGGCAGGAGGGAGTTTAAGTGCCCAGTAAGCAAGTGGTTAAGGTTTTTATACACATGATTACATAAGCATCACATTAATATTACAATTGTACTAATTCTAATCAGGACTCAAAAGAATGCAAACATGTAAAGAAAACATTATTAGTGCAGTGTGCAATACATACAAAATAGAATACAATTATATACAGAATTTACAAATTTCCTTTACAATCCCTGAAAATTAAGGGAATTCCTCGGGGACCCCCAGGTCACCAGAACCAGTGCCCCCATTGGAAGGTTTTCCCTCTATTACTTTTCTGGGGACAACCTACAATTTGGGATTTTCTTTTACTTTCAATAATAATGGTAAACAGGACAAATAGAGAGGATGAATCTCCTCAAATGGAGGGCACGGACAGCAATAAAAACGGACAGGTGTTGTAATCCAATGTTTCTCAATCCTGTCCTCAAGTACCCCCAACAGGCCATGTTTTGGGAATTTCTCTTAGATAAAATAGCTGTCCAAAATACCAAGCCATTGACTCTGATTTAAAGCACCTGTGCAAGATAAAGGAAAATCAGCAAACATGGCCTGTTGGGGGTACTAGAGGATGGGGATGAGAACCACTGTTGTAATCCATCTCCGCTCCATCCAAAACTAAAAAAAGTTTTGCCTTTAGGGTCCTTTCACACACACGGACCGTTCATCAGTTCATCAGTTTATCAGTTCATTTGACGGATGAAAAATAGGACTTTCATGCGTTCAAAAAAACGGATGCTGACGGAAGCGGATGAAAATGGATGCAAATGAATGATCATCAGTTGTCATCCGTTTTTCCATAGAGATGCATTGATGTCCGTTTTTCATCCATCAACGGATGGATGAAAAACGGACAAACGGTCCATGTGTGTGAAAGGGGCCTAAGTTATACTTTAATTATTTAGAACAGTTACTTTTATTTACTTTTTAATTTTTAAGGAAGGATGAATATCCCCATTTGAGATGATCACATTCATATTATCATATAATCAGGAAATATTTTGAAGCTACAGTACAACAACTGAAGACTGCCATAAAAACTCTTGCATGCAAGCAGACCTAGATTCTAAAACGATGCTTTGAGGAGGCATGAAAAAATAATATATGCAGGTCATTAGCTACATGTAGAAGCCTAAACTTTGCAGTTTGCATATCTTCTGCCAAAATTAGTGTACATTAATAAGGACCTGGAAAGATGAAGGACTTCTTCTGCCTGGTGCATGTGCAACAGCTGAGACACAGAAAATCATTCAGTTAAAAAGCATAAGAGGCTAACATATATTGTAACAGGTTGTAAGCAGGTTGATAATATGCCAGTTGGGTGTTGTCCCAGACAGGAGGCAAGAGTTAATGTTGATCTGGTACTTTGTTTTTTGGCGGGTTATCTTTGGATCACACTGGTCCTGGGTTATAAAAGAGGGACGGTGGTCCGGAACTAGAGTTGTTGGAGTGGAGTGGAGAAGAAAGAGAGTCCCCCAATAGACCTGGGGCCCAGAGCCCATAAGAAAAAGGATTGGAGAACTGTACCTACGAGCAGAGCCAGATTAAGAGCATCATGGGCCTGGTGCTGAGGATTTTGGTGGGCCTTTCATGCTCCCAACATTGTGACAACAGTTTGGGGATGGCCCCTTTCTGTCCCAACATGACTGCACACCAGTGCACAAAGTAAGGTCCATAAAGACATGGATGAACGAGTTTGGGGTGGAGGAACTTAACTGGCCTGCACAGAGTCCTGACATCAACCCAATAGATCACCTTTTGGCTAAATTAGAGTGGAGACTGCGAGCCAGGCCTTCTCATTCACATCAGTGCCTGACCTCACTGTACTTGCATGTGCCAATGTGCCGTTTCTTGACTGAGATTGTGCCGTGATTGGCAGCTCCTGTGTGCATGCGCGGGAATGACGTCACACAGCTCCGGCCTGTCACAGAGCCGGAGATCGCGGCCCCGGAAGGAAGAGGGGCGAAGATGGATGCGGCCTGGAACAGGGACATCGCAGGCTTCCAATGCAGGTAAGTGACACATAATAGACTATGCAATGCATACCAGCCTATTATGCTTTTAAATTGCAGGAAAACAAAGAGTAACAAAGAGGAAGTGAAACCCATCAGGGTTGACTTCCTCTTTAAAATCATTTGGAAAGAATAAAAAATAAAACAAATGGGATTCATTTTAAATTTCCATAAGCAATGGTATTATTTTTGGTTTGTAAAGACACCTGTGTGAGTACCTTTAAATTTTACTTAGGGTAAACAAAATAAAAAATAAGAAAGGTTTACTAAAATTTCTCCTTCAGTTGGGACTACCCAAAGTGAAGGAGAAACAATGAGAAACAAAAGGACGTTAAATTTTCGTATTATCCGACCATACGTAACGTATCAGATAATACACAGTGAATGGACGTAACCTTCGGACGCTACAGGGACAAGGTCCGGCGTAGGTAGAAGCGGGGAGAAGGAAGGCCCCGGCGCTAGAGGCCGAGACACTGTCCGGCCTCGACACACTGCAGTAAGGGCGCGTACGTGTGTCCTCGACGGTTAGTGCCGTGTTAGAG